>CAMFZD010000227.1:0-430666 GCA_946000715.1 Vitis cinerea var. helleri x Vitis riparia | reverse complement strand
CGGGTATTCACACCGATTCTACCCTTTTCAGGTACTCGTCCGGAGAGTTTATCGGTACTCGCACGGATTCTACCTTTTCCCGGTACTGGCCCGGATTCTACCATTTTCGGGTATTCACACCGATTCTACCCTTTTCGGGTACTGGTCCGGACAGTTTATCGGTACTCGCACGGATTCTACCTTTTCCCGGTACTGGCCCGGATTCTACCATTTTCGGGTATTCACACCGATTCTACCCTTTTCAGGTACTCGTCCGGACAGTTTATCGGTACTCGCACGGATTCTACCTTTTCCCGGTACTGGCCCGGATTCTACCATTTTCGGGTATTCACACCGATTCTACCCTTTTCAGGTACTCGTCCGGAGAGTTTATCGGTACTCGCACGGATTCTACCTTTTCCCGGTACTGGCCCGGATTCTACCATTTTCGGGTATTCACACCGATTCTACCCTTTTCGGGTACTGGTCCGGACAGTTTATCGGTACTCGCACGGATTCTACCTTTTCCCGGTACTGGCCCGGATTCTACCATTTTCGGGTATTCACACCGATTCTACCCTTTTCAGGTACTCGTCCGGACAGTTTATCGGTACTCGCACGGATTCTACCATTTTCGGGTATTCACACCGATTCTACCCTTTTCAGGTACTCGTCCGGACAGTTTATCGGTACTCGCACGGATTCTACCTTTTCCCGGTACTGGCCCGGATTCTACCATTTTCGGGTATTCACACCGATTCTACCCTTTTCAGGTACTCGTCCGGAGAGTTTATCGGTACTCGCACGGATTCTACCTTTTCCCGGTACTGGCCCGGATTCTACCATTTTCGGGTATTCACACCGATTCTACCCTTTTCGGGTACTGGTCCGGACAGTTTATCGGTACTCGCACGGATTCTACCTTTTCCCGATACTGGCCCGGATTCTACCATTTTCGGGTATTCACACCGATTCTACCCTTTTCAGGTACTCGTCCGGACAGTTTATCGGTACTCGCACGGATTCTACCTTTTCCCGGTACTGGCCCGGATTCTACCATTTTCGGGTATTCACACCGATTCTACCCTTTTCAGGTACTCGTCCGGAGAGTTTATCGGTACTCGCACGGATTCTACCATTTTCGGGTATTCACACCGATTCTACCCTTTTCAGGTACTCGTCCGGACAGTTTATCGGTACTCGCACGGATTCTACCTTTTCCCGGTACTGGCCCGGATTCTACCATTTTCGGGTATTCACACCGATTCTACCCTTTTCAGGTACTCGTCCGGAGAGTTTATGGGTACTCGCACGGATTCTACCTTTTCCCGGTACTGGCCCGGATTCTACCATTTTCGGGTATTCACACCGATTCTACCCTTTTCGGGTACTGGTCCGGACAGTTTATCGGTACTCGCACGGATTCTACCTTTTCCCGGTACTGGCCCGGATTCTACCATTTTCGGGTATTCACACCGATTCTACCCTTTTCCGGTACTCGTCCGGACAGTTTATCGGTACTCGCACGGATTCTACCTTTTCCCGGTACTGGCCCGGATTCTACCATTTTCGGGTATTCACACCGATTCTACCCTTTTCAGGTACTCGTCCGGAGAGTTTATCGGTACTCGCACGGATTCTACCATTTTCGGGTATTCACACCGATTCTACCCTTTTCAGGTACTCGTCCGGACAGTTTATCGGTACTCGCACGGATTCTACCTTTTCCCGGTACTGGCCCGGATTCTACCATTTTCGGGTATTCACACCGATTCTACCCTTTTCAGGTACTCGTCCGGAGAGTTTATGGGTACTCGCACGAATTCTACCTTTTCCCGGTACTGGCCCGGATTCTACCATTTTCGGGTATTCACACCGATTCTACCCTTTTCGGGTACTGGTCCGGACAGTTTATCGGTACTCGCACGGATTCTACCTTTTCCCGGTACTGGCCCGGATTCTACCATTTTCGGGTATTCACACCGATTCTACCCTTTTCAGGTACTCGTCCGGACAGTTTATCGGTACTCGCACGGATTCTACCTTTTCCCGGTACTGGCCCGGATTCTACCATTTTCGGGTATTCACACCGATTCTACCCTTTTCAGGTACTCGTCCGGAGAGTTTATCGGTACTCGCACGGATTCTACCATTTTCGGGTATTCACACCGATTCTACCCTTTTCAGGTACTCGTCCGGACAGTTTATCGGTACTCGCACGGATTCTACCTTTTCCCGGTACTGGCCCGGATTCTACCATTTTCGGGTATTCACACCGATTCTACCCTTTTCAGGTACTCGTCCGGAGAGTTTATCGGTACTCGCACGGATTCTACCTTTTCCCGGTACTGGCCCGGATTCTACCATTTTCGGGTATTCACACCGATTCTACCCTTTTCGGGTACTGGTCCGGACAGTTTATCGGTACTCGCACGGATTCTACCTTTTCCCGGTACTGGCCCGGATTCTACCATTTTCGGGTATTCACACCGATTCTACCCTTTTCAGGTACTCGTCCGGACAGTTTATCGGTACTCGCACGGATTCTACCTTTTCCCGGTACTGGCCCGGATTCTACCATTTTCGGGTATTCACACCGATTCTACCCTTTTCAGGTACTCGTCCGGAGAGTTTATCGGTACTCGCACGGATTCTACCATTTTCGGGTATTCACACCGATTCTACCCTTTTCAGGTACTCGTCCGGACAGTTTATCGGTACTCGCACGGATTCTACCTTTTCCCGGTACTGGCCCGGATTCTACCATTTTCGGGTATTCACACCGATTCTACCCTTTTCAGGTACTCGTCCGGAGAGTTTATGGGTACTCGCACGGATTCTACCTTTTCCCGGTACTGGCCCGGATTCTACCATTTTCGGGTATTCACACCGATTCTACCCTTTTCGGGTACTGGTCCGGACAGTTTATCGGTACTCGCACGGATTCTACCTTTTCCCGGTACTGGCCCGGATTCTACCATTTTCGGGTATTCACACCGATTCTACCCTTTTCAGGTACTCGTCCGGACAGTTTATCGGTACTCGCACGGATTCTACCTTTTCCCGGTACTGGCCCGGATTCTACCATTTTCGGGTATTCACACCGATTCTACCCTTTTCAGGTACTCGTCCGGAGAGTTTATCGGTACTCGCACGGATTCTACCATTTTCGGGTATTCACACCGATTCTACCCTTTTCAGGTACTCGTCCGGACAGTTTATCGGTACTCGCACGGATTCTACCTTTTCCCGGTACTGGCCCGGATTCTACCATTTTCGGGTATTCACACCGATTCTACCCTTTTCAGGTACTCGTCCGGAGAGTTTATGGGTACTCGCACGGATTCTACCTTTTCCCGGTACTGGCCCGGATTCTACCATTTTCGGGTATTCACACCGATTCTACCCTTTTCGGGTACTGGTCCGGACAGTTTATCGGTACTCGCACGGATTCTACCTTTTCCCGGTACTGGCCCGGATTCTACCATTTTCGGGTATTCACACCGATTCTACCCTTTTCAGGTACTCGTCCGGACAGTTTATCGGTACTCGCACGGATTCTACCTTTTCCCGGTACTGGCCCGGATTCTACCATTTTCGGGTATTCACACCGATTCTACCCTTTTCAGGTACTCGTCCGGAGAGTTTATCGGTACTCGCACGGATTCTACCATTTTCGGGTATTCACACCGATTCTACCCTTTTCAGGTACTCGTCCGGACAGTTTATCGGTACTCGCACGGATTCTACCTTTTCCCGGTACTGGCCCGGATTCTACCATTTTCGGGTATTCACACCGATTCTACCCTTTTCAGGTACTCGTCCGGAGAGTTTATCGGTACTCGCACGGATTCTACCTTTTCCCGGTACTGGCCCGGATTCTACCATTTTCGGGTATTCACACCGATTCTACCCTTTTCGGGTACTGGTCCGGACAGTTTATCGGTACTCGCACGGATTCTACCTTTTCCCGGTACTGGCCCGGATTCTACCATTTTCGGGTATTCACACCGATTCTACCCTTTTCAGGTACTCGTCCGGACAGTTTATCGGTACTCGCACGGATTCTACCTTTTCCCGGTACTGGCCCGGATTCTACCATTTTCGGGTATTCACACCGATTCTACCCTTTTCAGGTACTCGTCCGGAGAGTTTATCGGTACTCGCACGGATTCTACCATTTTCGGGTATTCACACCGATTCTACCCTTTTCAGGTACTCGTCCGGACAGTTTATCGGTACTCGCACGGATTCTACCTTTTCCCGGTACTGGCCCGGATTCTACCATTTTCGGGTATTCACACCGATTCTACCCTTTTCAGGTACTCGTCCGGAGAGTTTATCGGTACTCGCACGGATTCTACCTTTTCCCGGTACTGGCCCGGATTCTACCATTTTCGGGTATTCACACCGATTCTACCCTTTTCGGGTACTGGTCCGGACAGTTTATCGGTACTCGCACGGATTCTACCTTTTCCCGGTACTGGCCCGGATTCTACCATTTTCGGGTATTCACACCGATTCTACCCTTTTCAGGTACTCGTCCGGACAGTTTATCGGTACTCGCACGGATTCTACCTTTTCCCGGTACTGGCCCGGATTCTACCATTTTCGGGTATTCACACCGATTCTACCCTTTTCAGGTACTCGTCCGGAGAGTTTATCGGTACTCGCACGGATTCTACCATTTTCGGGTATTCACACCGATTCTACCCTTTTCAGGTACTCGTCCGGACAGTTTATCGGTACTCGCACGGATTCTACCTTTTCCCGGTACTGGCCCGGATTCTACCATTTTCGGGTATTCACACCGATTCTACCCTTTTCAGGTACTCGTCCGGAGAGTTTATGGGTACTCGCACGGATTCTACCTTTTCCCGGTACTGGCCCGGATTCTACCATTTTCGGGTATTCACACCGATTCTACCCTTTTCGGGTACTGGTCCGGACAGTTTATCGGTACTCGCACGGATTCTACCTTTTCCCGGTACTGGCCCGGATTCTACCATTTTCGGGTATTCACACCGATTCTACCCTTTTCAGGTACTCGTCCGGACAGTTTATCGGTACTCGCACGGATTCTACCTTTTCCCGGTACTGGCCCGGATTCTACCATTTTCGGGTATTCACACCGATTCTACCCTTTTCAGGTACTCGTCCGGAGAGTTTATCGGTACTCGCACGGATTCTACCATTTTCGGGTATTCACACCGATTCTACCCTTTTCAGGTACTCGTCCGGACAGTTTATCGGTACTCGCACGGATTCTACCTTTTCCCGGTACTGGCCCGGATTCTACCATTTTCGGGTATTCACACCGATTCTACCCTTTTCAGGTACTCGTCCGGAGAGTTTATCGGTACTCGCACGGATTCTACCTTTTCCCGGTACTGGCCCGGATTCTACCATTTTCGGGTATTCACACCGATTCTACCCTTTTCGGGTACTGGTCCGGACAGTTTATCGGTACTCGCACGGATTCTACCTTTTCCCGGTACTGGCCCGGATTCTACCATTTTCGGGTATTCACACCGATTCTACCCTTTTCAGGTACTCGTCCGGACAGTTTATCGGTACTCGCACGGATTCTACCTTTTCCCGGTACTGGCCCGGATTCTACCATTTTCGGGTATTCACACCGATTCTACCCTTTTCAGGTACTCGTCCGGACAGTTTATCGGTACTCGCACGGATTCTACCTTTTCCCGGTACTGGCCCGGATTCTACCATTTTCGGGTATTCACACCGATTCTACCCTTTTCAGGTACTCGTCCGGAGAGTTTATCGGTACTCGCACGGATTCTACCTTTTCCCGGTACTGGCCCGGATTCTACCATTTTCGGGTATTCACACCGATTCTACCCTTTTCAGGTACCGGTCCGGACAGTTTATCGGTACTCGCACGGATTCTACCTTTTCTCGGTACTGACCCAGATTCTACCATTTTCGGGTATTGACACCGATTCTATCCTTTTCAGGTACTCGTCCGAACAGTTTAACGGTACTCGCATGGATTCTACCTTTTCCCGGTACTCGTCCGGATTCTACCATTTTCGGGTATTCACACCGATTCTACCCTTTTCAGGTACTCGTCCGGACAGTTTATCGGTACTCGCACGGATTCTACCTTTTCCCGGTACTGGCCCGGATTCTACCATTTTCGGGTATTCACACCGATTCTACCCTTTTCAGGTACTCGTCCGGATAGTTTATCGGTACTCGCACGGATTCTACCTTTTCCCGGTACTGGCCCGGATTCTACCATTTTCGGGTATTCACACCGATTCTACCCTTTTCAGGTACTCGTCCGGACAGTTTATCGGTACTCGCACGGATTCTACCTTTTCCCGATACTGGCCCGGATTCTACCAATTTCGGGTATTTACACCGATTCTATCCTTTTAGGTACTCGTCCGGATAGTTTATCGGTACTCGCACGGATTCTACCATTTTCGGGTATTCACACCGATTCTACCCTTTTCAGGTACTCGTCCGGACAGTTTATCGGTACTCGCACGGATTCTACCTTTTCCCGGTACTGGCCCGGATTCTACCATTTTCGGGTATTCACACCGATTCTACCCTTTTCAGGTACCGGTCCGGACAGTTTATCGGTACTCGCACGGATTCTACCTTTTCTCGGTACTGACCCAGATTCTACCATTTTCGGGTATTGACACCGATTCTATCCTTTTCAGGTACTCGTCCGAACAGTTTAACGGTACTCGCATGGATTCTACCTTTTCCCGGTACTCGTCCGGATTCTACCATTTTCGGGTATTCACACCGATTCTACCCTTTTCAGGTACTCGTCCGGACAGTTTATCGGTACTCGCACGGATTCTACCTTTTCCCGGTACTGGCCCGGATTCTACCATTTTCGGGTATTCACACCGATTCTACCCTTTTCAGGTACTCGTCCGGATAGTTTATCGGTACTCGCACGGATTCTACCTTTTCCCGGTACTGGCCCGGATTCTACCATTTTCGGGTATTCACACCGATTCTACCCTTTTCAGGTACTCGTCCGGACAGTTTATCGGTACTCGCACGGATTCTACCTTTTCCCGATACTGGCCCGGATTCTACCAATTTCGGGTATTTACACCGATTCTATCCTTTTAGGTACTCGTCCGGATAGTTTATCGGTACTCGCACGGATTCTACCATTTTCGGGTATTCACACCGATTCTACCCTTTTCAGGTACTCGTCCGGACAGTTTATCGGTACTCGCACGGATTCTACCTTTTCCCGGTACTGGCCCGGATTCTACCATTTTCGGGTATTCACACCGATTCTACCCTTTTCAGGTACTCGTCCGGAGAGTTTATGGGTACTCGCACGGATTCTACCTTTTCCCGGTACTGGCCCGGATTCTACCATTTTCGGGTATTCACACCGATTCTACCCTTTTCGGGTACTGGTCCGGACAGTTTATCGGTACTCGCACGGATTCTACCTTTTCCCGGTACTGGCCCGGATTCTACCATTTTCGGGTATTCACACCGATTCTACCCTTTTCAGGTACTCGTCCGGACAGTTTATCGGTACTCGCACGGATTCTACCTTTTCCCGGTACTGGCCCGGATTCTACCATTTTCGGGTATTCACACCGATTCTACCCTTTTCAGGTACTCGTCCGGAGAGTTTATCGGTACTCGCACGGATTCTACCATTTTCGGGTATTCACACCGATTCTACCCTTTTCAGGTACTCGTCCGGACAGTTTATCGGTACTCGCACGGATTCTACCTTTTCCCGGTACTGGCCCGGATTCTACCATTTTCGGGTATTCACACCGATTCTACCCTTTTCAGGTACTCGTCCGGAGAGTTTATCGGTACTCGCACGGATTCTACCTTTTCCCGGTACTGGCCCGGATTCTACCATTTTCGGGTATTCACACCGATTCTACCCTTTTCGGGTACTGGTCCGGACAGTTTATCGGTACTCGCACGGATTCTACCTTTTCCCGGTACTGGCCCGGATTCTACCATTTTCGGGTATTCACACCGATTCTACCCTTTTCAGGTACTCGTCCGGACAGTTTATCGGTACTCGCACGGATTCTACCTTTTCCCGGTACTGGCCCGGATTCTACCATTTTCGGGTATTCACACCGATTCTACCCTTTTCAGGTACTCGTCCGGAGAGTTTATCGGTACTCGCACGGATTCTACCATTTTCGGGTATTCACACCGATTCTACCCTTTTCAGGTACTCGTCCGGACAGTTTATCGGTACTCGCACGGATTCTACCTTTTCCCGGTACTGGCCCGGATTCTACCATTTTCGGGTATTCACACCGATTCTACCCTTTTCAGGTACTCGTCCGGAGAGTTTATGGGTACTCGCACGGATTCTACCTTTTCCCGGTACTGGCCCGGATTCTACCATTTTCGGGTATTCACACCGATTCTACCCTTTTCGGGTACTGGTCCGGACAGTTTATCGGTACTCGCACGGATTCTACCTTTTCCCGGTACTGGCCCGGATTCTACCATTTTCGGGTATTCACACCGATTCTACCCTTTTCAGGTACTCGTCCGGACAGTTTATCGGTACTCGCACGGATTCTACCTTTTCCCGGTACTGGCCCGGATTCTACCATTTTCGGGTATTCACACCGATTCTACCCTTTTCAGGTACTCGTCCGGAGAGTTTATCGGTACTCGCACGGATTCTACCATTTTCGGGTATTCACACCGATTCTACCCTTTTCAGGTACTCGTCCGGACAGTTTATCGGTACTCGCACGGATTCTACCTTTTCCCGGTACTGGCCCGGATTCTACCATTTTCGGGTATTCACACCGATTCTACCCTTTTCAGGTACTCGTCCGGAGAGTTTATCGGTACTCGCACGGATTCTACCTTTTCCCGGTACTGGCCCGGATTCTACCATTTTCGGGTATTCACACCGATTCTACCCTTTTCGGGTACTCGTCCGGACAGTTTATCGGTACTCGCACGGATTCTACCTTTTCCCGGTACTGGCCCGGATTCTACCATTTTCGGGTATTCACACCGATTCTACCCTTTTCAGGTACTCGTCCGGACAGTTTATCGGTACTCGCACGGATTCTACCTTTTCCCGGTACTGGCCCGGATTCTACCATTTTCGGGTATTCACACCGATTCTACCCTTTTCAGGTACTCGTCCGGACAGTTTATCGGTACTCGCACGGATTCTACCTTTTCCCGGTACTGGCCCGGATTCTACCATTTTCGGGTATTCACACCGATTCTACCCTTTTCAGGTACTCGTCCGGAGAGTTTATCGGTACTCGCACGGATTCTACCTTTTCCCGGTACTGGCCCGGATTCTACCATTTTCGGGTATTCACACCGATTCTACCCTTTTCAGGTACCGGTCCGGACAGTTTATCGGTACTCGCACGGATTCTACCTTTTCTCGGTACTGACCCAGATTCTACCATTTTCGGGTATTGACACCGATTCTATCCTTTTCAGGTACTCGTCCGAACAGTTTAACGGTACTCGCATGGATTCTACCTTTTCCCGGTACTCGTCCGGATTCTACCATTTTCGGGTATTCACACCGATTCTACCCTTTTCAGGTACTCGTCCGGACAGTTTATCGGTACTCGCACGGATTCTACCTTTTCCCGGTACTGGCCCGGATTCTACCATTTTCGGGTATTCACACCGATTCTACCCTTTTCAGGTACTCGTCCGGATAGTTTATCGGTACTCGCACGGATTCTACCTTTTCCCGGTACTGGCCCGGATTCTACCATTTTCGGGTATTCACACCGATTCTACCCTTTTCAGGTACTCGTCCGGACAGTTTATCGGTACTCGCACGGATTCTACCTTTTCCCGATACTGGCCCGGATTCTACCAATTTCGGGTATTTACACCGATTCTATCCTTTTAGGTACTCGTCCGGATAGTTTATCGGTACTCGCACGGATTCTACCATTTTCGGGTATTCACACCGATTCTACCCTTTTCAGGTACTCGTCCGGACAGTTTATCGGTACTCGCACGGATTCTACCTTTTCCCGGTACTGGCCCGGATTCTACCATTTTCGGGTATTCACACCGATTCTACCCTTTTCAGGTACCGGTCCGGACAGTTTATCGGTACTCGCACGGATTCTACCTTTTCTCGGTACTGACCCAGATTCTACCATTTTCGGGTATTGACACCGATTCTACCCTTTTCAGGTACTCGTCCGGATAGTTTATCGGTACTCGCACGGATTCTACCTTTTCCCGGTACTGGCCCGGATTCTACCATTTTCGGGTATTCACACCGATTCTACCCTTTTCAGGTACTCGTCCGGACAGTTTATCGGTACTCGCACGGATTCTACCTTTTCCCGATACTGGCCCGGATTCTACCAATTTCGGGTATTTACACCGATTCTATCCTTTTAGGTACTCGTCCGGATAGTTTATCGGTACTCGCACGGATTCTACCATTTTCGGGTATTCACACCGATTCTACCCTTTTCAGGTACTCGTCCGGACAGTTTATCGGTACTCGCACGGATTCTACCTTTTCCCGGTACTGGCCCGGATTCTACCATTTTCGGGTATTCACACCGATTCTACCCTTTTCAGGTACTCGTCCGGAGAGTTTATCGGTACTCGCACGGATTCTACCATTTTCGGGTATTCACACCGATTCTACCCTTTTCAGGTACTCGTCCGGACAGTTTATCGGTACTCGCACGGATTCTACCTTTTCCCGGTACTAGCCCGGATTCTACCATTTTCGGGTATTCACACCGATTCTACCCTTTTCAGGTACTCGTCCGGAGAGTTTATCGGTACTCGCACGGATTCTACCTTCTCCCGGTACTGGCCCGGATTCTACCATTTTCGGGTATTCACACCGATTCTACCCTTTTCAGGTACCTGTCCGGACAGTTTATCGGTACTCGCACGTATTTTACCTTTTCCCGGTACTGGCCCTTATTCTACCATTTTCGGGTATTGACACCGATTCTACCCTTTTCAGGTACTCGTCCGGATAGTTTATCGGTACTCGCACGGATTCTACCTTTTCCCGGTACTGGCCCGAATTCTACCATTTTCGGCAATTCGCACCGATTCTTTCCTTTTCAGTTACTCGTCCGGACAGTTTATCGGTACTCAAACGGATTCTACCTTTTCCCGGTACTGGCCCGGATTCTACCATTTTCGGGTATTCACACCGATTCTACCCTTTTCAGGTACTCGTCCGGACAGTTTATCGGTACTCGCACGGATTCTACCTTTTCCCGGTACTGGCCCGGATTCTACCATTTTCGGGTATTCACACCGATTCTACCCTTTTCAGGTACTCGTCCGGAGAGTTTATCGGTACTCGCACGGATTCTACCTTTTCCCGGTACTGGCCCGGATTCTACCATTTTCGGGTATTCACACCGATTCTACCCTTTTCAGGTACTCGTCCGGATAGTTTATCGGTACTCGCACGGATTCTACCTTTTCCCGGTACTGGCCCGGATTCTACCATTTTCGGGTATTCACACCGATTCTACCCTTTTCAGGTACTCGTCCGGAGAGTTTATCGGTACTCGCACGGATTCTACCATTTTCGGGTATTCACACCGATTCTACCCTTTTCAGGTACTCGTCCGGACAGTTTATCAGTACTCGCACGGATTCTACCATTTTCGGGTATTCACACCGATTCTACCCTTTTCAGGTACCGGTCCGGACAGTTTATCGGTACTCGCACGGATTCTACCTTTTCTCGGTACTGACCCGGATTCTACCATTTTCGGGTATTGACACCGATTCTATCCTTTTCAGGTACTCGTCCGAACAGTTTAACGGTACTCGCATGGATTCTACCTTTTCCCGGTACTCGTCCGGATTCTACCATTTTCGGGTATTCACACCGATTCTAGCCTTTTCAGGTACTCGTCCGGACAGTTTATCGGTACTCGCACGGATTCTACCTTTTCCCGATACTGGCCCGGATTCTACCAATTTCGGGTATTTACACCGATTCTATCCTTTTAGGTACTCGTCCGGATAGTTTATCGGTACTCGCACGGATTCTACCATTTTCGGGTATTCACACCGATTCTACCCTTTTCAGGTACTCGTCCGGATAGTTTATCGGTACTCGCACGGATTCTACCTTTTCCCGGTACTGGCCCGGATTCTACCATTTTCGGGTATTCACACCGATTCTACCCTTTTCAGGTACTCGTCCGGAGAGTTTATCGGTACTCGCACGGATTCTACCATTTTCGGGTATTCACACCGATTCTACCCTTTTCAGGTACTCGTCCGGACAGTTTATCGGTACTCGCACGGATTCTACCTTTTCCCGGTACTGGCCCGGATTCTACCATTTTCGGGTATTCACACCGATTCTACCCTTTTCAGGTACCGGTCCGGACAGTTTATCGGTACTCGCACGGATTCTACCTTTTCTCGGTACTGACCCAGATTCTACCATTTTCGGGTATTGACACCGATTCTATCCTTTTCAGGTACTCGTCCGAACAGTTTAACGGTACTCGCATGGATTCTACCTTTTCCCGGTACTCGTCCGGATTCTACCATTTTCGGGTATTCACACCGATTCTACCCTTTTCAGGTACTCGTCCGGACAGTTTATCGGTACTCGCACGGATTCTACCTTTTCCCGGTACTGGCCCGGATTCTACCATTTTCGGGTATTCACACCGATTCTACCCTTTTCAGGTACTCGTCCGGATAGTTTATCGGTACTCGCACGGATTCTACCTTTTCCCGGTACTGGCCCGGATTCTACCATTTTCGGGTATTCACACCGATTCTACCCTTTTCAGGTACTCGTCCGGACAGTTTATCGGTACTCGCACGGATTCTACCTTTTCCCGATACTGGCCCGGATTCTACCAATTTCGGGTATTTACACCGATTCTATCCTTTTAGGTACTCGTCCGGATAGTTTATCGGTACTCGCACGGATTCTACCATTTTCGGGTATTCACACCGATTCTACCCTTTTCAGGTACTCGTCCGGACAGTTTATCGGTACTCGCACGGATTCTACCTTTTCCCGGTACTGGCCCGGATTCTACCATTTTCGGGTATTCACACCGATTCTACCCTTTTCAGGTACTCGTCCGGAGAGTTTATCGGTACTCGCACGGATTCTACCATTTTCGGGTATTCACACCGATTCTACCCTTTTCAGGTACTCGTCCGGACAGTTTATCGGTACTCGCACGGATTCTACCTTTTCCCGGTACTAGCCCGGATTCTACCATTTTCGGGTATTCACACCGATTCTACCCTTTTCAGGTACTCGTCCGGAGAGTTTATCGGTACTCGCACGGATTCTACCTTCTCCCGGTACTGGCCCGGATTCTACCATTTTCGGGTATTCACACCGATTCTACCCTTTTCAGGTACCTGTCCGGACAGTTTATCGGTACTCGCACGTATTTTACCTTTTCCCGGTACTGGCCCTTATTCTACCATTTTCGGGTATTGACACCGATTCTACCCTTTTCAGGTACTCGTCCGGATAGTTTATCGGTACTCGCACGGATTCTACCTTTTCCCGGTACTGGCCCGAATTCTACCATTTTCGGCAATTCGCACCGATTCTTTCCTTTTCAGTTACTCGTCCGGACAGTTTATCGGTACTCAAACGGATTCTACCTTTTCCCGGTACTGGCCCGGATTCTACCATTTTCGGGTATTCACACCGATTCTACCCTTTTCAGGTACTCGTCCGGACAGTTTATCGGTACTCGCACGGATTCTACCTTTTCCCGGTACTGGCCCGGATTCTACCATTTTCGGGTATTCACACCGATTCTACCCTTTTCAGGTACTCGTCCGGAGAGTTTATCGGTACTCGCACGGATTCTACCTTTTCCCGGTACTGGCCCGGATTCTACCATTTTCGGGTATTCACACCGATTCTACCCTTTTCAGGTACTCGTCCGGATAGTTTATCGGTACTCGCACGGATTCTACCTTTTCCCGGTACTGGCCCGGATTCTACCATTTTCGGGTATTCACACCGATTCTACCCTTTTCAGGTACTCGTCCGGAGAGTTTATCGGTACTCGCACGGATTCTACCATTTTCGGGTATTCACACCGATTCTACCCTTTTCAGGTACTCGTCCGGACAGTTTATCAGTACTCGCACGGATTCTACCATTTTCGGGTATTCACACCGATTCTACCCTTTTCAGGTACCGGTCCGGACAGTTTATCGGTACTCGCACGGATTCTACCTTTTCTCGGTACTGACCCGGATTCTACCATTTTCGGGTATTGACACCGATTCTATCCTTTTCAGGTACTCGTCCGAACAGTTTAACGGTACTCGCATGGATTCTACCTTTTCCCGGTACTCGTCCGGATTCTACCATTTTCGGGTATTCACACCGATTCTAGCCTTTTCAGGTACTCGTCCGGACAGTTTATCGGTACTCGCACGGATTCTACCTTTTCCCGATACTGGCCCGGATTCTACCAATTTCGGGTATTTACACCGATTCTATCCTTTTAGGTACTCGTCCGGATAGTTTATCGGTACTCGCACGGATTCTACCATTTTCGGGTATTCACACCGATTCTACCCTTTTCAGGTACTCGTCCGGATAGTTTATCGGTACTCGCACGGATTCTACCTTTTCCCGGTACTGGCCCGGATTCTACCATTTTCGGGTATTCACACCGATTCTACCCTTTTCAGGTACTCGTCCGGAGAGTTTATCGGTACTCGCACGGATTCTACCATTTTCGGGTATTCACACCGATTCTACCCTTTTCAGGTACTCGTTCGGACAGTTTATCGGTACTCGCACGGATTCTAGCTTTTCCCGGTACTGGCCCGGATTCTACCATATTCGGGTATTCACACCGATTCTACCCTTTTCAGGTACCGGTCCGGACAGTTTATCGGTACTCGCACGGATTCTACCTTTTCTCGGTACTGACCCGGATTCTACCATTTTCGGGTATTGACACCGATTCTATCCTTTTCAGGTACTCGTCCGAACAGTTTAACGGTACTCGCATGGATTCTACCTTTTCCCGGTACTCGTCCGGATTCTTCCATTTTCGGGTATTCACACCGATTCTAGCCTTTTCAGGTACTCGTCCGGACAGTTTATCGGTACTCGCACGGATTCTACCTTTTCCCGATACTGGCCCGGATTCTACCAATTTCGGGTATTTACACCGATGCTATCCTTTTAGGTACTCGTCCGGATAGTTTATCGGTACTCGCACGGATTCTACCATTTTCGGGTATTCACACCGATTCTACCCTTTTCAGGTACTCGTCCGGACAGTTTATCGGTACTCGCACGGATTCTACCTTTTCCCGGTACTGGCCCGGATTCTACCATTTTCGGGTATTCACACCGATTCTACCCTTTTCAGGTACTCGTCCGGAGAGTTTATCGGTACTCGCACGGATTCTACCATTTTCGGGTATTCACACCGATTCTACCCTTTTCAGGTACTCGTCCGGACAGTTTATCGGTACTCGCACGGATTCTACCTTTTCCCGGTACTGGCCCGGATTCTACCATTTTCGGGTATTCACACCGATTCTACCCTTTTCAGGTACTCGTCCGGAGAGTTTATCGGTAGTCGCACGGATTCTACCATTTTCGGGTATTCACACCGATTCTACCCTTTTCAGGTACTCGTCCGGACAGTTTATCGGTACTCGCACGGATTCTACCTTTTCCCGGTACTAGCCCGGATTCTACCATTTTCGGGTATTCACACCGATTCTACCCTTTTCAGGTACTCGTCCGGAGAGTTTATCGGTACTCGCACGGATTCTACCTTCTCCCGGTACTGGCCCGGATTCTACCATTTTCGGGTATTCACACCGATTCTACCCTTTTCAGGTACCTGTCCGGACAGTTTATCGGTACTCGCACGTATTTTACCTTTTCCCGGTACTGGCCCTTATTCTACCATTTTCGGGTATTGACACCGATTCTACCCTTTTCAGGTACTCGTCCGGATAGTTTATCGGTACTCGCACGGATTCTACCTTTTCCCGGTACTGGCCCGAATTCTACCATTTTCGGCAATTCGCACCGATTCTTTCCTTTTCAGTTACTCGTCCGGACAGTTTATCGGTACTCACACGGATTCTACCTTTTCCCGGTACTGGCCCGGATTCTACCATTTTCGGGTATTCACACCGATTCTACCCTTTTCAGGTACTCGTCCGGACAGTTTATCGGTACTCGCACGGATTCTACCTTTTCCCGGTACTGGCCCGGATTCTACCATTTTCGGGTATTCACACCGATTCTACCCTTTTCAGGTACTCGTCCGGAGAGTTTATCGGTACTCGCACGGATTCTACCATTTTCGGGTATTCACACCGATTCTACCCTTTTCAGGTACTCGTCCGGACAGTTTATCGGTACTCGCACGGATTCTAGCTTTTCCCGGTACTGGCCCGGATACTACCATTTTCGGGTATTCACACCGATTCTACCCTTTTCAGGTACTCGTCCGGAGAGTTTATCGGTACTCGCACGGATTCTTCCTTTTCCCGGTACTGGCCCGGATTCTACCATTTTCGGGTATTCACACCGATTCTACCCTTTTCAGGTACTCGTCCGGACAGTTTATCGGTACTCGCACGGATTCTACCTTTTCCCGGTACTGGCCCGGATTCTACCATTTTCGGGTATTCACACCGATTCTACCCTTTTCAGGTACTCGTCCGGAGAGTTTATCGGTACTCGCACGGATTCTACCTTCTCCCGGTACTGGCCCGGATTCTACCATTTTCGGGTATTCACACCGATTCTACCCTTTTCAGGTACCTGTCCGGACAGTTTATCGGTACTCGCACGTATTTTACCTTTTCCCGGTACTGGCCCTTATTCTACCATTTTCGGGTATTGACACCGATTCTACCCTTTTCAGGTACTCGTCCGGATAGTTTATCGGTACTCGCACGGATTCTACCTTTTCCCGGTACTGGCCCGAATTCTACCATTTTCGGCAATTCGCACCGATTCTTTCCTTTTCAGTTACTCGTCCGGACAGTTTATCGGTACTCACACGGATTCTACCTTTTCCCGGTACTGGCCCGGATTCTACCATTTTCGGGTATTCACACCGATTCTACCCTTTTCAGGTACTCGTCCGGACAGTTTATCGGTACTCGCACGGATTCTACCTTTTCCCGGTACTGGCCCGGATTCTACCATTTTCGGGTATTCACACCGATTCTACCCTTTTCAGGTACTCGTCCGGAGAGTTTATCGGTACTCGCACGGATTCTACCATTTTCGGGTATTCACACCGATTCTACCCTTTTCAGGTACTCGTCCGGACAGTTTATCGGTACTCGCACGGATTCTAGCTTTTCCCGGTACTGGCCCGGATACTACCATTTTCGGGTATTCACACCGATTCTACCCTTTTCAGGTACTCGTCCGGAGAGTTTATCGGTACTCGCACGGATTCTTCCTTTTCCCGGTACTGGCCCGGATTCTACCATTTTCGGGTATTCACACCGATTCTACCCTTTTCAGGTACTCGTCCGGACAGTTTATCGGTACTCGCACGGATTCTACCTTTTCCCGGTACTGGCCCGGATTCTACCATTTTCGGGTATTCACACCGATTCTACCCTTTTCAGGTACTCGTCCGGACAGTTTATCGGTACTCGCACGGATTCTACCTTTTCCCGGTACTGGCCCGGATTCTACCATTTTCGGGTATTCACACCGATTCTACCCTTTTCAGGTACTCGTCCGGACAGTTTATCGGTACTCGCACGGATTCTACCTTTTCCCGGTACTGGCCCGGATTCTACCATTTTCGGGTATTCACACCGATTCTACCCTTTTCAGGTACTCGTCCGGAGAGTTTATCGGTACTCGCACGGATTCTACCATTTTCGGGTATTCACACCGATTCTACCCTTTTCAGGTACTCGTCCGGACAGTTTATCGGTACTCGCACGGATTCTAGCTTTTCCCGGTACTGGCCCGGATTCTACCATTTTCGGGTATTCACATCGATTCTACCCTTTTCAGGTACTCGTCCGGAGAGTTTATCGGTACTCGCACGGATTCTACCTTTTCCCGGTACTGGCCCGGATTCTACCATTTTCGGGTATTCACACCGATTCTACCCTTTTCAGGTACCTGTCCGGACAGTTTATCGGTACTCGCACGTATTTTACCTTTTCCCGGTACTGGCCCTTATTCTACCATTTTCGGGTATTGACACCGATTCTACCCTTTTCAGGTACTCGTCCGGATAGTTTATCGGTACTCACACGGATTCTACCTTTTCTCGGTACTGGCCCGGATTCTACCATTTTCGGGTATTGTCACCGATTCTATCCTTTTCAGGTACTCGTCCGGACAGTTTATCGGTACTCGCACGTATTTTACCTTTTCCCGGTACTGGCCCTTATTCTACCATTTTCGGGTATTGACACCGATTCTACCCTTTTCAGGTACTCGTCCGGACAGTTTTTCGGTACTCGCACGGATTCTACCTTTTCCCGGTACTGGCCCGGATTCTACCATTTTCGGGTATTCACACCGATTCTACCCTTTTCAGGTACTCGTCCGGACAGTTTTTCGGGACTCGCACGGATTCTACCTTTTCCCGGTACTGGCCCGGATTCTACCATTTTCGGTCATTCACACCGATTCTAGCCTTTTCAGGTACTCGTCCGGACAGTTTTTCGGTACTCGCACGGATTCTACCTTTTCCCGGTACTGGCCCGGATTGTACCATTTTCGGGTCTTGACACCGATTCTATCCTTTTAAGGTACTCGTCCGGACAGTTTATCGGTACTAGCACGGATTCTACCTTTTCTCGGTACTGGCCCGGATTCTACCATTTTCGGGTATTGTCACCGATTCTATCCTTTTCAGGTACTCGTCCGGACAGTTTATCGGTACTCGCACGGATTCTACCTTTTGCCGGTACTGGCCCAGATTCTACCATTTTCGGGTATTTACACCGATTCTATCCTTTTCAGGTACTCATCAGGACAGTTTATCGGTACTCGCACGGATTCTACCTTTTCCCGGTACTGGCCCGGATTCTACCATTTTCGGCTATTCGCACCGATTCTTTCCTTTTCAGTTACTCGTCCGTACAGTTTATCGGTACTCACACGGATTCTACCTTTTCCCGGTACTGGCCCGGATTCTACCATTTTCGGGTATTCACACCGATTCTACCCTTTTCAGGTACTCGTCCGGACAGTTTATCGGTACTCGCACGAATTCTACCTTTTCCCGATACTGGCCCGGATTCTACCATTTTCGGGTATTTACACCGATTATATCCTTTTAGGTACTCGTTCGGATAGTTTATCGGTACTCGCACGGATTCTACCTTTTCCCGGTACTGGCCCGGATTCTACCATTTTCGGGTATTCACACCGATTCTACCCTTTTCAGGTACTCGTCCGGACAGTTTATCGGTACTCGCACGGATTCTACCTTTTCCCGGTACTGGCCCGGATTCTACCATTTTCGGGTATTCCCACCGATTCTACCCTTTTCAGGTACTCGTCCGAACAGTTTATCGGTACTCGCACGGATTCTACCTTTTCCCGGTACTGGCCCGGATTCTACCATTTTCGGGTATTCACACCGATTCTACCCTTTTCAGGTACCGGTTCGGACAGTTTATCGGTACTCGCACGGATTCTACCTTTTCTCGGTACTGACCCGGATTCTACCATTTTCGGGTATTGACACCGATTCTACCCTTTTCAGGTACTCGTCCGGACAGTTTATCGGTACTCGCACGGATTCTACCTTTTCCCGGTACTGGCCCGGATTCTACCATTTTCGGGTATTGACACCGATTCTATCCTTTTAAGGTACTCGTCCGGACAGTTTATCGGTACTCGCACGGATTCTACCTTTTCTCGGTACTGGCCCGGATTCTACCATTTTCGGGTATTGTCACCGATTCTATCCTTTTCAGGTACTCGTCCGGACAGTTTATCGGTACTCGCACGTATTTTACCTTTTCCCGGTACTGGCCCTTATTCTACCATTTTCGGGTATTGACACCGATTCTACCCTTTTCAGGTACTCGTCCGGACAGTTTTTCGGTACTCGCACGGATTCTACCTTTTCCCGGTACTGGCCCGGATTCTACCATTTTCGGGTATTCACACCGATTCTACCCTTTTCAGGTACTCGTCCGGACAGTTTTTCGGGACTCGCACGGATTCTACCTTTTCCCGGTACTGGCCCGGATTCTACCATTTTCGGTCATTCACACCGATTCTAGCCTTTTCAGGTACTCGTCCGGACAGTTTATCGGTACTCGCACGGATTCTACCTTTTCTCGGTACTGGCCCAGATTCTACCATTTTCGGGTATTGTCACCGATTCTATCCTTTTCAGGTACTCGTCCGGACAGTTTATCGGTACTCGCACGTATTTTACCTTTTCCCGGTACTGGCCCTTATTCTACCATTTTCGAGTATTGACACCGATTCTACCCTTTTCAGGTACTCGTCCGGACAGTTTTTCGGTACTCGCACGGATTCTACCTTTTCCCGGTACTGGCCCGGATTCTACCATTTTCGGGTATTCACACCGATTCTACCCTTTTCAGGTACTCGTCCAGACAGTTTATCGGTACTCGCACGGATTCTACCTTTTCCTGGTACTGGCCCGAATTCTACCATTTTCGGTCATTCACACCGATTCTACCCTTTTCAGGTACTCGTCCGGACAGTTTATCGGTACTCGCATAGATTCTACCTATTCCCGGTACTGGCCCGGATTCTACCATTTTCGGGTATTGACACCGATTCTATCCTTTTAAGGTACTCGTCCGGACAGTTTATCGGTACTCGCATGGATTCTACCTTTTCCCGATACTGGCCCGGATTCTACCATTTTCGGGTATTTACACCGATTCTATCCTTTTAGGTACTCGTCCGGATAGTTTATCGGTACTCGCACGGATTCTACCTTTTTCCCGGTACTGGTCCGGATTCTACCATTTTCGGGTATTCACACCGATTCTACCCTTTTCAGGTACTCGTCCGGAGAGTTTATCGGTACTCGCACGGATTCTACCTTTTCCCGGTACTGGCCCGGATTCTACCATTTTCGGGTATTCACACCGATTCTACCCTTTTCAGGTACTCGTCCGGACAGTTTTTCGGTACTCGCACGGATTCTACCTTTTCCCGGTACTGGCCCGGATTGTACCATTTTCGGGTATTGACACCGATTCTATCCTTTTAAGGTACTCGTCCGGACAGTTTATCGGTACTGGCACGGATTCTACCTTTTCTCGGTACTGGCCCGGATTCTACCATTTTTGGGTATTGTCACCGATTCTATCCTTTTCAGGTACTCGTCCGGACATTTTATCGGTACTCGCACGGATTCTACCTTTTGCCGGTACTGGCCCAGATTCTACCATTTTCGGGTATTTACACCGATTCTATCCTTTTCAGGTACTCATCAGGACAGTTTATCGGTACTCGCACGGATTCTACCTTTTCCCGGTACTGGCCCGGATTCTACCATTTTCGGCTATTCGCACCGATTCTTTCTTTTTCAGTTACTCGTCCGGACAGTTTATCGGTACTCGCACGGATTCTACCTTTTCCCGGTACTGGCCCGGATTCTACCATTTTCGGGTATTGACACCGATTCTACCCTTTTCAGGTACTCGTCCAGACAGTTTATCGGTACTCGCACGGATTCTACCTTTTCCTTGTACTGGCCCGAATTCTACCATTTTCGGTCATTCACACCGATTCTACCCTTTTCAGGTACTCGCCTGGACAGTTTATCGGTACTCGCATAGATTCTACCTTTTCCCGGTACTGGCCCGGATTCTACCATTTTCGGGTATTGACACCGATTCTATCCTTTTCAGGTACTAGTCCGGACAGTTTATCGGTACTCGCACGGATTCTACCTTTTCCCGGTACTGGCCCGTTTTCTACCATTTTCGGGTATTCACACCGATTCTACCCTTTTCAGGTACTCGTCCGAACAGTTTATCGGTACTCGCACGGATTCTACCTTTTCCCGATACTGGTCCGGATTCTACCATTTTCGTGTATTTACACCGATTCTATCCTTTTCAGGTACTCGTCCGAACAGTTTATCGGTACTGGCACGGATTCTACCATTTTCGGTCATTCACACCGATTCTACCATTTTCAGGTACTCGTCCGGACAGTTTATCGGTACACGCATGGATTCTACCTTTTCCCGATACTGGCCCGGATTCTACCATTTTCGGGTATTTACACCGATTCTATCCTCTGAGGCACTCGTCCGGATAGTTTATCGGTATTCGCACGGATTCTACCTTTTCCCGGTACTGGCCCGGATTCTACCATTTTCGGGTATTCACACCGATTCTACCCTTTTCAGGTACTCGTCCGGAGAGTATATCGGTACTCGCACGGATTCTACCTATTGCCGGTACTGGCCCGGATTGTACCATTTTCGGGTATTCACACCGATTCTACCCTTTTCAGGTACCCGTCCGGACAGTTTATCGGTACTCGCACGGATTCTACCTTTTCTCGGTACTGACCCGGATTCTACCATTTTCGGGTATTGACACCGATTCTACCCTTTTCAGGTACTCGTCCGGACAGTTTATCGGTACTCGCACGGATTCTACCTTTTCCCGGTACTGGCCCGGATTCTACCATTTTCGGGTATTGACACCGATTCTACCCTTTTCAGGTACTCGTCCGGACAGTTTTTCGGTACTCGCACGGATTCTACCTTTTCCCGGTACTTGCCCTGATTCTACCATTTTCGGGTATTCACACCGATTCTACCCTTTTCAGGTACTCGTCCGGACAGTTTTTCGGGACTCGCACGGATTCTACCTTTTCCCGGTACTGGCCCGGATTCTACCATTTTCGGTCATTCACACCGATTCTATCCTTTTAAGGTACTCGTCCGGACAGTTTATCGGTACTGGCACGGATTCTACCTTTTCTCGGTACTGGCCCGGATTCTACCATTTTCGGGTATTGTCACCGATTCTATCCTTTTCAGGTACTCGTCCGGACAGTTTATCGGTACTCGCACGGATTCTACCTTTTGCCGGTACTGGCCCAGATTCTACCATTTTCGGGTATTTACACCGATTCTATCCTTTTCAGGTACTCATCAGGACAGTTTATCGGTACTCGCACGGATTCTACCTTTTCCCGGTACTGGCCCGGATTCTACCATTTTCGGCTATTCGCACCGATTCTTTCCTTTTCAGTTACTCGTCCGGACAGTTTATCGGTACTCGCACGGATTCTACCTTTTCCCGGTACTGGCCCTTATTCTACCATTTTCGGGTATTGACACCGATTCTACCCTTTTCAGGTACTCGTCCGGAGAGTTTTTCGGTACTCGCACGGATTCTACCTTTTCTCGGTACTGGCCCGGATTCTACCATTTTCGGGTATTGTCACCGATTCTATCCTTTTCAGGTACTCGTCCGGACAGTTTATCGGTACTCGCACGTATTTTACCTTTTCCCGGTACTGGCCCTTATTCTACCATTTTCGGGTATTGACACCGATTCTACCCTTTTCAGGTACTCGTCTGCACAGTTTATCGGTACTCGCACGGATTCTACCTTTTCTCGGTACTGGCCCGGATTCTACCATTTTCGCGTATTGTCACCGATTCTATCCTTTTCAGGTACTCGTCCGGACAGTTTATCGGTACTCGCACGTATTTTACCTTTTCCCGGTACTGGCCCTTATTCTACCATTTTCGGGTATTGACACCGATTCTACCCTTTTCAGGTACTCGTCCGGACAGTTTATCGGTACTCGCACGGATTCTACCTTTTCCCGGTACTGGCCCGGATTCTACCATTTTCGGCTATTCGCACCGATTCTTTCCTTTTCAGTTACTCGTCCGGACAGTTTATCGGTACTCGCACGGATTCTACCTTTTCCCGGTACTGGCCCTTATTCTACCATTTTCGGGTATTGACACCGATTCTACCCTTTTCAGGTACTCGTCCGGACAGTTTTTCGGTACTCGCACGGATTCTACCTTTTCTCGGTACTGGCCCGGATTCTACCATTTTCGGGTATTGTCACCGATTCTATCCTTTTCAGGTACTCGTCCGGACAGTTTATCGGTACTCGCACGTATTTTACCTTTTCCCGGTACTGGCCCTTATTCTACCATTTTCGGGTATTGACACCGATTCTACCCTTTTCAGGTACTCGTCTGCACAGTTTATCGGTACTCGCACGGATTCTACCTTTTCTCGGTACTGGCCCGGATTCTACCATTTTCGCGTATTGTCACCGATTCTATCCTTTTCAGGTACTCGTCCGGACAGTTTATCGGTACTCGCACGTATTTTACCTTTTCCCGGTACTGGCCCTTATTCTACCATTTTCGGGTATTGACACCGATTCTACCCTTTTCAGGTACTCGTCCGGACAGTTTATCGGTACTCGCACGGATTCTACCTTTTCTCGGTACTGGCCCGGATTCTACCATTTTCGGGTATTGTCACCGATTCTATCCTTTTCAGGTACTCGTCCGGACAGTTTATCGGTACTCGCACGTATTTTACCTTTTCCCGGTACTGGCCCTTATTCTACCATTTTCGGGTATTGACACCGATTCTACCCTTTTCAGGTACTCGTCCGGACAGTTTATCGGTACTCGCACGGATTCTACCTTTTCTCGGTACTGGCCCGAATTCTACCATTTTCGGTCATTCACACCGATTCTACCCTTTTCAGGTACTCGCATGGATTCTACCTTTTCCCGGTACTGGCCCCGATTCTACCATTTTCGGGTATTGACACCGATTCTATCCTTTTCAGGTACTAGTCCGGACAGTTTATCGGTACTCGCACGGATTCTACCTTTCCCGGTACTGGCCCGGATTCTACCATTTTCGGGTATTCACACCGATTCTAGCCTTTTCAGGTACTCGTCCGGACAGTTTATCGGTACTCGCACGGATTCTACCTTTTCCCGGTACTGGCCCGGATTCTACCATTTTCGGGTATTCGCACCGATTCTTTCCTTTTCAGTTACTCGTTCGGACAGTTTATCGGTAGTCGCACGGATTCTACCTTTTCCCGGTTCTGGCCCGGATTGTACCATTTTCGGGTATTGACACCGATTCTACCCTTTTCAGGTACTCGTCCGAACAGTTTATCGGTACTCGCACGGATTCTACCTTTTCGCGATATTGGCCCGGACTCTACCATTTTCGGGTATTGACACCGATTCTACCCTTTTCAGGTACTCGTCCGGACAATTTTTCGGTACTCGCACGGATTCTACCTTTTCCCTGTACTGGCCCGGATTCTACCATTTTCGGGTATTCACACCGATTCTACCCTTTTCAGGTACTCGTCCAGACAGTTTATCGGTACTCGCACGGATTCTACCTTTTACCGGTACTGGCCCGAATTCTACCATTTTCGGTCATTCACACCGATTCTACCCTTTTCAGGTACTCGCATGGATTCTACCTTTTCCCGGTACTGGCCCGGATTCTACCATTTTCGAATATTGACATCGATTCTATCCTTTTCAGGTACTAGTCCGGACAGTTTATCGGTACTCGCACGGATTCTACCTTTCCCGGTACTGGCCCGGATTCTACCATTTTCGGGTATTCACACCGATTCTACCCTTTTCAGGTACTCGTCCGGACAGTTTATCGGTACTCGCACGGATTCTACCTTTTCTCGGCACTGGCCCGGATTCTACCATTTTCGAGTATTGACACCGATTCTACCCTTGTCAGGTACTCGTCTGAACAGTTTATCGGTACTCGCACGGATTCTACCTTTTCCCGGTACTGGCCCGGATTCTACCATTTTCGGCTATTCGCACCGATTCTTTCCTTTTCAGTTACTCGTCCGGACAGTTTATCGGTAGTCGCACGGATTCTACCTTTTCCCGGTTCTGGCCCGGATTGTACCATTTTCGGGTATTGACACCGATTCTACCCTTTTTAGGTACTCGTCCGGACAGTCTATCGGTACTCGCACGGATTCTACCTTTTCCCCGTACTGGTCCGGATTCTACCATTTTCGTGTATTCACACCGATTCTAGCCTTTTCAGGTACTCGTCCGGACAGTTTATCGGTACTCGCACGGATTCTACCTTTTCCCGGTACTGGCCCGGATTCTACCATTTTCGGGTATTCGCACCGATTCTTTCCTTTTCAGTTACTCGTCCGGACAGTTTATCGGTAGTCGCACGGATTCTACCTTTTCCCGGTTCTGGCCCGGATTGTACCATTTTCGGGTATTGACACCGATTCTACCCTTTTCAGGTACTCGTCTGCACAGTTTATCGGTACTCGCACGGATTCTACCTTTTCTCGGTACTGGCCCGGATTCTACCATTTTCGCGTATTGTCACCGATTCTATCCTTTTCAGGTACTCGTCCGGACAGTTTATCGGTACTCGCACGTATTTTACCTTTTCCCGGTACTGGCCCTTATTCTACCATTTTCGGGTATTGACACCGATTCTACCCTTTTCAGGTACTCGTCCGGACAGTTTATCGGTACTCGCACGGATTCTACCTTTTCTCGGTACTGGCCCGGATTCTACCATTTTCGGGTATTGTCACCGATTCTATCCTTTTCAGGTACTCGTCCGGACAGTTTATCGGTACTCGCACGTATTTTACCTTTTCCCGGTACTGGCCCTTATTCTACCATTTTCGGGTATTGACACCGATTCTACCCTTTTCAGGTACTCGTCCGGACAGTTTATCGGTACTCGCACGGATTCTACCTTTTCTCGGTACTGGCCCGGATTCTACCATTTTCGGGTATTGTCACCGATTCTATCATTTTCAGGTACTCGTCCGGACAGTTTATCGGTACTCGCACGTATTTTACCTTTTCCCGGTACTGGCCCTTATTCTACCATTTTCGGGTATTGACACCGATTCTACCCTTTTCAGGTACTCGTCCGGACAATTTTTCGGTACTCGCACGGATTCTACCTTTTCCCTGTACTGGCCCGGATTCTACCATTTTCGGGTATTCACACCGATTCTACCCTTTTCAGGTACTCGTCCAGACAGTTTATCGGTACTCGCACGGATTCTACCTTTTCCCGGTACTGGCCCGAATTCTACCATTTTCGGTCATTCACACCGATTCTACCCTTTTCAGGTACTCGCATGGATTCTACCTTTTCCCGGTACTGGCCCGGATTCTACCATTTTCGGGTATTGACACCGATTCTATCCTTTTCAGGTACTAGTCCGGACAGTTTATCGGTACTCGCACGGATTCTACCTTTCCCAGTACTGGCCCGGATTCTACCATTTTTGGGTATTCACACCGATTCTACCCTTTTCAGGTACTCGTCCGGACAGTTTATCGGTACTCGCACGGATTCTACCTTTTCTCGGCACTGGCCCGGATTCTACCATTTTCGAGCATTGACACCGATTCTACCCTTGTCAGGTACTCGTCCGAACAGTTTATCGGTACTCGCACGGATTCTACCTTTTCCCGGTACTGGCCCGGATTCTACCATTTTCGGCTATTCGCACCGATTCTTTCCTTTTCAGTTACTCGTCCGGACAGTTTATCGGTAGTCGCACGGATTCTACCTTTTCCCGGTTCTGGCCCGGATTGTACCATTTTCGGGTATTGACACCGATTCTACCCTTTTTAGGTACTCGTCCGGACAGTCTATCGGTACTCGCACGGATTCTACCTTTTCCCCGTACTGGTCCGGATTCTACCATTTTCGGGTATTCACACCGATTCTAGCCTTTTCAGGTACTCGTCCGGACAGTTTATCGGTACTCGCACGGATTCTACCTTTTCCCGGTACTGGCCCGGATTCTACCATTTTCGGGTATTCGCACCGATTCTTTCCTTTTCAGTTACTCGTCCGGACAGTTTATCGGTAGTCGCACGGATTCTACCTTTTCCCGGTTCTGGCCCGGATTGTACCATTTTCGGGTATTGACACCGATTCTACCCTTTTCAGGTACTCGTCCGAACAGTTTATCGGTACTCGCACGGATTCTACCTTTTCGCGATATTGGCCCGGACTCTACCATTTTCGGGTATTGACACCGATTCTACCCTTTTCAGGTACTCGTCCGGACAATTTTTCGGTACTCGCACGGATTCTACCTTTTCCCTGTACTGGCCCGGATTCTACCATTTTCGGGTATTCACACCGATTCTACCCTTTTCAGGTACTCGTCCAGACAGTTTATCGGTACTCGCACGGATTCTACCTTTTCCCGATACTGGCCCGAATTCTACCATTTTCGGTCATTCACACCGATTCTACCCTTTTCAGGTACTCGCATGGATTCTACCTTTTCCCGGTACTGGCCCGGATTCTACGATTTTCGAATATTGACACCGATTCTATCCTTTTCAGGTACTAGTCCGGACAGTTTATCGGTACTCGCACGGATTCTACCTTTCCCGGTACTGGCCCGGATTCTACCATTTTCGGGTATTCACACCGATTCTACCCTTTTCAGGTACTCGTCCGGACAGTTTATCGGTACTCGCACGGATTCTACCTTTTCCCGGTACTGGCCCGGATTCTACCATTTTCGGGTATTCGCACCGATTCTTTCCTTTTCAGTTACTCGTCCGGACAGTTTATCGGTAGTCGCACGGATTCTACCTTTTCCCGGTTCTGGCCCGGATTGTACCATTTTCGGGTATTGACACCGATTCTACCCTTTTCAGGTACTCGTCCGAACAGTTTATCGGTACTCGCACGGATTCTACCTTTTCGCGATATTGGCCCGGACTCTACCATTTTCGGGTATTGACACCGATTCTACCCTTTTCAGGTACTCGTCCGGACAGTTTTTCGGTACTCGCACGGATTCTACCTTTTCCCGGTACTGGCCCGGATTCTACCATTTTCGGGTAGTCACACCGATTCTACCCTTTTCAGGTACTCGTCCGGACAGTTTATCGGTACTCGCACGGATTCTTCCTTTTCCCGGTACTGGCCCGGATTCTACCATTTTCGGCTATTTGCACCGATTCTTTCCTTTTCAGTTACTCGTCCGGACAGTTTATCGGTAGTCGCACGGATTCTACCTTTTCCCGGTTCTGGCCCGGATTGTACCATTTTCGGGTATTGACACCGATTCTACCCTTTTCAGGTACTCGTCCGAACAGTTTATCGGTACTCGCACGGATTCTACCTTTTCGCGATATTGGCCCGGACTCTACCATTTTCGGGTATTGACACCGATTCTACCCTTTTCAGGTACTCGTCCGGACAGTTTTTCGGTACTCGCACGGATTCTACCTATTCCCGGTACTGGCCCGGATTCTACCCTTTTCGGGTAGTCACACCGATTCTACCCTTTTCAGGTACTCGTCCGGACAGTTTATCGGTACTCGCACGGATTCTAGCTTTTCCCGGTACTGGCCCGGATTCTACCATTTTCGGCTATTTGCACCGATTCTTTCCTTTTCAGTTACTTGTCCGGACAGTTTATCGGTAGTCGCACGGACTCTACCTTTTCCCGGTTCTGGCCCGGATTGTACCATTTTCGGGTATTGACACCGATTCTACCCTTTTCAGGTACTCGTCCGAACAGTTTATCGGTACTCGCACGGATTCTACCTTTTCGCGATATTGGCCCGGACTCTACCATTTTCGGGTATTGACACCGATTCTACCCTTTTCAGGTACTCGTCCGGAGAGTTTATCGGTACTCGCACGGATTCTACCTTTTCTCGGTACTGGCCCGGATTCTACCATTTTCGGGTATTGTCACCGATTCTATCCTTTTCAGGTACTCGTCCGGACAGTTTATCGGTACTCGCACGTATTTTACCTTTTCCCGGTACTGGCCCTTATTCTACCATTTTCGGGTATTGACACCGATTCTACCCTTTTCAGGTACTCGTCCGGACAGTTTATCGGTACTCGCACGGATTCTACCTTTTCTCGGTACTGGCCCGGATTCTACCATTTTCGGGTATTGTCACCGATTCTATCCTTTTCAGGTACTCGTCCGGACAGTTTATCGGTACTCGCACGTATTTTACCTTTTCCCGGTACTGGCCCTTATTCTACCATTTTCGGGTATTGACACCGATTCTACCCTTTTCAGGTACTCGTCCGGACAGTTTATCGGTACTCGCACGGATTCTACCTTTTCTCGGTACTGGCCCGGATTCTACCATTTTCGGGTATTGTCACCGATTCTATCCTTTTCAGGTACTCGTCCGGACAGTTTATCGGTACTCGCACGTATTTTACCTTTTCCCGGTACTGGCCCTTATTCTACCATTTTCGGGTATTGACACCGATTCTACCCTTTTCAGGTACTCGTCCGGACAATTTTTCGATACTCGCACGGATTCTACCTTTTCCCTGTACTGGCCCGGATTCTACCATTTTCGGGTATTCACACCGATTCTACCCTTTTCAGGTACTCGTCCAGACAGTTTATCGGTACTCGCACGGATTCTACCTTTTCCCGGTACTGGCCCGAATTCTACCATTTTCGGTCATTCACACCGATTCTACCCTTTTCAGGTACTCGCATGGATTCTACCTTTTCCCGGTACTGGCCCGGATTCTACCATTTTCGGGTAGTCACACCGATTCTACCCTTTTCAGGTACTCGTCCGGACAGTTTATCGGTACTCGCACGGATTCTACCTTTTCCCGGTACTGGCCCGGATTCTACCATTTTCGGCTATTTGCACCGATTCTTTCCTTTTCAGTTACTCGTCCGGACAGTTTATCGGTAGTCGCACGGATTCTACCTTTTCCCGGTTCTGCCCCGGATTGTACCATTTTCGGGTATTGACACCGATTCTACCCTTTTCAGGTACTCGTCCGAACAGTTTATCGGTACTCGCACGGATTCTACCTTTTCGCGATATTGGCCCGGACTCTACCATTTTCGGGTATTGACACCGATTCTACCCTTTTCAGGTACTCGTCCGGACAGTTTTTCGGTACTCGCACGGATTCTACCTATTCCCGGTACTGGCCCGGATTCTACCCTTTTCGGGTAGTCACACCGATTCTACCCTTTTCAGGTACTCGTCCGGACAGTTTATCGGTACTCGCACGTATTTTACCTTTTCCCGGTACTGGCCCTTATTCTACCATTTTCGGGTATTGACACCGATTCTACCCTTTTCAGGTACTCGTCCGGACAGTTTATCGGTACTCGCACGGATTCTACCTTTTCTCGGTACTGGCCCGGATTCTACCATTTTCGGGTATTGTCACCGATTCTATCCTTTTCAGGTACTCGTCCGGACAGTTTATCGGTACTCGCACGTATTTTACCTTTTCCCGGTACTGGCCCTTATTCTACCATTTTCGGGTATTGACACCGATTCTACCCTTTTCAGGTACTCGTCCGGACAGTTTATCGGTACTCGCACGGATTCTACCTTTTCTCGGTACTGGCCCGGATTCTACCATTTTCGGGTATTGTCACCGATTCTATCCTTTTCAGGTACTCGTCCGGACAGTTTATCGGTACTCGCACGTATTTTACCTTTTCCCGGTACTGGCCCTTATTCTACCATTTTCGGGTATTGACACCGATTCTACCCTTTTCAGGTACTCGTCCGGACAGTTTATCGGTACTCGCACGGATTCTACCTTTTCTCGGTACTGGCCCGGATTCTACCATTTTCGGGTATTGTCACCGATTCTATCCTTTTCAGGTACTCGTCCGGACAGTTTATCGGTACTCGCACGTATTTTACCTTTTCCCGGTACTGGCCCTTATTCTACCATTTTCGGGTATTGACACCGATTCTACCCTTTTCAGGTACTCGTCCGGACAGTTTATCGGTACTCGCACGGATTCTACCTTTTCTCGGTACTGGCCCGGATTCTACCATTTTCGGGTATTGTCACCGATTCTATCCTTTTAAGGTACTCGTCCGGACAGTTTATCGGTACTCGCAGGGATTCTACCTTTTCCCGGTACTGGCCCGGATTCTACCATTTTCGGGTATTGACACCGATTCTACCCTTTTCAGGTACTCGTCCGAACAGTTTATCGGTACTCGCACGGATTCTACCTTTTCGCGATATTGGCCCGGACTCTACCATTTTCGGGTATTGACACCGATTCTACCCTTTTCAGGTACTCGTCCGGACAGTTTATCGGTACTCGCACGTATTTTACCTTTTCCCGGTACTGGCCCTTATTCTACCATTTTCGGGTATTGACACCGATTCTACCCTTTTCAGGTACTCGTCCGGACAATTTTTCGATACTCGCACGGATTCTACCTTTTCCCTGTACTGGCCCGGATTCTACCATTTTCGGGTATTGACACCGATTCTACCCTTTTCAGGTACTCGTCCAGACAGTTTATCGGTACTCGCACGGATTCTACCTTTTCCCGGTACTGGCCCGAATTCTACCATTTTCGGTCATTCACACCGATTCTACCCTTTTCAGGTACTCGCATGGATTCTACCTTTTCCCGGTACTGGCCCGGATTCTACCATTTTCGGGTAGTCACACCGATTCTACCCTTTTCAGGTACTCGTCCGGACAGTTTATCGGTACTCGCACGGATTCTACCTTTTCCCGGTACTGGCCCGGATTCTACCATTTTCGGCTATTTGCACCGATTCTTTCCTTTTCAGTTACTCGTCCGGACAGTTTATCGGTAGTCGCACGGATTCTACCTTTTCCCGGTTCTGCCCCGGATTGTACCATTTTCGGGTATTGACACCGATTCTACCCTTTTCAGGTACTCGTCCGGACAGTTTATCGGTACTCGCACGTATTTTACCTTTTCTCGGTACTGGCCCTTATTCTACCATTTTCGGGTATTGACACCGATTCTACCCTTTTCAGGTACTCGTCCAGACAGTTTATCGGTACTCGCACGGATTCTACCTTTTCTCGGTACTGGCCCGGATTCTACCATTTTCGGGTATTGTCACCGATTCTATCCTTTTTAGGTACTCGTCCGGACAGTTTATCGGTACTCGCACGTATTTTACCTTTTCCCGGTACTGGCCCTTATTCTACCATTTTCGGGTATTGACACCGATTCTACCCTTTTCAGGTACTCGTCCGGACAATTTTTCGGTACTCGCACGGATTCTACCTTTTCTCGGTACTGGCCCGGATTCTACCATTTTCGGGTATTCACACCGATTCTACCCTTTTCAGGTACTCGTCCAGACAGTTTATCGGTACTCGCACGGATTCTACCTTTTCCCGGTACTGGCCCGAATTCTACCATTTTCGGTCATTCACACCGATTCTACCCTTTTCAGGTACTCGCATGGATTCTACCTTTTCCCGGTACTGGCCCGGATTCTACCATTTTCGGGTAGTCACACCGATTCTACCCTTTTCAGGTACTCGTCCGGACAGTTTATCGGTACTCGCACGGATTCTACCTTTTCCCGGTACTGGCCCGGATTCTACCATTTTCGGCTATTTGCACCGATTCTTTCCTTTTCAGTTACTCGTCCGGACAGTTTATCGGTAGTCGCACGGATTCTACCTTTTCCCGGTTCTGCCCCGGATTGTACCATTTTCGGGTATTGACACCGATTCTACCCTTTTCAGGTACTCGTCCGAACAGTTTATCGGTACTCGCACGGATTCTACCTTTTCGCGATATTGGCCCGGACTCTACCATTTTCGGGTATTGACACCGATTCTACCCTTTTCAGGTACTCGTACGGACAGTTTTTCGGTACTCGCACGGATTCTACCTATTCCCGGTACTGGCCCGGATTCTACCCTTTTCGGGTAGTCACACCGATTCTACCCTTTTCAGGTACTCGTCCGGACAGTTTATCGGTACTCGCACGGATTCTACCTTTTCCCGGTACTGGCCCGGATTCTACCATTTTCGGCTATTTGCACCGATTCTTTCCTTTTCAGTTACTTGTCCGGACAGTTTATCGGTAGTCGCACGGATTCTACCTTTTCCCGGTTCTGGCCCGGATTGTACCATTTTCGGGTATTGACACCGATTCTACCCTTTTCAGGTACTCGTCCGAACAGTTTATCGGTACTCGCACGGATTCTACCTTTTCGCGATATTGGCCCGGACTCTACCATTTTCGGGTATTGACACCGATTCTACCCTTTTCAGGTACTCGCCCGGAGAGTTTATCGGTACTCGCACGGATTCTACCTTTTCTCGGTACTGGCCCGGATTCTACCATTTTCGGGTATTGTCACCGATTCTATCCTTTTCAGGTACTCGTCCGGACAGTTTATCGGTACTCGCACGTATTTTACCTTTTCCCGGTACTGGCCCTTATTCTACCATTTTCGGGTATTGACACCGATTCTACCCTTTTCAGGTACTCGTCCGGACAGTTTATCGGTACTCGCACGGATTCTACCTTTTCTCGGTACTGGCCCGGATTCTTCCATTTTCGGGTATTGTCACCGATTCTATCCTTTTCAGGTACTCGTCCGGACAGTTTATCGGTACTCGCACGTATTTTACCTTTTCTCGGTACTGGCCCTTATTCTACCATTTTCGGGTATTGACACCGATTCTACCCTTTTCAGGTACTCGTCCAGACAGTTTATCGGTACTCGCACGGATTCTACCTTTTCTCGGTACTGGCCCGGATTCTACCATTTTCGGGTATTGTCACCGATTCTATCCTTTTTAGGTACTCGTCCGGACAGTTTATCGGTACTCGCACGTATTTTACCTTTTCCCGGTACTGGCCCTTATTCTACCATTTTCGGGTATTGACACCGATTCTACCCTTTTCAGGTACTCGTCCGGACAATTTTTCGGTACTCGCACGGATTCTACCTTTTCTCGGTACTGGCCCGGATTCTACCATTTTCGGGTATTCACACCGATTCTACCCTTTTCAGGTACTCGTCCAGACAGTTTATCGGTACTCGCACGGATTCTACCTTTTCCCGGTACTGGCCCGAATTCTACCATTTTCGGTCATTCACACCGATTCTACCCTTTTCAGGTACTCGCATGGATTCTACCTTTTCCCGGTACTGGCCCGGATTCTACCATTTTCGGGTATTGACACCGATTCTATCCTTTTCAGGTACTAGTCCGGACAGTTTATCGGTACTCGCACGGATTCTACCTTTCCCGGTACTGGCCCGGATTCTACCATTTTCGGGTATTCACACCGATTCTACCCTTTTCAGGTACTCGTCCGGACAGTTTATCGGTACTCGCACGGATTCTACCTTTTCTCGGCACTGGCCCGGATTCTACCATTTTCGAGTATTGACACCGATTCTACCCTTGTTAGGTACTCGTCCGAACAGTTTATCGGTACTCGCACGGATTCTACCTTTTCCCGGTACTGGCCCGGATTCTACCATTTTCGGCTATTCGCACCGATTCTTTCCTTTTTAGTTACTCGTCCGGACAGTTTATCGGTAGTCGCACGGATTCTACCTTTTCCCGGTTCTGGCCCGGATTGTACCATTTTCGGGTATTGACACCGATTCTACCCTTTTCAGGTACTCGTCCGGACAGTTTATCGGTACTCGCACGTATTTTACCTTTTCCCGGTACTGGCCCTTATTCTACCATTTTCGGGTATTGACACCGATTCTACCCTTTTCAGGTACTCGTCCGGACAGTTTATCGGTACTCGCACGGATTCTACCTTTTCTCGGTACTGGCCCGGATTCTACCATTTTCGGGTATTGTCACCGATTCTATACTTTTCAGGTACTCGTCCGGACAGCTTATCGGTACTCGCACGTATTTTACCTTTTCCCGGTACTGGCCCTTATTCTACCATTTTCGGGTATTGACACCGATTCTACCCTTTTCAGGTACTCGTCCGGACAGTTTATCGGTACTCGCACGGATTCTACCTTTTCTCGGTACTGGCCCGGATTCTACCATTTTCGGGTATTGTCACCGATTCTATCCTTTTCAGGTACTCGTCCGGACAGTTTATCGGTACTCGCACGTATTTTACCTTTTCCCGGTACTGGCCCTTATTCTACCATTTTCGGGTATTGACACCGATTCTACCCTTTTCAGGTACTCGTCCGGACAGTTTATCGGTACTCGCACGGATTCTACCTTTTCTCGGTACTGGCCCGGATTCTACCATTTTCGGGTATTGTCACCGATTCTATCCTTTTCAGGTACTCGTCCGGACAGTTTATCGGTACTCGCACGTATTTTACCTTTTCCCGGTACTGGCCCTTATTCTACCATTTTCGGGTATTGACACCGATTCTACCCTTTTCAGGTACTCGTCCGGACAATTTTTCGATACTCGCACGGATTCTACCTTTTCCCTGTACTGGCCCGGATTCTACCATTTTCGGGTATTCACACCGATTCTACCCTTTTCAGGTACTCGTCCAGACAGTTTATCGGTACTCGCACGGATTCTACCTTTTCCCGGTACTGGCCCGAATTCTACCATTTTCGGTCATTCACACCGATTCTACCCTTTTCAGGTACTCGCATGGATTCTACCTTTTCCCGGTACTGGCCCGGATTCTACCATTTTCGGGTAGTCACACCGATTCTACCATTTTCAGGTACTCGTCCGGACAGTTTATCGGTACTCGCACGGATTCTACCTTTTCCCGGTACTGGCCCGGATTCTACCATTTTCGGCTATTTGCACCGATTCTTTCCTTTTCAGTTACTCGTCCCGACAGTTTATCGGTAGTCGCACGGATTCTACCTTTTCCCGGTTCTGCCCCGGATTGTACCATTTTCGGGTATTGACACCGATTCTACCCTTTTCAGGTACTCGTCCGAACAGTTTATCGGTACTCGCACGGATTCTACCTTTTCGCGATATTGGCCCGGACTCTACCATTTTCGGGTATTGACACCGATTCTACCCTTTTCAGGTACTCGTCCGGACAGTTTTTCGGTACTCGCACGTATTTTACCTTTTCCCGGTACTGGCCCTTATTCTACCATTTTCGGGTATTGACACCGATTCTACCCTTTTCAGGTACTCGTCCGGACAATTTTTCGATACTCGCACGGATTCTACCTTTTCCCTGTACTGGCCCGGATTCTACCATTTTCGGGTATTCACACCGATTCTACCCTTTTCAGGTACTCGTCCAGACAGTTTATCGGTACTCGCACAGATTCTACCTTTTCCCGGTACTGGCCCGAATTCTACCATTTTCGGTCATTCACACCGATTCTACCCTTTTCAGGTACTCGCATGGATTCTACCTTTTCCCGGTACTGGCCCGGATTCTACCATTTTCGGGTAGTCACACCGATTCTACCATTTTCAGGTACTCGTCCGGACAGTTTATCGGTACTCGCACGGATTCTACCTTTTCCCGGTACTGGCCCGGATTCTACCATTTTCGGCTATTTGCACCGATTCTTTCCTTTTCAGTTACTCGTCCCGACAGTTTATCGGTAGTCGCACGGATTCTACCTTTTCCCGGTTCTGCCCCGGATTGTACCATTTTCGGGTATTGACACCGATTCTACCCTTTTCAGGTACTCGTCCGAACAGTTTATCGGTACTCGCACGGATTCTACCTTTTCGCGATATTGGCCCGGACTCTACCATTTTCGGGTATTGACACCGATTCTACCCTTTTCAGGTACTCGTCCGGACAGTTTTTCGGTACTCGCACGGATTCTACCTATTCCCGGTACTGGCCCGGATTCTACCCTTTTCGGGTAGTCACACCGATTCTACCCTTTTCAGGTACTCGTCCGGACAGTTTATCGGTACTCGCACGGATTCTACCTTTTCCCGGTACTGGCCCGGATTCTACCATTTTCGGCTATTTGCACCGATTCTTTCCTTTTCAGTTACTTGTCCGGACAGTTTATCGGTAGTCGCACGGATTCTACCTTTTCCCGGTTCTGGCCCGGATTGTACCATTTTCGGGTATTGACACCGATTCTACCCTTTTCAGGTACTCGTCCGAACAGTTTATCGGTACTCGCACGGATTCTACCTTTTCGCGATATTGGCCCGGACTCTACCATTTTCGGGTATTGACACCGATTCTACCCTTTTCAGGTACTCGCCCGGAGAGTTTATCGGTACTCGCACGGATTCTACCTTTTCTCGGTACTGGCCCGGATTCTACCATTTTCGGGTATTGTCACCGATTCTATCCTTTTCAGGTACTCGTCCGGACAGTTTATCGGTACTCGCACGTATTTTACCTTTTCCCGGTACTGGCCCTTATTCTACCATTTTCGGGTATTGACACCGATTCTACCCTTTTCAGGTACTCGTCCGGACAGTTTATCGGTACTCGCACGGATTCTACCTTTTCTCGGTACTGGCCCGGATTCTACCATTTTCGGGTATTGTCACCGATTCTATCCTTTTCAGGTACTCGTCCGGACAGTTTATCGGTACTCGCACGTATTTTACCTTTTCCCGGTACTGGCCCTTATTCTACCATTTTCGGGTATTGACACCGATTCTACCCTTTTCAGGTACTCGTCCGGACAGTTTATCGGTACTCGCACGGATTCTACCTTTTCCCGGTACTGGCCCGGATTCTACCATTTTCGGCTATTTGCACCGATTCTTTCCTTTTCAGTTACTCATCCGGACAGTTTATCGGTAGTCGCACGGATTCTACCTTTTCCCGGTTCTGCCCCGGATTGTACCATTTTCGGGTATTGACACCGATTCTACCCTTTTCAGGTACTCGTCCGAACAGTTTATCGGTACTCGCACGGATTCTACCTTTTCGCGATATTGGCCCGGACTCTACCATTTTCGGGTATTGACACCGATTCTACCCTTCTCAGGTACTCGTCCGGACAGTTTTTCGGTACTCGCACGGATTCTACCTATTCCCGGTACTGGCCCGGATTCTACCCTTTTCGGGTAGTCACACCGATTCTACCCTTTTCAGGTACTCGTCCGGACAGTTTATCGGTACTCGCACGGATTCTACCTTTTCCCGGTACTGGCCCGGATTCTACCATTTTCGGCTATTTGCACCGATTCTTTCCTTTTCAGTTACTTGTCCGGACAGTTTATCGGTAGTCGCACGGATTCTACCTTTTCCCGGTTCTGGCCCGGATTGTACCATTTTCGGGTATTGACACCGATTCTACCCTTTTCAGGTACTCGTCCGAACAGTTTATCGGTACTCGCACGGATTCTACCTTTTCGCGATATTGGCCCGGACTCTACCATTTTCGGGTATTGACACCGATTCTACCCTTTTCAGGTACTCGCCCGGAGAGTTTATCGGTACTCGCACGGATTCTACCTTTTCTCGGTACTGGCCCGGATTCTACCATTTTCGGGTATTGTCACCGATTCTATCATTTTCAGGTACTCGTCCGGACAGTTTATCGGTACTCGCACGTATTTTACCTTTTCCCGGTACTGGCCCTTATTCTACCATTTTCGGGTATTGACACCGATTCTACCCTTTTCAGGTACTCGTCCGGACAGTTTATCGGTACTCGCACGGATTCTACCTTTTCTCGGTACTGGCCCGGATTCTACCATTTTCGGGTATTGTCACCGATTCTATCCTTTTCAGGTACTCGTCCGGACAGTTTATCGGTACTCGCACGTATTTTACCTTTTCCCGGTACTGGCCCTTATTCTACCATTTTCGGGTATTAACACCGATTCTACCCTTTTCAGGTACTCGTCCGGACAGTTTATCGGTACTCGCACGGATTCTACCTTTTCTCGGTACTGGCCCGGATTCTACCATTTTCGGGTATTGTCACCGATTCTATCCTTTTCAGGTACTCGTCCGGACAGTTTATCGGTACTCGCACGTATTTTACCTTTTCCCGGTACTGGCCCTTATTCTACCATTTTCGGGTATTAACACCGATTCTACCCTTTTCAGGTACTCGTCCGGACAGTTTATCGGTACTCGCACGGATTCTACCTTTTCTCGGTACTGGCCCGAATTCTACCATTTTCGGTCATTCACACCGATTCTACCCTTTTCAGGTACTCGCATGGATTCTACCTTTTCCCGGTACTGGCCCGGATTCTACCATTTTCGGGTAGTCACACCGATTCTACCATTTTCAGGTACTCGTCCGGACAGTTTATCGGTACTCGCACGGATTCTACCTTTTCCCGGTACTGGCCCGGATTCTACCATTTTCGGCTATTTGCACCGATTCTTTCCTTTTCAGTTACTCGTCCCGACAGTTTATCGGTAGTCGCACGGATTCTACCTTTTCCCGGTTCTGGCCCGGATTGTACCATTTTCGGGTATTGACACCGATTCTACCCTTTTCAGGTACTCGTCCGAACAGTTTATCGGTACTCGCACGGATTCTACCTTTTCGCGATATTGGCCCGGACTCTACCATTTTCGGGTATTGACACCGATTCTACCCTTTTCAGGTACTCGCCCGGAGAGTTTATCGGTACTCGCACGGATTCTACCTTTTCTCGGTACTGGCCCGGATTCTACCATTTTCGGGTATTGTCACCGATTCTATCATTTTCAGGTACTCGTCCGGACAGTTTATCGGTACTCGCACGTATTTTACCTTTTCCCGGTACTGGCCCTTATTCTACCATTTTCGGGTATTGACACCGATTCTACCCTTTTCAGGTACTCGTCCGGACAGTTTATCGGTACTCGCACGGATTCTACCTTTTCTCGGTACTGGCCCGGATTCTACCATTTTCGGGTATTGTCACCGATTCTATCCTTTTCAGGTACTCGTCCGGACAGTTTATCGGTACTCGCACGTATTTTACCTTTTCCCGGTACTGGCCCTTATTCTACCATTTTCGGGTATTAACACCGATTCTACCCTTTTCAGGTACTCGTCCGGACAGTTTATCGGTACTCGCACGGATTCTACCTTTTCTCGGTACTGGCCCGGATTCTACCATTTTCGGGTATTGTCACCGATTCTATCCTTTTCAGGTACTCGTCCGGACAGTTTATCGGTACTCGCACGTATTTTACCTTTTCCCGGTACTGGCCCTTATTCTACCATTTTCGGGTATTAACACCGATTCTACCCTTTTCAGGTACTCGTCCGGACAGTTTATCGGTACTCGCACGGATTCTACCTTTTCTCGGTACTGGCCCGGATTCTACCATTTTCGGGTATTGTCACCGATTCTATCCTTTTCAGGTACTCGTCCGGACAGTTTATCGGTACTCGCACGTATTTTACCTTTTCCCGGTACTGGCCCTTATTCTACCATTTTCGGGTATTGACACCGATTCTACCCTTTTCAGGTACTCGTCCGGACAGTTTATCGGTACTCGCACGGATTCTACCTTTTCTCGGTACTGGCCCGGATTCTTCCATTTTCGGGTATTGTCACCGATTCTATCCTTTTCAGGTACTCGTCCGGACAGTTTATCGGTACTCGCACGTATTTTACCTTTTCCCGGTACTGGCCCTTATTCTACCATTTTCGGGTATTGACACCGATTCTACCCTTTTCAGGTACTCGTCCGGACAATTTTTCGGTACTCGCACGGATTCTACCTTTTCTCGGTACTGGCCCGGATTCTACCATTTTCGGGTATTCACACCGATTCTACCCTTTTCAGGTACTCGTCCAGACAGTTTATCGGTACTCGCACGGATTCTACCTTTTCCCGGTACTGGCCCGAATTCTACCATTTTCGGTCATTCACACCGATTCTACCCTTTTCAGGTACTCGCATGGATTCTACCTTTTCCCGGTACTGGCCCGGATTCTACCATTTTCGGGTATTGACACCGATTCTATCCTTTTCAGGTACTAGTCCGGACAGTTTATCGGTACTCGCACGGATTCTACCTTTCCCGGTACTGGCCCGGATTCTACCATTTTCGGGTATTCACACCGATTCTACCCTTTTCAGGTACTCGTCCGGACAGTTTATCGGTACTCGCACGGATTCTACCTTTTCTCGGCACTGGCCCGGATTCTACCATTTTCGAGTATTGACACCGATTCTACCCTTGTCAGGTACTCGTCCGAACAGTTTATCGGTACTCGCACGGATTCTACCTTTTCCCGGTACTGGCCCGGATTCTACCATTTTCGGCTATTCGCACCGATTCTTTCCTTTTTAGTTACTCGTCCGGACAGTTTATCGGTAGTCGCACGGATTCTACCTTTTCCCGGTTCTGGCCCGGATTGTACCATTTTCGGGTATTGACACCGATTCTACCCTTTTCAGGTACTCGTCCGGACAGTTTATCGGTACTCGCACGTATTTTACCTTTTCCCGGTACTGGCCCTTATTCTACCATTTTCGGGTATTGACACCGATTCTACCCTTTTCAGGTACTCGTCCGGACAGTTTATCGGTACTCGCACGGATTCTACCTTTTCTCGGTACTGGCCCGGATTCTACCATTTTCGGGTATTGTCACCGATTCTATACTTTTCAGGTACTCGTCCGGACAGCTTATCGGTACTCGCACGTATTTTACCTTTTCCCGGTACTGGCCCTTATTCTACCATTTTCGGGTATTGACACCGATTCTACCCTTTTCAGGTACTCGTCCGGACAGTTTATCGGTACTCGCACGGATTCTACCTTTTCTCGGTACTGGCCCGGATTCTACCATTTTCGGGTATTGTCACCGATTCTATCCTTTTCAGGTACTCGTCCGGATAGTTTATCGGTACTCGCACGTATTTTACCTTTTCCCGGTACTGGCCCTTATTCTACCATTTTCGGGTATTGACACCGATTCTACCCTTTTCAGGTACTCGTCCGGACAGTTTATCGGTACTCGCACGGATTCTACCTTTTCTCGGTACTGGCCCGGATTCTACCATTTTCGGGTATTGTCACCGATTCTATCCTTTTCAGGTACTCGTCCGGACAGTTTATCGGTACTCGCACGTATTTTACCTTTTCCCGGTACTGGCCCTTATTCTACCATTTTCGGGTATTGACACCGATTCTACCCTTTTCAGGTACTCGTCCGGACAGTTTATCGGTACTCGCACGGATTCTACCTTTTCCCGGTACTGGCCCGGATTCTACCATTTTCGGCTATTTGCACCGATTCTTTCCTTTTCAGTTACTCGTCCGGACAGTTTATCGGTAGTCGCACGGATTCTACCTTTTCCCGGTTCTGGCCCGGATTGTACCATTTTCGGGTATTGACACCGATTCTACCCTTTTCAGGTACTCGTCCGAACAGTTTATCGGTACTCGCACGGATTCTACCTTTTCGCGATATTGGCCCGGACTCTACCATTTTCGGGTATTGACACCGATTCTACCCTTTTCAGGTACTCGTCCGGACAGTTTTTCGGTACTCGCACGGATTCTACCTTTTCCCGGTACTGGCCCGGATTCTACCATTTTCGGGTAGTCACACCGATTCTACCCTTTTCAGGTACTCGTCGGGACAGTTTATCGGTACTCGCACGGATTCTACCTTTTCCCGGTACTGGCCCGGATTCTACCATTTTCGGCTATTTGCACCGATTCTTTCCTTTTCAGTTACTCGTCCGGACAGTTTATCGGTAGTCGCACGGATTCTACCTTTTCCCGGTTCTGGCCCGGATTGTACCATTTTCGGGTATTGACACCGATTCTACCCTTTTCAGGTACTCGTCCGAACAGTTTATCGGTACTCGCACGGATTCTACCTTTTCGCGATATTGGCCCGGACTCTACCATTTTCGGGTATTGACACCGATTCTACCCTTTTCAGGTACTCGTCCGGACAGTTTTTCGGTACTCGCACGGATTCTACCTTTTCCCGGTACTGGCCCGGATTCTACCATTTTCGGGTAGTCACACCGATTCTACCCTTTTCAGGTACTCGTCGGGACAGTTTATCGGTACTCGCACGGATTCTACCTTTTCCCGGTACTGGCCCGGATTCTACCATTTTCGGCTATTTGCACCGATTCTTTCCTTTTCAGTTACTCGTCCGGACAGTTTATCGGTAGTCGCACGGATTCTACCTTTTCCCGGTACTGGCCCGGACTCTACCATTTTCGGGTATTGACACCGATGCTACCCTTTTCAGGTACTCATCCGGACAGTTTTTCGGTAGTCGCACGGATTCTACCTTTTCCCGATTCTGGCCCGGATTGTACCATTTTCGGGTATTGACACCGATTCTACCCTTTTCAGGTACTCGTCCGAACAGTTTATCGGTACTCGCACGGATTCTACCTTTTCGCGATATTGGCCCGGACTCTACCATTTTCGGGTATTGACACCGATTCTACCCTTTTCAGGTACTCGTCCGGACAGTTTTTCGGTACTCGCACGGATTCTACCTTTTCCCGGTACTGGCCCGGATTCTACCATTTTCGGGTAGTCACACCGATTCTACCCTTTTCAGGTACTCGTCGGGACAGTTTATCGGTACTCGCACGGATTCTACCTTTTCCCGGTACTGGCCCGGATTCTACCATTTTCGGCTATTTGCACCGATTCTTTCCTTTTCAGTTACTCGTCCGGACAGTTTATCGGTAGTCGCACGGATTCTACCTTTTCCCGGTACTGGCCCGTACTCTACCATTTTCGGGTATTGACACCGATGCTACCCTTTTCAGGTACTCATCCGGACAGTTTTTCGGTAGTCGCACGGATTCTACCTTTTCCCGGTTCTGGCCCGGATTGTACCATTTTCGGGTATTGACACCGATTCTACCCTTTTCAGGTACTCGTCCGAACAGTTTATCGGTACTCGCACGGATTCTACCTTTTCGCGATATTGGCCCGGACTCTACCATTTTCGGGTATTGACACCGATTCTACCCTTTTCAGGTACTCGTCCGGACAGTTTTTCGGTACTCGCACGGATTCTACCTTTTCCCGGAACTGGCCCGGATTCTACCATTTTCGGGTAGTCACACCGATTCTACCCTTTTCAGGTACTCGTCGGGACAGTTTATCGGTACTCGCACGGATTCTACCTTTTCCCGGTACTGGCCCGGATTCTACCATTTTCGGCTATTTGCACCGATTCTTTCCTTTTCAGTTACTCGTCCGGACAGTTTATCGGTAGTCGCACGGATTCTACCTTTTCCCGGTACTGGCCCGGATTCTACCATTTTCGGTATTGACACCGATTCTACCCTTTTTAGGGCATTGTCCCGACAGTTTTTCGGTACTCGCACGGATTCTACCTTTTCCCGGTACTGGCCCTTATTCTACCATTTTCGGGTATTGACACCGATTCTACCCTTTTCAGGTACTCGTCCGGACAATTTTTCGGTACTCGCACGGATTCTACCTTTTCCCTGTACTGGCCCGGATTCTACCATTTTCGGGTATTCACACCGATTCTACCCTTTTCAGGTACTCGTCCAGACAGTTTATCGGTACTCGCACGGATGCTACCTTTTCCCGGTACTGGCCCGAATTCTACCATTTTCGGTCATTCACACCGATTCTACCCTTTTCAGGTACTCGCATGGATTCTACCTTTTCCCGGTACTGGCCCGGATTCTACCATTTTCGGGTATTGACACCGATTCTATCCTTTTCAGGTACTAGTCCGGACAGTTTATCGGTACTCGCACTGATTCTACCTTTCCCGGTACTGGCCCGGATTCTACCATTTTCGGGTATTCACACCGATTCTACCCTTTTCAGGTACTCGTCCGGACAGTTTATCGGTACTCGCACGGATTCTACCTTTTCTCGGCACTGGCCCGGATTCTACCATTTTCGAGTATTGACACCGATTCTACCCTTGTCAGGTACTCGTCCGAACAGTTTATCGGTACTCGCACGGATTCTACCTTTTCCCGGTACTGGCCCGGATTCTACCATTTTCGGCTATTCGCACCGATTCTTTCCTTTTCAGTTACTCGTCCGGACAGTTTATCGGTAGTCGCACGGATTCTACCTTTTCCCGGTTCTGGCCCGGATTGTACCATTTTCGGGTATTGACACCGATTCTACCCTTTTCAGGTACTCGCATGGATTCTACGTTTTCCCGGTACTGGCCCGGATTCTACCATTTTCGGCTATTCGCACCGATTCTTTCCTTTTCAGTTACTCGTCCGGACAGTTTATCGGTAGTCGCACGGATTCTACCTTTTCCCGGTTCTGGCCCGGATTGTACCATTTTCGGGTATTGACACCGATTCTACCCTTTTTAGGTACTCGTCCGGACAGTTTATCGGTACTCGCACGGATTCTACCTTTTCGCGATATTGGCCCGGACTCTACCATTTTCGGGTATTCACACCGATTCTAGCCTTTTCAAGTACTCGTCCGGACAGTTTATCGGTACTCGCACGGATTCAACCTTTTCCCGGTACTGGCCCGGATTCTACCATTTTCGAGTATTGACACCGATTCTATCCTTTTCAGGTACTCGTCCGAACAATTTATCGGTACTCGCACGGATTCTACCTTTTCCCGGTACTGGCCCGGATTCTACCATTTTCGGCTATTCGCACCGATTCTTTCCTTTTCAGTTACTCGTCCGGACAGTTTATCGGTAGTCGCACGGATTCTACCTTTTCCCGGTTCTGGCCCGGATTGTACCATTTTCGGGTATTGACACCGATTCTACCCTTTTCAGGTACTCGTCCGAACAGTTTATCGGTACTCGCACGGATTCTACCTTTTCGCGATATTGGCCCGGACTCTACCATTTTCGGGTATTGACACCGATTCTACCCTTTTCAGGTACTCGTCCGGACAGTTTTTCGGTACTCGCACGGATTCTACCTTTTCCCGGCACTGGCCCGGATTCTACCATTTTCGGGTAGTCACACCGATTCTACCCTTTTCAGGTACTCGTCGGGACAGTTTATCGGTACTCGCACGGATTCTACCTTTTCCCGGTACTGGCCCGGATTCTACCATTTTCGGCTATTTGCACCGATTCTTTCCTTTTCAGTTACTCGTCCGGACAGTTTATCGGTAGTCGCACGGATTCTACCTTTTCCCGGTACTGGCCCGGACTCTACCATTTTCGGGTATTGACACCGATTCTATCCTTTTCAGGTACTCCTCCGGACAGTTTATCGGTACTCGTACGGATTCTACCTTTTCCCGGTACTGGCCCTTATTCTACCATTTTCGGGTATTGACACCGATTCTACCCTTTTCAGGTACTCGTCCGGACAGTTTTTCGGTACTCGCACGGATTCTACCTTTTGCCGGTACTGGCCCGGATTCTACCATTTTCGGGTATTCACACCGATTCTATCCTTTTCAGGTACTCATTAAGACAGTTTATCAGTACTCGCACGTATTCTACCTTTTCCCGGTACTCGTCCGGATTCTACCATTTTCGGTTATTGACACCGATTCTATCCTTTTCAGGTACTCGTCCGGACAGTTTATCGGTACTCGCACGGATTCTACTTTTTCCCGGTACTGGTCCGGATTCTGCCATTTTCGGGTATTGACACCGATTCTACCCTTTTCAGGTACTCATCCGGACAGTTTATCGGTAGTCGCACGGATTCTACCTTTTCCCGGTACTGGCCCAGATTCTACCATTTTCGGGTATTCACACCGATTCTACCCTTTTCAGGTACTCGTCCGGACAGTTTATCGGTACTCGCACGGATTCTACCTTTTCCGGGTACTGGTCCGGATTCAACTATTTTCGGGTATTTACATCGATTCTATCCTTTTCAGGTACTCGTCCGAACAGTTTATCGGTACTCGCACGAATTCTGCCTTTTCCTGGTACTGGCCCGGACTCTACCATTTTCGGGTATTGACTCCGATTCTACCCTTTTCAGGTACTCGTCCGGACAGTTTTTCGGTACTCGCACGGATTCTACCCCTTCCCGGTACTGGCCCGGATTCTACCATTTTCGGTATTGACACCGATTCTACCCTTTTTAGGGCATTGTCCCGACAGTTTTTCGGTACTCGCACGGATTCTACCTTTTCCCGGTACTGGCCCGGATTGAACCATTTTCGGATATTGACACCGATTCTATGCTTTTAAGGTACTCGTCCGGACAGTTTATCGGTACTCGCACGGATTCTACCTTTTCTCGGTACTGGCCCGGATTCTACCATTTTCGGGTATTGTCACCGATTCTATCCTTTTCAGGTACTCGTCCGGACAGTTTATCGGTACTCGCACGGATTCTACCTTTTCCCGGTACTGGCCCTTATTCTACCATTTTCGGGTATTCACACCGATTCTACCCTTTTCTGGTACTCGTCCGGACAGTTTTTCGGTACTCGCACGGATTCTACCTTTTGCCGGTACTGGCCCGGATTCTACCATTTTCGGGTATTCACACCGATTCTATCCTTTTCAGGTACTCATCAGGACAGTTTATCGGTAGTCGCACGGATTCTACCTTTTCCCGGTACTCGTCCGGATTCTACAATTTTCGGGTATTGACACCGATTCTATCCTTTTCAGGTACTCGTCCGGACAGTTTATCGGTACTCGCACGGATTCTACCTTTTCCCGGTACTGGTCCGGATTCTGCCATTTTCGGGTATTCACACCGATTCTACCCTTTTCAGGTACTCGTCCGGACAGTTTATCGGTACTCGCACGGATTCTACCTTTTCCCGGTACTGGCCCAGATTCTACCATTTTCGGCTATTCGCACCGATTCTTTCCTTTTCAGTTACTCGTCCGGACAGTTTATCGGTACTCGCACGGATTATACCTTTTCCCGGTACTGGCCCGGATTCTACCATTTTCGGGTATTCACACCGATTCTACCCTTTTCAGGTACTCGTCCGGACAGTTTATCGGTACTCGCATGGATTCTAACTTTTCCCGGTACTGGCCCGGATTCTACCATTTTCGGGTATTGACACCGATTCTGTCCTTTTCAGGTACTAGTCCGGACAGTTTATCGGTACTCGCACGGATTCTACCTTTTCCCGGTACTGGCCCGGATTCTACCATTTTCGAGTATTCACACCGATTCTACCCTTTTCAGGTACTCGTCCGGACAGTTTATCGGTACTCGCACGGATTCTACCTTTTCTCGGTACTGGCCCGGATTCTACCATTTTCGAGTATTGACACCGATTCTACCCTTTTCAGGTACTCGTCCGAACAGTTTATCGGTACTCGCACGGATTCTACCTTTTCCCGGTACTGGCCCGGATTCTACCATTTTCGGCTATTCGCACCGATTCTTTCCTTTTCAGTTACTCGTCCAGACAGTTTATCGGTAGTCGCACGGATTATACCTTTTCCCGGTTCTGGCCCAGATTGTACCATTTTCGGGTATTGACACTGATTCTACCCTTTTCAGGTACTCGTCCGGACAGTCTATCGGTAGTCGCACGGATTCTACCTTTTCCCCGTACTGGTCCGGATTCTACCATTTTCGGGTATTCACACCGATTCTACCCTTTTTAGGTACTCGTCCGGACAGTTTATCGGTAGTCGCACGGATTCTACCTTTTCCCGGTTCTGGCCCGGATTGTAGCATTTTCGGGTATTGACACCGATTCTACCCTTTTCAGGTACTCGTTCGGACAGTTTATCGGTACTCGCACGGATTCTACCTTTTCCCGGTATTGGTCCGGATTCTACTATCTTCGGGTATTTACACCGATTCTATCCTTTTCAGGTACTCGTCCGAACAGTTTATCGGTACTCGCACGGATTCTACCTTTTCCAGGTACTGGCCCGGACTCTACCATTTTCGGGTATTGACACCGATTCTACCCTTTTCAGGTACTCGTCCGGACAGTTTATCGGTACTCGCACGGATTCTACCTTTTCCCGGTACTGGTCCGGATTCTGCCATTTTCGGGTATTCACACCGATTCTACCCTTTTCAGGTACTCGTCCGGACAGTTTATCGGTACTCGCACGGATTCTACCTTTTCCCGGTACTGGCCCAGATTCTACCATTTTCGGCTATTCGCACCGATTCTTTCCTTTTCAGTTACTCGTCCGGACAGTTTATCGGTACTCGCACGGATTCTACCTTTTCCCGGTACTGGCCCGGATTCTACCATTTTCGGGTATTCACACCGATTCTACCCTTTTCAGGTACTCGTCCGGACAGTTTATCGGTACTCGCATGGATTCTAACTTTTCCCGGTACTGGCCCGGATTCTACCATTTTCGGGTATTGACACCGATTCTGTCCTTTTCAGGTACTAGTCCGGACAGTTTATCGGTACTCGCACGGATTCTACCTTTTCCCGGTACTGGCCCGGATTCTACCATTTTCGAGTATTCACACCGATTCTACCCTTTTCAGGTACTCGTCCGGACAGTTTATCGGTACTCGCACGGATTCTACCTTTTCTCGGTACTGGCCCGGATTCTACCATTTTCGAGTATTGACACCGATTCTACCCTTTTCAGGTACTCGTCCGAACAGTTTATCGGTACTCGCACGGATTCTACCTTTTCCCGGTACTGGCCCGGATTCTACCATTTTCGGCTATTCGCACCGATTCTTTCCTTTTCAGTTACTCGTCCAGACAGTTTATCGGTAGTCGCACGGATTATACCTTTTCCCGATTCTGGCCCAGATTGTACCATTTTCGGGTATTGACACTGATTCTACCCTTTTCAGGTACTCGTCCGGACAGTCTATCGGTAGTCGCACGGATTCTACCTTTTCCCCGTACTGGTCCGGATTCTACCATTTTCGGGTATTCACACCGATTCTACCCTTTTTAGGTACTCGTCCGGACAGTTTATCGGTAGTCGCACGGATTCTACCTTTTCCCGGTTCTGGCCCGGATTGTAGCATTTTCGGGTATTGACACCGATTCTACCCTTTTCAGGTACTCGTTCGGACAGTTTATCGGTACTCGCACGGATTCTACCTTTTCCCGGTATTGGTCCGGATTCTACTATCTTCGGGTATTTACACCGATTCTATCCTTTTCAGGTACTCGTCCGAACAGTTTATCGGTACTCGCACGGATTCTACCTTTTCCAGGTACTGGCCCGGACTCTACCATTTTCGGGTATTCACACCGATTCTACCCTTTTCAGGTACTCGTCCGGACAGTTTATCGGTACTCGCACGGATTCTACCTTTTCCCGGTACTGGTCCGGATTCTGCCATTTTCGGGTATTCACACCGATTCTACCCTTTTCAGGTACTCGTCCGGACAGTTTATCGGTACTCGCACGGATTCTACCTTTTCCCGGTACTGGCCCAGATTCTACCATTTTCGGCTATTCGCACCGATTCTTTCCTTTTCAGTTACTCGTCCGGACAGTTTATCGGTACTCGCACGGATTCTACCTTTTCCCGGTACTGGCCCGGATTCTACCATTTTCGGGTATTCACACCGATTCTACCCTTTTCAGGTACTCGTCCGGACAGTTTACCGGTACTCGCATGGATTCTAACTTTTCCCGGTACTGGCCCGGATTCTACCATTTTCGGGTATTGACACCGATTCTGTCCTTTTCAGGTACTAGTCCGGACAGTTTATCGGTACTCGCACGGATTCTACCTTTTCCCGGTACTGGCCCGGATTCTACCATTTTCGAGTATTTACACCGATTCTACCCTTTTCAGGTACTCGTCCGGACAGTTTATCGGTACTCGCACGGATTCTACCTTTTCCCGGTACTGGCCCGGATTCTACCATTTTCGAGTATTCACACCGATTCTACCCTTTTCAGGTACTCGTCCGGACAGTTTATCGGTACTCGCACGGATTCTACCTTTTCTCGGTACTGGCCCGGATTCTACCATTTTCGAGTATTGACACCGATTCTACCCTTTTCAGGTACTCGTCCGAACAGTTTATCGGTACTCGCACGGATTCTACCTTTTCCCGGTACTGGCCCGGATTCTACCATTTTCGGCTATTCGCACCGATTCTTTCCTTTTCAGTTACTCGTCCAGACAGTTTATCGGTAGTCGCACGGATTATACCTTTTCCCGATTCTGGCCCAGATTGTACCATTTTCGGGTATTGACACTGATTCTACCCTTTTCAGGTACTCGTCCGGACAGTTTATCGGTACTCGCATGGATTCTAACTTTTCCCGGTACTGGCCCGGATTCTACCATTTTCGGGTATTGACACCGATTCTGTCCTTTTCAGGTACTAGTCCGGACAGTTTATCGGTACTCGCACGGATTCTACCTTTTCCCGGTACTGGCCCGGATTCTACCATTTTCGAGTATTCACACCGATTCTACCCTTTTCAGGTACTCGTCCGGACAGTTTATCGGTACTCGCACGGATTCTACCTTTTCTCGGTACTGGCCCGGATTCTACCATTTTCGAGTATTGACACCGATTCTACCCTTTTCAGGTACTCGTCCGAACAGTTTATCGGTACTCGCACGGATTCTACCTTTTCCCGGTACTGGCCCGGATTCTACCATTTTCGGCTATTCGCACCGATTCTTTCCTTTTCAGTTACTCGTCCAGATAGTTTATCGGTAGTCGCACGGATTATACCTTTTCCCGATTCTGGCCCAGATTGTACCATTTTCGGGTATTGACACTGATTCTACCCTTTTCAGGTACTCGTCCGGACAGTCTATCGGTAGTCGCACGGATTCTACCTTTTCCCCGTACTGGTCCGGATTCTACCATTTTCGGGTATTCACACCGATTCTACCCTTTTTAGGTACTCGTCCGGACAGTTTATCGGTAGTCGCACGGATTCTACCTTTTCCCGGTTCTGGCCCGGATTGTAGCATTTTCGGGTATTGACACCGATTCTACCCTTTTCAGGTACTCGTTCGGACAGTTTATCGGTACTCGCACGGATTCTACCTTTTCCCGGTATTGGTCCGGATTCTACTATCTTCGGGTATTTACACCGATTCTATCCTTTTCAGGTACTCGTCCGAACAGTTTATCGGTACTCGCACGGATTCTACCTTTTCCAGGTACTGGCCCGGACTCTACCATTTTCGGGTATTCACACCGATTCTACCCTTTTCAGGTACTCGTCCGGACAGTTTATCGGTACTCGCACGGATTCTACCTTTTCCCGGTACTGGTCCGGATTCTGCCATTTTCGGGTATTCACACCGATTCTACCCTTTTCAGGTACTCGTCCGGACAGTTTATCGGTACTCGCACGGATTCTACCTTTTCCCGGTACTGGCCCAGATTCTACCATTTTCGGCTATTCGCACCGATTCTTTCCTTTTCAGTTACTCGTCCGGACAGTTTATCGGTACTCGCACGGATTCTACCTTTTCCCGGTACTGGCCCGGATTCTACCATTTTCGGGTATTCACACCGATTCTACCCTTTTCAGGTACTCGTCCGGACAGTTTACCGGTACTCGCATGGATTCTAACTTTTCCCGGTACTGGCCCGGATTCTACCATTTTCGGGTATTGACACCGATTCTGTCCTTTTCAGGTACTAGTCCGGACAGTTTATCGGTACTCGCACGGATTCTACCTTTTCCCGGTACTGGCCCGGATTCTACCATTTTCGAGTATTTACACCGATTCTACCCTTTTCAGGTACTCGTCCGGACAGTTTATCGGTACTCGCACGGATTCTACCTTTTCTCGGTACTGGCCCGGATTCTACCATTTTCGAGTATTGACACCGATTCTACCCTTTTCAGGTACTCGTCCGAACAGTTTATCGGTACTCGCACGGATTCTACCTTTTCCCGGTACTGGCCCGGATTCTACCATTTTCGGCTATTCGCACCGATTCTTTCCTTTTCAGTTACTCGTCCAGACAGTTTATCGGTAGTCGCACGGATTATACCTTTTCCCGGTTCTGGCCCAGATTGTACCATTTTCGGGTATTGACACCGATTCTACCCTTTTCAGGTACTCGTCCGGACAGTCTATCGGTAGTCGCAGGGATTCTACCTTTTCCCCGTACTGGTCCGGATTCTACCATTTTCGGGTATTCACACCGATTCTACCCTTTTCAGGTACTCGTCCGGACAGTTTATCGGTAGTCGCACGGATTCTACCTTTTCCCGGTTCTGGCCCGGATTGTACCATTTTCGGGTATTGACACCGATTCTACCCTTTTCAGGTACTCGTTCGGACAGTTTATCGGTACTCGCACGGATTCTACCTTTTCCCGGTATTGGTCCGGATTCTACTATCTTCGGGTATTTACACCGATTCTATCCTTTTCAGGTACTCGTCCGAACAGTTTATCGGTACTCGCACGGATTCTACCTTTTCCTGGTACTGGCCCGGACTCTACCATTTTCGGGTATTGACACCGATTCTACCCTTTTCAGGTACTCGGCCGGACAGTTTTTCGGTACTCGCACGGATTCTACCTTTTCCCGGTACTGGCCCGGATTCTACCATTTTCGGTATTGACACCGATTCTACCCTTTTTAGGGCATTGTCCCGACAGTTTTTCGGTACTCGTACGGATTCTACCTTTTCCCGGTACTGGCCCGGATTGTACCATTTTCGGGTATTGACACCGATTCTATCCTTTTAAGGTACTCGTCCGGAAAGTTTATGGGTACTCGCACGGATTCTACCTTTTCTCGGTACTGGCCCGGATTCTACCATTTTCGGGTATTGTCACCGATTCTATCCTTTTCAGGTACTCGTCCGGACAGTTTATAGGTACTCGCACGGATTCTACCTTTTCCCCGTACTGGCCCTTATTCTACCATTTTCGGGTATTGACACCAATTCTATCCTTTTCAGGTACTCGTCCGGACAGTTTATCGGTACTCGCACGGATTCTACCTTTTCCCGGTACTGGCCTGGATTCTACCATTTTCGGTATTGACACCGATTCTACCCTTTTTAGGGCATTGTCCCGACAGTTTTTCGGTACTCGTACGGATTCTACATTTTCCCGGTACTGGCCCGGATTGTACTATTTTCGGGTATTGACACCGCTTCTATCCTTTTAAGGTACTCGTCCGGACAGTTTATGGGTACTCGCACGGATTCTACCTTTTCTCGGTACTGGCCCGGATTCTACCATTTTCGGGTATTGTCACCGATTCTATCCTTTTCAGGTACTCGTCCGGACAGTTTATAGGTACTCGCACGGATTCTACCTTTTCCCCGTACTGGCCCTTATTCTACCATTTTCGGGTATTGACACCGATTCTACCCTTTTCAGGTACTCGTCCGGACAGTTTTTCGGTACTCGCACGGATTCTACCTATTGCCGGTACTGGCCCGGATTCTACCATTTTCGGGTATTCGCACCGATTCTTTCCTTTTTAGTTACTCGTCCGGACAGTTTATCGGTACTCGCACGGATTCTACCTTTTCCCGGTACTCGTCCGGATTCTACCATTTTCGGGTATTGACACCGATTCTATCCTTTTCAGGTACTCGTCCGGACAGTTTATCGGTACTCGCACGGATTCTACCTATTCCCGGTACTGGTCCGGATTCTACCATTTTCGGGTATTCACACCGATTCTACCATTTTCAGGTACTCGTCCGGACAGTTTATCGGAACTCGCACGGATTCTACCTTTTCCCGATACTGGCCCGGATTCTACCATTTTCGGGTATTTACACCGATTCTATCCTTTTAGGTACTCGTCCGGATAGTTTATCGGTACTCGCACGGATTCTACCTTTTCTCGGTTCTGGCCCGGATTGTACCATTTTCGGGTATTGACACCGATTCTACCCTTTTCAGGTACTCGTTCGGACAGTTTATCGGTACTCGCACGGATTCTACCTTTTCCCGGTACTGGTCCGGATTCTACTATTTTCGGGTATTTACACCGATTCTATCCTTTTCAGGTACTCGTCCGGACAGTTTATCGGTACTCGCACGGATTCTACCTTTTCCCGATACTGGCCCGGATTCTACCATTTTCGGGTATTTACACCGATTCTATCCTTTTAGGTACTCGTCCGGATAGTTTATCGGTACTCGCACGGATTCTACCTTTTCCTGGTACTGGCCCGGACTCTACCATTTTCGGGTATTGACACCGATTCTACCCTTTTCAGGTACTCGTCCGGACAGTTTTTTGGTACTCGCATGGATTCTACCTTTTCCCGGTACTGGCCCGGATTCTACCATTTTCGGTATTGACACCGATTCTACCCTTTTTAGGGCATTGTCCCGACAGTTTTTCGGTACTCGTACGGATTCTACATTTTCCCGGTACTGGCCCGGATTGTACTATTTTCGGGTATTGACACCGCTTCTATCCTTTTAAGGTACTCGTCCGGACAGTTTATGGGTACTCGCACGGATTCTACCTTTTCTCGGTACTCGTCCGGATTCTACCATTTTCGGGTATTGACACCGATTCTATCCTCTTAAGGTACTCGTCCGGACAGTTTATCGGTACTCGCACGGATTCTACCTTTTCTCGGTACTGGCCCGGATTCTACCATTTTCGGGTATTGACACCGATTCTATCCTTTTCAGGTACTCGTCCGGACAGTTTATCGGTACTCGCACGGATTCTACCTATTCCCGGTACTGGTCCGGATTCTACCATTTTCGGGTATTCACACCGATTCTACCCTTTTCAGGTACTCGTCCGGACAGTTTATCGGAACTCGCACGGATTCTACCTTTTCCCGATACTGGCCCGGATTCTACCATTTTCGGGTATTTACACCGATTCTATCCTTTTAGGTACTCGTCCGGACAGTTTATCGGTACTCGCACGGATTCTACCTTTTCTCGGTACTGGCCCGGATTCTACCATTTTCGGGTATTGACACCGATTCTATCCTTTTCAGGTACTCGTCCGGACAGTTTATCGGTACTCGCACGGATTCTACCTATTCCCGGTACTGGTCCGAATTCTACCATTTTCGGGTATTCACACCGATTCTACCCTTTTCAGGTACTCGTCCGGACAGTTTATCGGAACTCGCACGGATTCTACCTTTTCCCGATACTGGCCCGGATTCTACCATTTTCGGGTATTTACACCGATTCTATCCTTTTAGGTACTCGTCCGGACAGTTTATCGGTACTCGCACGGATTCTACCTTTTCTCGGTACTGGCCCGGATTCTACCATTTTCGGGTATTGACACCGATTCTATCCTTTTCAGGTACTCGTCCGGACAGTTTATCGGTACTCGCACGGATTCTACCTATTCCCGGTACTGGTCCGAATTCTACCATTTTCGGGTATTGACACCGATTCTACCCTTTTCAGGTACTCGTCCGGACAGTTTTTCGGTACTCGCACGGATTCTACCTTTTCCCGGTACTGGCCCGGATTCTACCATTTTCGGGTATTCACACCGATTCTATCCTTTAAAGGTACTCGTCCGGACAGTTTTTCGGTACTCGCACGGATTCTACCTTTTCCCGGTACTTGCCCGTATTCTACCATTTTCGGGTATTCACACCGATTCTACCCTTTTCAGGTACTCGTCCGGATAGTTTATCGGTACTCGCACGGATTCTACCTTTTCCCGGTACTGGACCGGATTCTACCATTTTCGGTCATTCACACCGATTCTACCCTTTTCAGGTACTCGTCCAGACAGTTTATCGGTACTCGCATGGATTCTACCTTTTCTCGGTACTGGCCCGGATTCTACCATTTTCGGGTATTGACACCGATTCTATCCTTTTCAGGTACTCGTCCGGACAGTTTATCGGTACTCGCATGGATTCTACCTATTCCCGGTACTGGCCCGGATTCTACCATTTTCGGGTATTGTCACCGATTCTATCCTTTTCAGGTACTCGTCCGGACAGTTTATCGGAACTCGCACGGATTCTACCTTTTCCCGATACTGGCCCGGATTCTACCATTTTCGGGTATTTACACCGATTCTATCCTTTTAGGTACTCGTCCGAATAGTTCATCGGTACTCGCACGGATTCTACCTATTCCCGGTACTGGTCCGGATTCTACCATTTTCGGGTATTCACACCGATTCTACCCTTTTCAGGTACTCGTCCGGACAGTTTTTCGGTACTCGCACGGATTCTACCTTTTCCCGGTACTGGCCCGGATTGTACCATTTTCGGGTATTGACACCGATTCTATCCTTTTAAGGTACTCGTCCGGACAGTTTATCGGTACTGGCACGGGTTCTACCTGTTCTCTGTACTGGCCCGGATTCTACCATTTTCGGGTATTGTCACCGATTCTATCCTTTTCAGGTACTCGTCCGGACAGTTTTTCGGTACTCGCACGGATTCTACTTTTTCCCGGTACTGGCCCTTATTCTACCATTTTCGGGTATTGACACCGATTCTACCCTTTTCAGGTACTCGTCCGGACAGTTTTTCGGTACTCGCACGGATTCTACCTATTGCCGGTACTGGCCCGGATTCTACCATTATCGGGTATTCGCACCGATTCTTTCCTTTTCAGTTACTCGTCCGGACAGTTTATCGGTACTCGCACAGATTCTACCTTTTCCCGATACTGGCCCGGATTCTACCATTTTCGGGTATTGACACCGATTCTATCCTTTTAAGGTACTCGTCCGGACAGTTTATCGGTACTCGCACGGATTCTACCTTTTCTCGGTACTGGCCCGGATTCTACCATTTTCGGGTATTGTCACCGATTCTATCCTTTTCAGGTACTCGTCCGGACAGTTTATCGGAACTCGCACGGATTCTACTTTTTCCCGGTACTAGCCCTTATTCTACCATTTTCGGGTATTGACACCGATTCTACCCTTTTCAGGTACTCGTCCGACAGTTTTTCGGAACTCGCACGGATTCTACCTTTTCCCGGTACTAGCCCGGATTCTACCATTTTCGGGTATTGACACCGATTCTATCCTTTTAAGGTACTCGTCCGGACAGTTTATCGGTACTCGCACGGATTCTACCTTTTCTCGGTACTGGCCCGGATTCTACCATTTTCGGGTATTGTCACCGATTCTATCCTTTTCAGGTACTCGTCCGGACAGTTTATCGGAACTCGCACGGATTCTACCTTTTCCCGGTACTGGTCCGGATTCTACTATTTTCGGGTATTTACACCGATTCTATCCTTTTCAGGTACTCGTCCGAACAGTTTATCGTTACTCGCACGGATTCTACCTTTTCCTGGTACTGGCCCGGACTCTACCATTTTCGGGTATTGACACCGATTCTACCCTTTTCAGGTACTCGTCCGGACAGTTTTTTGGTACTCGCACGGATTCTACCTTTTCCCGGTACTGGCCCGGATTCTACCATTTTCGGTATTGACACCGATTCTACCCTTTTTAGGGCATTGTCCCGACAGTTTTTCGGTATCACACGGATTCTACCTTTTCCCGGTACTGGCCCGGATTGTACCATTTTCGGGTATTGACACCGATTCTATCCTTTTAAGGTACTCGTCCGGACAGTTTATCCGTACTCGCACGGATTCTACCTTTTCTCGGTACTGGCCCGGATTCTACCATTTTCGGGTATTGTCACCGATTCTATCCTTTTCAGGTACTCGTCCGGACAGTTTATCGGAACTCGCACGGATTCTACCTTTTCCCGGTACTGGTCCGGATTCTACTATTTTCGGGTATTTACACCGATTCTATCCTTTTCAGGTACTCGTCCGAACAGTTTATCGTTACTCGCACGGATTCTACCTTTTCCTGGTACTGGCCCGGACTCTACCATTTTCGGGTATTGACACCGATTCTACCCTTTTCAGGTACTCGTCCGGACAGTTTTTTGGTACTCGCACGGATTCTACCTTTTCCCGGTACTGGCCCGGATTCTACCATTTTCGGTATTGACACCGATTCTACCCTTTTTAGGGCATTGTCCCGACAGTTTTTCGGTATCACACGGATTCTACCTTTTCCCGGTACTGGCCCGGATTGTACCATTTTCGGGTATTGACACCGATTCTATCCTTTTAAGGTACTCGTCCGGACAGTTTTTCGGTACTCGCACGGATTCTACCTTTTGCCGGTACTGGCCCGGATTCTACCATTTTCGGGTATTCACACCGATTCTATCCTTTTCAGGTACTCGTCCGGACTCTTTATCGGTACTCGCACGGATTCTACCTTTTCCCGGTACTGGTCCGGATTCTGCCATTTTCGGGTATTCACACCGATTCTACCCTTTTCAGGTACTCGTCCGGACAGTTTATCGGTACTCGCACGGATTCTACCTTTTCCCGGTACTGGCCCAGATTCTACCATTTTCGGCTATTCGCACCGATTCTTTCCTTTTCAGTTACTCCTCCGGACAGTTTATCGGTACTCGCACGGATTCTACCTTTTCCCGGTACTGGCCCTTATTCTACCATTTTCGGCTATTCGCACCGATTCTTTCCTTTTCAGTTACTCGTCCGGACAGTTTATCGGTACTCGCACGGATTCTACCTTTTCCCGGTACTGGTCCGGATTCTACCATTTTCGGGTATTCACACCGATTCTACCCTTTTCAGGTACTCGTCCGGACAGTTTATCGGTACTCGCACGGATTCTACCTTTTCCCGGTACTGGCCCAGATTCTACCATTTTCGGCTATTCGCACCGATTCTTTCCTTTTCAGTTACTCGTCCGGACAGTTTATTGGTACTCGCACGGATTCTACCTTTTCCCGATACTGGCCCGGATTCTACCATTTTCGGGTATTGACACCGATTCTATCCTTTTAAGGTACTCGTCCGGACAGTTTATCGGTACTCGCACGGATTCTACCTTTTCTCGATACTGGCCCGGATTTTACCATTTTCGGGTATTGTCACCGATTCTATCCTTTTCAGGTACTCGTCCGGACAGTTTATCGGAACTCGCACGGATTCTACTTTTTCCCGGTACTAGCCCTTATTCTACCATTTTCGGGTATTGACACCGATTCTACCCTTTTCAGGTACTCGTCCGACAGTTTTTCGGTACTCGCACGGATTCTACCTTTTCCCGGTACTGGCCCGGATTCTACCATTTTCGGGTATTGACACCGATTATATCCTTTTAAGGTACTCGTCCGGACAGTTTATCGGTACTCGCACGGATTCTACCTTTTCTCGGTACTGGCCCGGATTCTACCATTTTCGGGTATTGTCACCGATTCTATCCTTTTCAGGTACTCGTCCGGACAGTTTATCGGAACTCGCACGGATTCTACCTTTTCCCGATACTGGCCCGGATTCTACCATTTTCGGGTATTTACACCGATTCTATCCTTTTAGGTACTCGTCCGAATAGTTCATCGGTACTCGCACGGATTCTACCTTTTCCCGGTTCTGGCCCGGATTGTACCATTTTCGGTATTGACACCGATTCTACCCTTTTTAGGGCATTGTCCCGACAGTTTTTCGGTACTCACACGGATTCTACCTTTTCCCGGTACTGGCCCGGATTGTACCATTTTCGGGTATTGACACCGATTCTATCCTTTTAAGGTACTCGTCCGGACAGTTTATCGGTACTCGCACGGATTCTACCTTTTCTCGGTACTGGCCCGGATTCTACCATTTTCGGGTATTGTCACCGATTCTATCCTTTTCAGGTACTCGTCCGGACAGTTTATCGGTACTCGCACGGATTCTACCTTTTCCCGGTACTGGCCCTTATTCTACCATTTTCGGGTATTGACACTGATTCTACCCTTTTCAGGTACTCGTCCGGACAGTTTTTCGGTACTCGCACGGATTCTACCTTTTGCCGGTACTGGCCCGGATTCTACCATTTTCGGGTATTCACACCGATTCTATCCTTTTCAGGTACTCGTCCGGACTCTTTATCGGTACTCGCACGGATTCTACCTTTTCCCGGTACTGGTCCGGATTCTGCCATTTTCGGGTATTCACACCGATTCTACCCTTTTCAGGTACTCGTCCGGACAGTTTATCGGTACTCGCACGGATTCTACCTTTTCCCGGTACTGGCCCAGATTCTACCATTTTCGGCTATTCGCACCGATTCTTTCCTTTTCAGTTACTCCTCCGGACAGTTTATCGGTACTCGCACGGATTCTACCTTTTCCCGGTACTGGCCCTTATTCTACCATTTTCGGCTATTCGCACCGATTCTTTCCTTTTCAGTTACTCGTCCGGACAGTTTATCGGTACTCGCACGGATTCTACCTTTTCCCGGTACTGGTCCGGATTCTACCATTTTCGGGTATTCACACCGATTCTACCCTTTTCAGGTACTCCTCCGGACAGTTTATCGGTACTCGCACGGATTCTACCTTTTCCCGGTACTGGCCCTTATTCTACCATTTTCGGGTATTGACACCGATTCTACCTTTTCTCGGTACTGGCCCGGATTCTACCATTTTCGGGTATTAACACCGATTCTATCCTTTTAAGGTACTCGTCCGGACAGTTTATCGGTACTCGCACGGATTCTACCTTTTCCCGGTACTGGCCCGGATTCTACCATTTTTGGGTATTGACACCGATTCTATCCTTTTAAGGTACTCGTCCGGACAGTTTATCGGTACTCGCACGGATTCTACCTTTTCTCGGTACTGCCCGGATTCTACCATTTTCGGGTATTGACACCGATTCTACCCTTTTCAGGTACTCCTCCAGACAATTTATCGGTACTCGCACGAATTCTACCTTTTCCCGGTACTGGCCCGGATTCTACCATTTTCGGGTATTGACACCGATTCTATCCTTTTAAGGTACTCGTCCGGACAGTTTATCGGTACTCGCACGGATTCTACCTTTTCCCGGTACTGGCCCGGATTCTACCATTTTCGGGTATTGACACCGATTCTATCCTTTTCAGGTACTCCTCCGGACAATTTATCTTTACTCGCACGGATTCTACCTTTTCCCGGTACTGGCCCGGATTCTACCATTTTTGGGTATTTACACCGATTCTATCCTTTTCAGGTACTCGTCCGGACAGTTTATCGGTACTCGCACGGATTCTACCTTTTCCCGGTACTGGCCCGGACTCTACCATTTTTGGGTATTTACACCGATTCTACCCTTTTCAGGTACTCGTCCAGACAGTTTTTCGGTACTCGCACGGATTCTACCTTTTCCCGGTACTGGCCCGGATTCTACCATTTTCGGGTATTGACACCGATTCTATCCTTTTCAGGTACTCCTCCGGACAATTTATCGGTACTCGCACGGATTCTACCTTTTCCCGGTACTGGCCCGGATTCTACCATTTTCGGGTATTGACACCGATTCTATCCTCTTAAGGTACTCGTCCGGACAGTTTATCGGTACTCGCACGGATTCTACCTTTTCCCGGTACTGGCCCGGATTCTACCATTTTTGGGTATTGACACCGATTCTATCCTTTTAAGGTACTCGTCCGGACAGTTTATCGGTACTCGCACGGATTCTACCTTTTCTCGGTACTGCCCGGATTCTACCATTTTCGGGTATTGACACCGATTCTACCCTTTTCAGGTACTCCTCCGGACAATTTATCGGTACTCGCACGGATTCTACCTTTTCCCGGTACTGGCCCGGATTCTACCATTTTCGGGTATTGACACCGATTCTATCCTTTTAAGGTACTCGTCCGGACAGTTTATCGGTACTCGCACGGATTCTACCTTTTCCCGGTACTGGCCCGGATTCTACCATTTTCGGGTATTGACACCGATTCTATCCTTTTCAGGTACTCCTCCGGACAATTTATCGGTACTCGCACGGATTCTACCTTTTCCCGGTACTGGCCCGGATTCTACCATTTTTGGGTATTGACACCGATTCTATCCTTTTAAGGTACTCGTCCGGACAGTTTATCGGTACTCGCACGGATTCTACCTTTTCCCGGTACTGGCCCGGATTCTACCATTTTCGGGTATTGACACCGATTCTATCCTTTTCAGGTACTCCTCCGGACAATTTATCGGTACTCGCACGGATTCTACCTTTTCCCGGTACTGGCCCGGATTCTACCATTTTCGGGTATTGACACCGATTCTATCCTTTTAAGGTACTCGTCCGGACAGTTTATCGGTACTCGCACGGATTCTACCTTTTCCCGGTACTGGCCCGGATTCTACCATTTTTGGGTATTGACACCGATTCTATCCTTTTAAGGTACTCGTCCGGACAGTTTATCGGTACTCGCACGGATTCTACCTTTTCTCGGTACTGCCCGGATTCTACCATTTTCGGGTATTGACACCGATTCTACCCTTTTCAGGTACTCCTCCGGACAATTTATCGGTACTCGCACGGATTCTACCTTTTCCCGGTACTGGCCCGGATTCTACCATTTTCGGGTATTGACACCGATTCTATCCTTTTCAGGTACTCCTCCGGACAATTTATCGGTACTCGCACGGATTCTACCTTTTCCCGGTACTGGCCCGGATTCTACCATTTTCGGGTATTGACACCGATTCTATCCTTTTAAGGTACTCGTCCGGACAGTTTATCGGTACTCGCACGGATTCTACCTTTTCCCGGTACTGGCCCGGATTCTACCATTTTTGGGTATTGACACCGATTCTATCCTTTTAAGGTACTCGTCCGGACAGTTTATCGGTACTCGCACGGATTCTACCTTTTCTCGGTACTGCCCGGATTCTACCATTTTCGGGTATTGACACCGATTCTATCCTTTTCAGGTACTCCTCCGGACAGTTTATCGGTACTCGCACGGATTCTACCTTTTCCCGGTACTAGCCCTTATTCTACCATTTTCGGGTATTGACACCGATTCTACCCTTTTCAGGTACTAGTCCGGACAGTTTATCGGTACTCGCACGGATTCTACCTTTTCCTTGTACTGGCCCGGACTCTACCATTTTTGGGTATTTACACCGATTCTATCCTTTTCAGGTACTCGTCCGGACAGTTTATCGGTACTCGCACGGATTCTACCTTTTCCCGGTACTGGCCCGGACTCTACCATTTTTGGGTATTTACACCGATTCTACCCTTTTCAGGTACTCGTCCGGACAGTTTTTCGGTACTCGCACGGATTCTACCTTTTCCCGGTACTGGCCCGGATTCTACCATTTTCGGGTATTGACACCGATTCTATCCTTTTCAGGTACTCCTCCGGACAATTTATCGGTACTCGCACGGATTCTACCTTTTCCCGGTATTGGCCCGGATTCTACCATTTTCGGGTATTGACACCGATTCTATCCTCTTAAGGTACTCGTCCGGACAGTTTATCGGTACTCGCACGGATTCTACCTTTTCCCGGTACTGGCCCGGATTCTACCATTTTTGGGTATTGACACCGATTCTATCCTTTTAAGGTACTCGTCCGGACAGTTTATCGGTACTCGCACGGATTCTACCTTTTCTCGGTACTGCCCGGATTCTACCATTTTCGGGTATTGACACCGATTCTATCCTTTTCAGGTACTCCTCCGGACAGTTTATCGGTACTCGCACGGATTCTACCTTTTCCCGGTACTGGCCCTTATTCTACCATTTTCGGGTATTGACACCGATTCTACCCTTTTCAGGTACTAGTCCGGACAGTTTATCGGTACTCGCACGGATTCTACCTTTTCCTTGTACTGGCCCGGACTCTACCATTTTTGGGTATTTACACCGATTCTATCCTTTTCAGGTACTCGTCCGGACAGTTTATCGGTACTCGCACGGATTCTACCTTTTCCCGGTACTGGCCCGGACTCTACCATTTTTGGGTATTTACACCGATTCTATCCTTTTAAGGTACTCGTCCGGACAGTTTTTCGGTACTCGCACGGATTCTACCTTTTCCCGGTACTGGCCCGGATTCTACCATTTTCGGGTATTGACCCCGATTCTATCCTTTTCAGGTACTCGTCCGGACAGTTTATCGGTACTCGCACGGATTCTACCTTTTCCCGGTACTGGCCCGGACTCTACCATTTTTGGGTATTTACACCAATTCTATCATTTTTAGGTACTCGTCCGGACAGTTTTTCGGTACTCGCACGGATTGTACCTTTTCCCGGTACTCGCCCGGATTATACCATTTTCGGGTATTCACACCGATTCTATCCTTTTCAGGTAGTCGTCGGGACAGTTTATCGGTACTCGCACGGATTCTACCTTTTCCCGGTACTGGCCCGGATTCTACCATTTTCGGGTATTGACACCGATTCTACCCTTTTCAGGTACTCGTCCGGACAGTTTATCGGTACTCGCACGGATTCTACCTTTTCCCGGTACTGGCCCGGATTCTACCATTTTTGGGTATTGACACCGATTCTATCCTTTTGAGGTACTCGTCCGGACAGTTTATCGGTACTCGCACGGATTCTACCTTTTCTCGGTACTGGCCCGGATTCTACCATTTTCGGGTATTGACACCGATTCTATCCTTTTCAGGTACTCCTCCGGACAGTTTATCGGTACTCGCACGGATTCTACCTTTTCCCGGTACTGGCCCTTATTCAACCATTTTCGGGTATTGACACCGATTCTACCCTTTTCAGGTACTAGTCCGGACAATTTATCGGTACTCGCACGGATTCTACCTTTTCCCGGTACTGGCCCGGACTCTACCATTTTTGGGTATTTACACCGATTCTACCCTTTTCAGGTACTCGTCCGGACAGTTTTTCGGTACTCGCACGGATTCTACCTTTTGCCGGTACTGGCCCGGATTCTACCATTTTCGGGTATTGACACCGATTCTATCCTTTTCAGGTACTCCTCCGGACAATTTATCGGTACTCGCACGGATTCTACCTTTTCCCGGTACTGGCCCGGATTCTACCATTTTCGGGTATTGACACCGATTCTATCCTTTTAAGGTACTCGTCCGGACAGTTTATCGGTACTCGCACGGATTCTACCTTTTCCCGGTACTGGCCCGGATTCTACCATTTTTGGGTATTGACACCGATTCTATCCTTTTAAGGTACTCGTCCGGACAGTTTATCGGTACTCGCACGGATTCTACCTTTTCTCGGTACTGCCCGGATTCTACCATTTTCGGGTATTGACACCGATTCTACCCTTTTCAGGTACTCCTCCGGACAATTTATCGGTACTCGCACGGATTCTACCTTTTCCCGGTACTGGCCCGGATTCTACCATTTTCGGGTATTGACACCGATTCTATCCTTTTAAGGTACTCGTCCGGACAGTTTATCGGTACTCGCACGGATTCTACCTTTTCCCGGTACTGGCCCGGATTCTACCATTTTCGGGTATTGACACCGATTCTATCCTTTTCAGGTACTCCTCCGGACAATTTATCGGTACTCGCACGGATTCTACCTTTTCCCGGTACTGGCCCGGATTCTACCATTTTCGGGTATTGACACCGATTCTATCCTTTTAAGGTACTCGTCCGGACAGTTTATCGGTACTCGCACGGATTCTACCTTTTCCCGGTACTGGCCCGGATACTACCATTTTTGGGTATTGACACCGATTCTATCCTTTTAAGGTACTCGTCCGGACAGTTTATCGGTACTCGCACGGATTCTACCTTTTCTCGGTACAGCCCGGATTCTACCATTTTCGGGTATTGACACCGATTCTATCCTTTTCAGGTACTCCTCCGGACAGTTTATCGGTACTCGCACGGATTCTACCTTTTCCCGGTACTGGCCCTTATTCTACCATTTTCGGGTATTGACACCGATTCTACCCTTTTCAGGTACTAGTCCGGACAGTTTATCGGTACTCGCACGGATTCTACCTTTTCCTTGTACTGGCCCGGACTCTACCATTTTTGGGTATTTACACCGATTCTATCCTTTTCAGGTACTCGTCCGGACAGTTTATCGGTACTCGCACGGATTCTACCTTTTCCCGGTACTGGCCCGGACTCTACCATTTTTGGGTATTTACACCGATTCTATCCTTTTAAGGTACTCGTCCGGACAGTTTTTCGGTACTCGCACGGATTCTACCTTTTCCCGGTACTGGCCCGGATTCTACCATTTTCGGGTATTGACACCGATTCTATCCTTTTCAGGTACTCCTCCGGACAATTTATCGGTACTCGCACGGATTCTACCTTTTCCCGGTACTGGCCCGGATTCTACCATTTTCGGGTATTGACACCGATTCTATCCTTTTAAGGTACTCGTCCGGACAGTTTATCGGTACTCGCACGGATTCTACCTTTTCCCGGTACTGGCCCGGATTCTACCATTTTTGGGTATTGACACCGATTCTATCCTTTTAAGGTACTCGTCCGGACAGTTTATCGGTACTCGCACGGATTCTACCTTTTCTCGGTACTGCCCGGATTCTACCATTTTCGGGTATTGACACCGATTCTACCCTTTTCAGGTACTCCTCCGGACAATTTATCGGTACTCGCACGGATTCTACCTTTTCCCGGTACTGGCCCGGATTCTACCATTTTCGGGTATTGACACCGATTCTATCCTTTTAAGGTACTCGTCCGGACAGTTTATCGGTACTCGCACGGATTCTACCTTTTCCCGGTACTGGCCCGGATTCTACCATTTTCGGGTATTGACACCGATTCTATCCTTTTCAGGTACTCCTCCGGACAATTTATCGGTACTCGCACGGATTCTACCTTTTCCCGGTACTGGCCCGGATTCTACCATTTTCGGGTATTGACACCGATTCTATCCTTTTAAGGTACTCGTCCGGACAGTTTATCGGTACTCGCACGGATTCTACCTTTTCCCGGTACTGGCCCGGATACTACCATTTTTGGGTATTGACACCGATTCTATCCTTTTAAGGTACTCGTCCGGACAGTTTATCGGTACTCGCACGGATTCTACCTTTTCTCGGTACTGCCCGGATTCTACCATTTTCGGGTATTGACACCGATTCTATCCTTTTCAGGTACTCCTCCGGACAGTTTATCGGTACTCGCACGGATTCTACCTTTTCCCGGTACTGGCCCTTATTCTACCATTTTCGGGTATTGACACCGATTCTACCCTTTTCAGGTACTCGTCCGGACAGTTTATCGGTACTCGCACGGATTCTACCTTTTCCCGGTACTGGCCCGGATTCTACCATTTTCGGGTATTCACACCGATTCTACCCTTTTCAGGTACTCGTCCGGACAGTTTATCGGTACTCGCACGGATTCTACCTTTTCCCGGTACTGGCCCGGATTCTACCATTTTCGGGTATTCACACCGATTCTACCCTTTTCAGGTACTCGTCCGGACAGTTTATCGGTACTCGCACGGATTCTACCTTTTCCGGGTACTGGCCCGGATTCTACCATTTTTGGGTATTGACACCGATTCTATCCTTTTAAGGTACTCGTCCGGACAGTTTATCGGTACTCGCACGGATTCTACCTTTTCTCGGTACTGCCCGGATTCTACCATTTTCGGGTATTGACACCGATTCTATCCTTTTCAGGTACTCCTCCGGACAGTTTATCGGTACTCGCACGGATTCTACCTTTTCCCGGTACTGGCCCTTATTCTACCATTTTCGGGTATTGACACCGATTCTACCTTTTCTCGGTACTGGCCCGGATTCTACCATTTTCAGGTATTGACACCGATTCTATCCTTTTCAGGTACTCCTCCGGACAGTTTATCGGTACTCGCACGGATTCTACCTTTTCCCGGTACTGGCCCTTATTCTACCATTTTCGGGTATTGACACCGATTCTACCTTTTCCCGGTACTGGCCCGGATTCTACCATTTTTGGGTATTGACACCGATTCTATCCTTTTAAGGTACTCGTCCAGACAGTTTATCGGTACTCGCACGGATTCTACCTTTTCTCGGTACTGGCCCGGATTCTACCATTTTCGGGTATTGACACCGATTCTATCCTTTTCAGGTACTCCTCCGGACAGTTTATCGGTACTCGCACGGATTCTACCTTTTCCCGGTACTGGCCCGGATTCTACCATTTTCGGGTATTGACACCGATTCTACCCTTTTCAGGTACTCGTCCGGACAGTTTATCGGTACTCGCACGGATTCTACCTTTTCCCGGTACTGGCCCGGATTCTACCATTTTTGGGTATTGACACCGATTCTATCCTTTTAAGGTACTCGTCCGGACAGTTTATCGGTACTCGCACGGATTCTACCTTTTCTCGGTACTGGCCCGGATTCTACCATTTTCGGGTATTGACACCGATTCTATCCTTTTCAGGTACTCCTCCGGACAGTTTATCGGTACTCGCACGGATTCTACCTTTTCCCGGTACTGGCCCGGACTCTACCATTTTTGGGTATTTACACCGATTCTATCCTTTTCAGGTACTCGTCCGGACAGTTTATCGGTACTCGCACGGATTCTACCTTTTCCCGGTACTGGCCCGGATTCTACCATTTTCGGGTATTGACACCGATTCTATCCTTTTAAGGTACTCGTCCGGACAGTTTATCGGTACTCCCACGGATTCTACCTTTTCCCGGTACTGGCCCGGATTCTACCATTTTTGGGTATTGACACCGATTCTATCCTTTTAAGGTACTCGTCCGGACAGTTTATCGGTACTCGCACGGATTCTACCTTTTCTCGGTACTGCCCGGATTCTACCATTTTCGGGTATTGACACCGATTCTATCCTTTTCAGGTACTCCTCCGGACAGTTTATCGGTACTCGCACGGATTCTACCTTTTCCCGGTACTGGCCCTTATTCTACCATTTTCGGGTATTGACACCGATTCTACCTTTTCTCGGTACTGGCCCGGATTCTACCATTTTCAGGTATTGACACCGATTCTATCCTTTTCAGGTACTCCTCCGGACAGTTTATCGGTACTCGCACGGATTCTACCTTTTCCCGGTACTGGCCCTTATTCTACCATTTTCGGGTATTGACACCGATTCTACCCTTTTCAGGTACTAGTCCGGACAGTTTATCGGTACTCGCACGGATTCTACCTTTTCCTTGTACTGGCCCGGACTCTACCATTTTTGGGTATTTACACCGATTCTATCCTTTTCAGGTACTCGTCCGGACAGTTTATCGGTACTCGCACGGATTCTACCTTTTCCCGGTACTGGCCCGGACTCTACCATTTTAGGGTATTTACACCGATTCTACCCTTTTCAGGTACTCGTCCGGACAGTTTTTCGGTACTCGCACGGATTCTACCTTTTCCCGGTACTGGCCCGGATTCTACCATTTTCGGGTATTGACACCGATTCTACCCTTTTCAGGTACTCGTCCGGACAGTTTATCGGTACTCGCACGGATTCTACCTTTTCTCGGTACTGGCCCGGATTCTACCATTTTCGGGTATTGACACCGATTCTATCCTTTTCAGGTACTCCTCCGGACAGTTTATCGGTACTCGCACGGATTCTACCTTTTCCCGGTACTGGCCCGGACTCTACCATTTTTGGGTATTTACACCGATTCTATCCTTTTCAGGTACTCGTCCGAACAGTTTATCGGTACTCGCACGGATTCTACCTTTTCCCGGTACTGGCCCGGATTCTACCATTTTCGGGTATTGACACCGATTCTACCCTTTTCAGGTACTCGTCCGGACAGTTTTTCGGTACTCGCACGGATTCTACCTTTTCCCGGTACTGGCCCGGATTCCACCATTTTTGGGTATTGACACCGATTCTATCCTTTTAAGGTACTCGTCCGAACAGTTTATCGGTACTCCCACGGATTCTACCTTTTCTCGGTACTGCCCGGATTCTACCATTTTCGGGTATTGACACCGATTCTATCCTTTTCAGGTACTCCTCCGGACAGTTTATCGGTACTCGCACGGATTCTACCTTTTCCCGGTACTGGCCCGGATTCTACCATTTTCGGGTATTGACCCCGATTCTATCCTTTTCAGGTACTCGTCCGGACAGTTTATCGGTACTCACACGGATTCTACCTTTTCCCGGTACTGGCCCGGACTCTACCATTTTTGGGTATTTACACCGATTCTATCATTTTTAGGTACTCGTCCGGACAGTTTTTCGGTACTCGCACGGATTGCACCTTTTCCCGATACTCGCCCGGATTATACCATTTTCGGGTATTCACACCGATTCTATCCTTTTCAGGTACTCGTCGGGACAGTTTATCGGTACTCGCACGGATTCTACCTTTTCCCGGTACTGGCCCGAATTCTACCATTTTCGGGTGTTGACACCGATTCTACCCTTTTCAGGTAGTAGTCCGGACAGTTTATCGGTACTCGCACGGATTCTACCTTTTCCCGGTACTGGCCCGGACTCTACCATTTTCGGGTATTTACACCGATTCTATCCTTTTCAGGTACTCGTCCGGACAGTTTATCGGTACTCGCACGGATTCTACCTTTTCTCGGTACTGGCCCGATTCTACCATTTTCGGGTATTGACACCGATTCTATCCTTTTCAGGTACTCCTCCGGACAGTTTATCGGTACTCGCACGGATTCTACCTTTTCCCGATACTGGCCCTTATTCTACCATTTTCGGGTATTGACACCGATTCTACCCTTTTCAGGTACTCGTCCGGACAGTTTTTCGGTACTCGCACGGATTCTAGCTTTTCCCGGTACTGACCTGGAATCTACCATTTTCGGGTATTGACACCGATTCTATCCTTTAAAGGTACTCGTCCGGACAGTTTATCGGTACTCGCACGGATTCTTCCTTTTCTCGGTACTGGCCCGGATTCTACCATTTTCGGGTATTGACACCGATTCTACCCTTTTAAGGTACTCGTCCGGACAGTTTATCGGTACTCGCACGGATTCTACCTTTTCCCGGTACTGGCCCGGATTCTACCATTTTTGGGTATTGACACCGATTCTATCCTTTTAAGGTACTCGTCCGGACAGTTTTTCGGTACTCGCACAGATTCTACCTTTTCTCGGTACTGGCCCGGATTCTACCATTTTCGGGTATTGACATCGATTCTATCCTTTTCAGGTACTCCTCCGGACAGTTTATCGGTACTCGCACGGATTCTACCTTTTCCCGGTACTGGCCCTTATTCTACCATTTTCGGGTATTGACACCGATTCTACCCTTTTCAGGTACTAGTCCGGACAGTTTATCGGTACTCGCATGGATTCTACCTTTTCCCGGTAGTGGCCCGGATTCTACCATTTTCGGGTATTGACACCGATTCTATCCTTTTAAGGTACTCGTCCGGACAGTTTATCGGTACTCGCACGGATTCTACCTTTCCTCGGTACTAGCCCGGATTCTACCATTTTCGGGTATGGTCACCGATTTTATCCTTTTCAGGTACTCGTCCGGACAGTTTATCGGTACTCGCACGGATTCTACCTTTTCCCGGTACTGGCCCTTATTCTACCATTTTCGAGTATTGACACCGATTCTACCCTTTTCAGGTACTCGTCCGGACAGTTTTTCGCTACTCGCACGGATTCTACCTTTTCCCGGTACTGGCCCGGATTCTACCATTTTCGGGTATTGACACCGATTCTATCCTTTTAAGGTACTCGTCCGAACAGTTTAACGGTACTCGCACGGATTCTACCTTTTCCCGATACTGGCCCGGATTCTACCATTTTCGGGTATTGACACCGAGTCTATCCTTTTCAGGTACTCGTCCGGACAGTTTATCGGTACTCGCACGGATTCTACCTTTTCCCGGTACTGGCCCGGATTCTACCATTTTCGGGTATTGACACCGATTCTATCCTTTTCAGGTACTCGTCCGGACAGTTTATCGATACTCGCACGGATTCTACCTTTTCCCGGTACTGGCACGGATTCTACCATTTTCGGGTATTGACACCGATTCTACCCTTTTCAGGTACTCGTCCGGACAGTTTATCGGTACTCGCACGGATTCTACCTTTTCCCGGTACTGGCCCTTATTCTACCATTTTCGGGTATTGACACCGATTCCACCCTTTTCAGGTACTCGTCCGGACAGTTTCTCGGTACTCGCACGGATTCTACCTTTTCTCGGTACTGGCCCGGATTCTACCATTTTTGGGTATTGACACCGATTCTATCCTTTGAAGGTACTCGTCGGGACAGTTTATCGGTACTCGCACGGATTCTACCTTTTCCCGGTACTGGCCCGGATTATACCATTTTCGGGTGTTCACACCGATTCTATCCTTTTCAGGTACTCGTCCGGGCAGTTTATCGGTACTCGCACGGATTCTACCTTTTCTCGGTACTGGCCCGGATTCTACCATTTTCGGGTATTGACACCGATTCTACCCTTTTCAGGTACTCGTCCGGACAGTTTATCGGTACTCGCACGGATTCTACCTTTTCCCGGTACTGGCCCGGATTCTACCATTTTCGGGAATTGACACCGATTCTATCCTTTAAAGGTACTCGTCCGGACAGTTTATCGGTACTCGCACGGATTCTACCTTTTCTCGGTACTGGCCCGGATTCTACCATTTTCGGGTATTGACACCGATTCTACCCTTTTCAGGTACTCGTCCGGACAGTTTATCGGTACTCGCACGGATTCTACCTTTTTCCGATACTGGCCCGGATTCTACCATTTTTGGGTATTGACACCGATTCTATCCTTTTAAGGTACTCGTCCGGACAGTTTATCGGTACTCGCACGGATTCTACCTTTTCTCGGTACTGGCCCGGATTCTACTATTTTCGGGTATTGACACTGATTCTATCCTTTTAAGGTACTCGTCCGGACAGTTTATCGGTACTCGCACGGATTCTACCTTTTCCCGGTACTGGCCCGGACTCTACCATTTTCGGGTATTTACACCGATTCTATCCTTTTCAGGTACTCCTCCGGACAGTTTATCGGTACTCGCACGGATTCTACCTTTTCCCGATACTGGCCCTTATTCTACCATTTTCGGGTATTGACACCGATTCTACCCTTTTCAGGTACTCGTCCGGACAGTTTTTCGGTACTCGCACGGATTCTAGCTTTTCCCGGTACTGACCTGGAATCTACCATTTTCGGGTATTGACACCGATTCTATCCTTTAAAGGTACTCGTCCGGACAGTTTATCGGTACTCGCACGGATTCTTCCTTTTCTCGGTACTGGCCCGGATTCTACCATTTTCGGGTATTGACACCGATTCTACCCTTTTAAGGTACTCGTCCGGACAGTTTATCGGTACTCGCACGGATTCTACCTTTTCCCGGTACTGGCCCGGATTCTACCATTTTTGGGTATTGACACCGATTCTATCCTTTTAAGGTACTCGTCCGGACAGTTTTTCGGTACTCGCACAGATTCTACCTTTTCTCGGTACTGGCCCGGATTCTACCATTTTCGGGTATTGACATCGATTCTATCCTTTTCAGGTACTCCTCCGGACAGTTTATCGGTACTCGCACGGATTCTACCTTTTTCCGGTACTGGCCCTTATTCTACCATTTTCGGGTATTGACACCGATTCTACCCTTTTCAGGTACTAGTCCGGACAGTTTATCGGTACTCGCATGGATTCTACCTTTTCCCGGTAGTGGCCCGGATTCTACCATTTTCGGGTATTGACACCGATTCTATCCTTTTAAGGTACTCGTCCGGACAGTTTATCGGTACTCGCACGGATTCTACCTTTCCTCGGTACTAGCCCGGATTCTACCATTTTCGGGTATGGTCACCGATTTTATCCTTTTCAGGTACTCGTCCGGACAGTTTATCGGTACTCGCACGGATTCTACCTTTTCCCGGTACTGGCCCGGATTCTACCATTTTCGGGTATTGACACCGATTCTACCCTTTTCAGGTACTAGTCCGGACAGTTTATCGGTACTCGCATGGATTCTACCTTTTCCCGGTAGTGGCCCGGATTCTACCATTTTCGGGTATTGACACCGATTCTATCCTTTTAAGGTACTCGTCCGGACAGTTTATCGGTACTCGCACGGATTCTACCTTTCCTCGGTACTAGCCCGGATTCTACCATTTTCGGGTATGGTCACCGATTTTATCCTTTTCAGGTACTCGTCCGGACAGTTTATCGGTACTCGCACGGATTCTACCTTTTCTCGGTACTGGCCCGGATTCTACCATTTTCGGGTATTGACACCGATTCTACCCTTTTCAGGTACTCGTCCGGACAGTTTATCGGTACTCGCACGGATTCTACCTTTTCCCGGTACTGGCCCGGATTCTACCATTTTCGGGAATTGACACCGATTCTATCCTTTAAAGGTACTCGTCCGGACAGTTTATCGGTACTCGCACGGATTCTACCTTTTCTCGGTACTGGCCCGGATTCTACCATTTTCGGGTATTGACACCGATTCTACCCTTTTCAGGTACTCGTCCGGACAGTTTATCGGTACTCGCACGGATTCTACCTTTTTCCGATACTGGCCCGGATTCTACCATTTTTGGGTATTGACACCGATTCTATCCTTTTAAGGTACTCGTCCGGACAGTTTTTCGGTACTCGCACAGATTCTACCTTTTCTCGGTACTGGCCCGGATTCTACCATTTTCGGGTATTGACATCGATTCTATCCTTTTCAGGTACTCCTCCGGACAGTTTATCGGTACTCGCACGGATTCTACCTTTTCCCGGTACTGGCCCTTATTCTACCATTTTCGAGTATTGACACCGATTCTACCCTTTTCAGGTACTCGTCCGGACAGTTTTTCGCTACTCGCACGGATTCTACCTTTTCCCGGTACTGGCCCGGATTCTACCATTTTCGGGTATTGACACCGATTCTATCCTTTTAAGGTACTCGTCCGAACAGTTTAACGGTACTCGCACGGATTCTACCTTTTCCCGATACTGGCCCGGATTCTACCATTTTCGGGTATTGACACCGAGTCTATCCTTTTCAGGTACTCGTCCGGACAGTTTATCGGTTCTCGCACGGATTCTACCTTTTCCCGGTACTGGCCCGGATTCTACCATTTTCGGGTATTGACACCGATTCTATCCTTTTCAGGTACTCGTCCGGACAGTTTATCGATACTCGCACGGATTCTACCTTTTCCCGGTACTGGCCCGGATTCTACCATTTTCGGGTATTGACACCGATTCTACCCTTTTCAGGTACTCGTCCGGACAGTTTATCGGTACTCGCACGGATTCTACCTTTTCCCGGTACTGGCCCTTATTCTACCATTTTCGGGTATTGACACCGATTCCACCCTTTTCAGGTACTCGTCCGGACAGTTTCTCGGTACTCGCACGGATTCTACCTTTTCTCGGTACTGGCCCGGATTCTACCATTTTTGGGTATTGACACCGATTCTATCCTTTGAAGGTACTCGTCGGGACAGTTTATCGGTACTCGCACGGATTCTACCTTTTCCCGGTACTGGCCCGGATTATACCATTTTCGGGTGTTCACACCGATTCTATCCTTTTCAGGTACTCGTCCGGGCAGTTTATCGGTACTCGCACGGATTCTACCTTTTCTCGGTACTGGCCCGGATTCTACCATTTTCGGGTATTGACACCGATTCTACCCTTTTCAGGTACTCGTCCGGACAGTTTATCGGTACTCGCACGGATTCTACCTTTTCCCGGTACTGGCCCGGATTCTACCATTTTCGGGTATTGACACCGATTCTATCCTTTAAAGGTACTCGTCCGGACAGTTTATCGGTACTCGCACGGATTCTACCTTTTCTCGGTACTGGCCCGGATTCTACCATTTTCGGGTATTGACACCGATTCTACCCTTTTCAGGTACTCGTCCGGACAGTTTATCGGTACTCGCACGGATTCTACCTTTTTCCGATACTGGCCCGGATTCTACCATTTTTGGGTATTGACACCGATTCTATCCTTTTAAGGTACTCGTCCGGACAGTTTATCGGTACTCGCACGGATTCTACCTTTTCTCGGTACTGGCCCGGATTCTACTATTTTCGGGTATTGACACCGATTCTATCCTTTTAAGGTACTCGTCCGGACAGTTTATCGGTACTCGCACGGATTCTACCTTTCCTCGGTACTAGCCCGGATTCTACCATTTTCGGGTATGGTCACCGATTTTATCCTTTTCAGGTACTCGTCCGGACAGTTTATCGGTACTCGCACGGATTCTACCTTTTCCTGGTACTGGCCCTTATTCTACCATTTTCGAGTATTGACACCGATTCTACCCTTTTCAGGTACTCGTCCGGACAGTTTTTCGCTACTCGCACGGATTCTACCTTTTCCCGGTACTGGCCCGGATTCTACCATTTTCGGGTATTGACACCGATTCTATCCTTTTAAGGTACTCGTCCGAACAGTTTAACGGTACTCGCACGGATTCTACCTTTTCCCGATACTGGCCCGGATTCTACCATTTTCGGGTATTGATACCGAGTCTATCCTTTTCAGGTACTCGTCCGGACAGTTTATCGGTACTCGCACGGATTCTACCTTTTCCCGGTACTGGCCCGGATTCTACCATTTTCGGGTATTGACACCGATTCTATCCTTTTCAGGTACTCGTCCGGACAGTTTATCGATACTCGCACGGATTCTACCTTTTCCCGGTACTGGCCCGGATTCTACCATTTTCGGGTATTGACACCGATTCTACCCTTTTCAGGTACTTGTCCGGACAGTTTATCGGTACTCGCACGGATTCTACCTTTTCCCGGTACTGGCCCTTATTCTACCATTTTCGGTTATTGACACCGATTCCACCCTTTTCAGGTACTCGTCCGGACAGTTTCTCGGTACTCGCACGGATTCTACCTTTTCTCGGTACTGGCCCGGATTCTACCATTTTTGGGTATTGACACCGATTCTATCCTTTGAAGGTACTCGTCGGGACAGTTTATCGGTACTCGCACGGATTCTACCTTTTCCCGGTACTGGCCCGGATTATACCATTTTCGGGTGTTCACACCGATTCTATCCTTTTCAGGTACTCGTCCGGGCAGTTTATCGGTACTCGCACGGATTCTACCTTTTCTCGGTACTGGCTCGGATTCTACCATTTTCGGGTATTGACACCGATTCTACCCTTTTCAGGTACTCGTCCGGACAGTTTATCGGTACTCGCACGGATTCTACCTTTTCCCGGTACTGGCCCGGATTCTACCATTTTCGGGTATTGACACCGATTCTATCCTTTAAAGGTACTCGTCCGGACAGTTTATCGGTACTCGCACGGATTCTACCTTTTCTCGGTACTGGCCCGGATTCTACCATTTTCGGGTATTGACACCGATTCTACCCTTTTCACGTACTCGTCCGGACAGTTTATCGGTACTCGCACGGATTCTACCTTTTTCCGATACTGGCCCGGATTCTACCATTTTTGGGTATTGACACCGATTCTATCCTTTTAAGGTACTCGTCCGGACAGTTTATCGGTACTCGCACGGATTCTACCTTTTCTCGGTACTGGCCCGGATTCTACTATTTTCGGGTATTGACACCGATTCTATCCTTTTCAGGTACTCCTCCGGATAGTTTATCGGTACTCGCACGGATTCTACCTTTTCCCGGTACTGGCCCGGATTCTACCATTTTCGGGTATTGACACCGATTCTATCCTTTAAAGGTACTCGTCCGGACAGTTTATCGGTACTCGCACGGATTCTACCCTTTCTCGGTACTGGCCCGGATTCTACTATTTTTGGGGTATTGACACCGATTCTATCCTTTTCAGGTACTCCTCCGGATAGTTTATCGGTACTCGCACGGATTCTACCTTTTCCCGGTACTTGCCCGTATTCTACCATTTTCGGGTATTGACACCGATTCTACCCTTTTCAGGTACTCGTCCGGACAGTTTTTCGGTACTCGCACGGATTCTACCTTTTCCCGGTACTGGCCCTTATTCTACGATTTTCGGGTATTGACACCGATTCTACCCTTTTCAGGTACTCGTCCGGACAGTTTATCGGTACTCGCACGGATTCTACCTTTTCTCGGTACTGGCCCGGATTCTACCATTTTCGGGTATTGTCACCGATTCTACCCTTTTCAGGTACTCGTCCGGACAGTTTATCGGTACTCGCACGGATTCTACCCTTTCTCGGTACTGGCTCGGATTCTACCATTTTCTGGTATTGACACCGATTCTATCCTTTTCAGTTACTCCTCCGGATAGTTTTTCGGTACTCGCACGGATTCTACCTTTTCCCGGTACTGGCCCTTATTCTACCATTTTCGGGTATTGACACTGATTCTACCCTTTTCAGGTACTCGTCCGGACAGTTTTTCGGTACTCGCACGGATTCTACCTTTTCCCGGTACTGGCCCGGATTCTACCATTTTCGGGTATTGACACCGATTCTATCCTTTAAAGGTACTTGTCCGGACAGTTTATCGGTACTCGCATGGATTCTACCTTTTCCCGGTACTGGCCCGGATTCTACCATTTTTGGGTATAGACACCGATTCTATCCTTTTAAGGTACTCGTCCGGACAGTTTATCGGTACTCGCACGGATTCTACCTTTTCTCTGTACTGGCCCGGAGTCTACTATTTTCGGGTATTGACACCGATTCTATCCTTTTCAGGTACTCCTCCGGATAGTTTATCGGTACTCGCACGGATTCTACCTTTTCCCGGTACTTGCCCGGATTCTACCATTTTTGGGTATTGACACCGATTCTATCCTTTAAAGGTACTCGTCCGGACAGTTTATCGGTACTCGCACGGATTCTACCTTTTCTCGGTACTGGCCCGGATTCTACCATTTTCGGGTATTGACACCGATTCTACCCCTTTCAGGTACTCGTCCGGACAGTTTATCGGTACTCGCACGGATTCTACCTTTTTCCGATACTGGCCCGGATTCTACCATTTTTGGGTATTGACACCGATTCTATCCTTTTAAGGTACTCGTCCGGACAGTTTATCGGTACTCGCACGGATTCTACCTTTTCTCGGTACTGGCCCGGATTCTACTATTTTCGGGTATTGACACCGATTCTATCCTTTTCAGGTACTCCTCCGGATAGTTTATCGGTACTCGCACGGATTCTACCTTTTCCCGGTACTGGCCCGGATTCTACCATTTTCGGGTATTGACACCGATTCTATCCTTTAAAGGTACTCGTCCGGACAGTTTATCGGTACTCGCACGGATTCTACCCTTTCTCGGTACTGGCCCGGATTCTACTATTTTCGGGTATTGACACCGATTCTATCCTTTTCAGGTACTCCTCCGGATAGTTTATCGGTACTCGCACGGATTCTACCTTTTCCCGGTACTTGCCCGTATTCTACCATTTTCGGGTATTGACACCGATTCTACCCTTTTCAGGTACTCGTCCGGACAGTTTTTCGGTATTCGCACGGATTCTACCTTTTCCCAGTACTGGCCCGGATTCTACCATTTTCGGGTATTGACACCAATTCTATCCTTTAAAGGTACTCGTCCGGACAGTTTATCGGTACTCGCACGGATTCTACCCTTTCTCGGTACTGGCCCGGATTCTACCATTTTCGGGTATTGACACCGATTCTACCCTTTTCAGGTACTCGTCCGGACAGTTTATCGGTACTCGCACGGATTCTACCTTTTCCCGGTACTGGCCCGGATTCTACCATTTTCGGGTATTGACAGCGATTCTACCCTTTTCAGGTACTCGTCCGGACAGTTTATCGGTACTCGCACGGATTCTACCTTTTCTCGGTACTGGCCCGGATTCTACCATTTTCGGGTATTGACACCGATTCTACCATTTTCAGCTACTCGTCCGGACAGTTTTTCGGTACTCGCACGGATTCTACCTTTTCCCGGTACCGGCCCGGATTCTACCATTTTCGGGTATTGACACCGATTCCACCCTTTTCAGGTACTCGTCCGGACAGTTTCTCGGTACTCGCACGGATTCTACCTTTTCTCGGTACTGGCCCGGATTCTACCATTTTTGGGTATTGACACCGATTCTATCCTTTAAAGGTACTCGTCCGGACAGTTTATCGGTACTCGCACGGATTCTACCCTTTCTCGGTACTGGCCCGGATGCTACCATTTTCGGGTATTGACACCGATTCTACCCTTTTCAGGTACTCGTCCGAACAGTTTTTCGGTACTCCCACGGATTCTACCTTTTCCCGGTACTGGCCCGGACTCTACCATTTTTGGGTATTTACACCGATTCTATCCTTTTCAGGTACTCGTCCGGACAGTTTATCGGTACTCGCACGGATTCTACCTTTTCCCGGTACTGGCCCTTATTCTACCATTTTCGGGTATTGACACCGATTCTACCCTTTTCAGGTACTAGTCCGGACAGTTTATCGGTACTCGCACGGATTCTACCTTTTCCCGGTACGGGCCCTTATTCTACCATTTTCGGGTATTGACACTGATTCTACCCTTTTCAGGTACTCGTCCGGACAGTTTTTCGGTACTCGCATGGATTCTACCTTTTCCCGGTACTGGCCCGGATTCTACCATTTTCGGGTATTGACACCGATTCTATCCTTTAAAGGTACTCGTCCGGACAGTTTATCGGTACTCGCACGGATTCTACCTTTTCTCGGTACTGGCCCGGATTCTACCATTTTCGGTTATTGACATCGATTCTACCCTTTTCAGGTACTCGTCCGGACAGTTTTTCGGTACTCGCACGGATTCTACCTTTTCCCGGTACTGGCCCTTATTCTACCATTTTCGGGTATTGACACTGATTCTACCCTTTTCAGGTACTCGTCCGGACAGTTTTTCGGTACTCGCACGGATTCTACCTTTTCCCGGTACTGGCCCGGATTCTACCATTTTCGGGTATTGACACCGATTCTATCCTTTAAAGGTACTTGTCCGGACAGTTTATTGGTACTCGCACGGATTCTACCCTTTCTCGGTACTGGCCCGGATTCTACCATTTTCGGGTATTGACACCGATTCTACCCTTTTCAGGTACTCGTCCGAACAGTTTTTCGGTACTCGCACGGATTCTACCTTTTCCCGGTACTGGCCCGGACTCTAATATTTTTGGGTATTTACACCGATTCTATCCTTTTCAGGTACTCGTCCGGACAGTTTATCGGTACTCGCACGGATTCTACCTTTTCCCGGTACTGGCCCTTATTCTACCATTTTCGGGTATTGACACCGATTCTACCCTTTTCAGGTACTAGTCCGGACAGTTTATCGGTACTCGCACGGATTCTACCTTTTCCCGGTACGGGCCCTTATTCTACCATTTTCGGGTATTGACACTGATTCTACCCTTTTTAGGTACTCGTCCGGACAGTTTTTCGGTACTCGCACGGATTCTACCTTTTCCCGGTACTGGCCCGGATTCTACCATTTTCGGGTATTGACACCGATTCTATCCTTTAAAGGTACTCGTCCGGACAGTTTATCGGTACTCGCACGGATTCTACCCTTTCTCGGTACTGGCTCGGATTCTACCATTTTCTGGTATTGACACCGATTCTATCCTTTTCAGGTACTCCTCCGGATAGTTTATCGGTACTCGCACGGATTCTACCTTTTCCCGGTACTGGCCCGGATTCTACCATTTTCGGGTATTGACACCGATTCTATCCTTTTCAGGTACTCCTCCGGATAGTTTATCGGTACTCGCACGGATTCTACCTTTTCCCGGTACGGGCCCTTATTCTACCATTTTCGGGTATTGACACTGATTCTACCCTTTTCAGGTACTCGTCCGGACAGTTTATCGGTACTCGCATGGATTCTACCTTTTCCCGGTACTGGCCCGGATTCTACCATTTTTGGGTATTGACACCGATTCTATCCTTTTAAGGTACTCGTCCGGACAGTTTATCGGTACTCGCACGGATTCTACCTTTTCTCTGTACTGGCCCGGAGTCTACTATTTTCGGGTATTGACACCGATTCTATCCTTTTCAGGTACTCCTCCGGATAGTTTATCGGTACTCGCACGGATTCTACCTTTTCCCGGTACTTGCCCGGATTCTACCATTTTCGGGTATTGACACCGATTCTACCATTTTCAGGTACTCGTCCGAACAGTTTTTCGGTACTCGCACGGATTCTACCTTTTCCCGGTACGGGCCCTTATTCTACCATTTTCGGGTATTGACACTGATTCTACCCTTTTCAGGTACTCGTCCGGACAGTTTATCGGTACTCGCATGGATTCTACCTTTTCCCGGTACTGGCCCGGATTCTACCATTTTTGGGTATTGACACCGATTCTATCCTTTTAAGGTACTCGTCCGGACAGTTTATCGGTACTCGCACGGATTCTACCTTTTCTCGGTACTGGCCCGGAGTCTACTATTTTCGGGTATTGACACCGATTCTATCCTTTTCAGGTACTCCTCCGGATAGTTTATCGGTACTCGCACGGATTCTACCTTTTCCCGGTACTTGCCCGGATTCTACCATTTTCGGGTATTGACACCGATTCTACCATTTTCAGGTACTCGTCCGAACAGTTTTTCGGTACTCGCACGGATTCTACCTTTTCCCGGTACGGGCCCTTATTCTACCATTTTCGGGTATTGACACTGATTCTACCCTTTTCAGGTACTCGTCCGGACAGTTTTTCGGTACTCGCACGGATTCTACCTTTTCCCGGTACTGGCCCGGATTCTACCATTTTCGGGTATTGACACCGATTCTATCCTTTAAAGGTACTCGTCCGGACAGTTTATCGGTACTCGCACGGATTCTACCCTTTCTCGGTACTGGCTCGGATTCTACCATTTTCGGGTATTAACACCGATTCTATCCTTTTCAGGTACTCCTCCGGATAGTTTATCGGTACTCGGACGGATTCTACCTTTTCCCGGTACTGGCCCGGATTCTACCATTTTCGGGTATTGACACCGATTCTATCCTTTTCAGGTACTCGTCCGGACAGTTTATCGGTACTCGCACGGATTCTACCCTTTCTCGGTACTGGCCCGGATTCTACCATTTTCGGGTATTAACACCGATTCTATCCTTTTCAGGTACTCCTCCGGATAGTTTATCGGTACTCGGACGGATTCTACCTTTTCCCGGTACTGGCCCGGATTCTACCATTTTCGGGTATTGACACCGATTCTATCCTTTTCAGGTACTCCTCCGGATAGTTTATCGGTACTCGCACGGATTCTACCTTTTCCCGGTACGGGCCCTTATTCTACCATTTTCGGGTATTGACACTGATTCTACCCTTTTCAGGTACTCGTCCGGACATATTATCGGTACTCGCATGGATTCTACCTTTTCCCGGTACTGGCCCGGATTCTACCATTTTTGGGTATTGACACCGATTCTATCCTTTTAAGGTACTCGTCCGGACAGTTTATCGGTACTCGCACGGATTCTACCTTTTCTCGGTACTGGCCCGGATTCTACTATTTTCGGGTATTGACACCGATTCTATCCTTTTCAGGTACTCCTCCGGATAGTTTATCGGTACTCGCACGGATTCTACCTTTTCCCGGTACTTGCCCGGATTCTACCATTTTCGGGTATTGACACCGATTCTACCATTTTCAGGTACTCGTCCGAACAGTTTTTCGGTACTCGCACGGATTCTACCTTTTCCCGGTACGGGCCCTTATTCTACCATTTTCGGGTATTGACACTGATTCTACCCTTTTCAGGTACTCGTCCGGACAGTTTTTCGGTACTCGCACGGATTCTACCTTTTCCCGGTACTGGCCCGGATTCTACCATTTTCGGGTATTGACACCGATTCTATCCTTTAAAGGTACTCGTCCGGACAGTTTATCGGTACTCGCACGGATTCTACCCTTTCTCGATACTGGCCCGGATTCTACCATTTTCGGGTATTGACACCGATTCTACCCTTTTCAGGTACTCGTCCGAACAGTTTTTCGGTACTCGCACGGATTCTACCTTTTCCCGGTACTGGCCCGGACTCTACCATTTTTGGGTATTTACACCGATTCTATCCTTTTCAGGTACTCGTCCGGACAGTTTATCGGTACTCGCACGGATTCTACGTTTTCCCGGTACTGGCCCTTATTTTACCATTTTCGGGTATTGACACTGATTCTACCCTTTTCAGGTACTAGTCCGGACAGTTTATCGGTACTCGCACGGATTCTACCTTTTCCCGGTACGGGCCCTTATTCTACCATTTTCGGGTATTGACACTGATTCTACCCTTTTCAGGTACTCGTCCAGACAGTTTTTCGGTACTCGCATGGATTCTACCTTTTCCCGGTACTGGCCCGGATTCTACCATTTTCGGGTATTGACACCGATTCTATCCTTTAAAGGTACTCGTCCGGACAGTTTATCGGTACTCGCACGGATTCTACCCTTTCTCGGTACTGGCCCGGATTCTACCATTTTCGGGTATTGACACCGATTCTACCATTTTCAGGTACTCGTCCGGACAGTTTATCGGTACTCGCACGGATTCTACGTTTTCCCGGTACTGGCCCTTATTTTACCATTTTCGGGTATTGACACTGATTCTACCCTTTTCAGGTACTAGTCCGGACAGTTTATCGGTACTCGCACGGATTCTACCTTTTCCCGGTACGGGCCCTTATTCTACCATTTTCGGGTATTGACACTGATTCTACCCTTTTCAGGTACTCGTCCAGACAGTTTTTCGGTACTCGCATGGATTCTACCTTTTCCCGGTACTGGCCCGGATTCTACCATTTTCGGGTATTGACACCGATTCTATCCTGTAAAGGTACTCGTCCGGACAGTTTATCGGTACTCGCACGGATTCTACCCTTTCTCGGTACTGGCCCGGATTCTACCATTTTCGGGTATTGACACCGATTCTACCATTTTCAGGTACTCGTCCGAACAGTTTTTCGGTACTCGCACGGATTCTACCTTTTCCCGGTACGGGCCCTTATTCTACCATTTTCGGGTATTGACACTGATTCTACCCTTTTCAGGTACTCGTCCGGACAGTTTTTCGGTACTCGCACGGATTCTACCTTTTCCCGGTACTGGCCCGGATTCTACCATTTTCGGGTATTGACACCGATTCTATCCTTTAAAGGTACTTGTCCGGACAGTTTATTGGTACTCGCACGGATTCTACCCTTTCTCGGTACTGGCCCGGATTCTACCATTTTCGGGTATTGACACCGATTCTACCCTTTTCAGGTACTCGTCCGAACAGTTTTTCGGTACTCGCACGGATTCTACCTTTTCCCGGTACTGGCCCGGACTCTAATATTTTTGGGTATTTACACCGATTCTATCCTTTTCAGGTACTCGTCCGGACAGTTTATCGGTACTCGCACGGATTCTACCTTTTCCCGGTACTGGCCCTTATTCTACCATTTTCGGGTATTGACACCGATTCTACCCTTTTCAGGTACTAGTCCGGACAGTTTATCGGTACTCGCACGGATTCTACCTTTTCCCGGTACGGGCCCTTATTCTACCATTTTCGGGTATTGACACTGATTCTACCCTTTTTAGGTACTCGTCCGGACAGTTTTTCGGTACTCGCACGGATTCTACCTTTTCCCGGTACTGGCCCGGATTCTACCATTTTCGGGTATTGACACCGATTCTATCCTTTAAAGGTACTCGTCCGGACAGTTTATCGGTACTCGCACGGATTCTACCCTTTCTCGGTACTGGCTCGGATTCTACCATTTTCTGGTATTGACACCGATTCTATCCTTTTCAGGTACTCCTCCGGATAGTTTATCGGTACTCGCACGGATTCTACCTTTTCCCGGTACTGGCCCGGATTCTACCAGTTTCGGGTATTGACACCGATTCTATCCTTTTCAGGTACTCCTCCGGATAGTTTATCGGTACTCGCACGGATTCTACCTTTTCCCGGTACGGGCCCTTATTCTACCATTTTCGGGTATTGACACTGATTCTACCCTTTTCAGGTACTCGTCCGGACAGTTTATCGGTACTCGCATGGATTCTACCTTTTCCCGGTACTGGCCCGGATTCTACCATTTTTGGGTATTGACACCGATTCTATCCTTTTAAGGTACTCGTCCGGACAGTTTATCGGTACTCGCACGGATTCTACCTTTTCTCTGTACTGGCCCGGAGTCTACTATTTTCGGGTATTGACACCGATTCTATCCTTTTCAGGTACTCCTCCGGATAGTTTATCGGTACTCGCACGGATTCTACCTTTTCCCGGTACTTGCCCGGATTCTACCATTTTCGGGTATTGACACCGATTCTACCATTTTCAGGTACTCGTCCGAACAGTTTTTCGGTACTCGCACGGATTCTACCTTTTCCCGGTACGGGCCCTTATTCTACCATTTTCGGGTATTGACACTGATTCTACCCTTTTCAGGTACTCGTCCGGACAGTTTATCGGTACTCGCATGGATTCTACCTTTTCCCGGTACTGGCCCGGATTCTACCATTTTTGGGTATTGACACCGATTCTATCCTTTTAAGGTACTCGTCCGGACAGTTTATCGGTACTCGCACGGATTCTACCTTTTCTCGGTACTGGCCCGGAGTCTACTATTTTCGGGTATTGACACCGATTCTATCCTTTTCAGGTACTCCTCCGGATAGTTTATCGGTACTCGCACGGATTCTACCTTTTCCCGGTACTTGCCCGGATTCTACCATTTTCGGGTATTGACACCGATTCTACCATTTTCAGGTACTCGTCCGAACAGTTTTTCGGTACTCGCACGGATTCTACCTTTTCCCGGTACGGGCCCTTATTCTACCATTTTCGGGTATTGACACTGATTCTACCCTTTTCAGGTACTCGTCCGGACAGTTTTTCGGTACTCGCACGGATTCTACCTTTTCCCGGTACTGGCCCGGATTCTACCATTTTCGGGTATTGACACCGATTCTATCCTTTAAAGGTACTCGTCCGGACAGTTTATCGGTACTCGCACGGATTCTACCCTTTCTCGGTACTGGCTCGGATTCTACCATTTTCGGGTATTAACACCGATTCTATCCTTTTCAGGTACTCCTCCGGATAGTTTATCGGTACTCGGACGGATTCCACCTTTTCCCGGTACTGGCCCGGATTCTACCATTTTCGGGTATTGACACCGATTCTATCCTTTAAAGGTACTCGTCCGGACAGTTTATCGGTACTCGCACGGATTCTACCCTTTCTCGGTACTGGCCCGGATTCTACCATTTTCGGGTATTAACACCGATTCTATCCTTTTCAGGTACTCCTCCGGATAGTTTATCGGTACTCGGACGGATTCTACCTTTTCCCGGTACTGGCCCGGATTCTACCATTTTCGGGTATTGACACCGATTCTATCCTTTTCAGGTACTCCTCCGGATAGTTTATCGGTACTCGCACGGATTCTACCTTTTCCCGGTACGGGCCCTTATTCTACCATTTTCGGGTATTGACACTGATTCTACCCTTTTCAGGTACTCGTCCGGACATATTATCGGTACTCGCATGGATTCTACCTTTTCCCGGTACTGGCCCGGATTCTACCATTTTTGGGTATTGACACCGATTCTATCCTTTTAAGGTACTCGTCCGGACAGTTTATCGATACTCGCACGGATTCTACCTTTTCTCGGTACTGGCCCGGATTCTACTATTTTCGGGTATTGACACCGATTCTATCCTTTTCAGGTACTCCTCCGGATAGTTTATCGGTACTCGCACGGATTCTACCTTTTCCCGGTACTTGCCCGGATTCTACCATTTTCGGGTATTGACACCGATTCTACCATTTTCAGGTACTCGTCCGAACAGTTTTTCGGTACTCGCACGGATTCTACCTTTTCCCGGTACGGGCCCTTATTCTACCATTTTCGGGTATTGACACTGATTCTACCCTTTTCAGGTACTCGTCCGGACAGTTTTTCGGTACTCGCACGGATTCTACCTTTTCCCGGTACTGGCCCGGATTCTACCATTTTCGGGTATTGACACCGATTCTATCCTTTAAAGGTACTCGTCCGGACAGTTTATCGGTACTCGCACGGATTCTACCCTTTCTCGGTACTGGCCCGGATTCTACCATTTTCGGGTATTGACACCGATTCTACCCTTTTCAGGTACTCGTCCGAACAGTTTTTCGGTACTCGCACGGATTCTACCTTTTCCCGGTACTGGCCCGGACTCTACCATTTTTGGGTATTTACACCGATTCTATCCTTTTCAGGTACTCGTCCGGACAGTTTATCGGTACTCGCACGGATTCTACGTTTTCCCGGTACTGGCCCTTATTTTACCATTTTCGGGTATTGACACTGATTCTACCCTTTTCAGGTACTAGTCCGGACAGTTTATCGGTACTCGCACGGATTCTACCTTTTCCCGGTACGGGCCCTTATTCTACCATTTTCGGGTATTGACACTGATTCTACCCTTTTCAGGTACTCGTCCGGACAGTTTTTCGGTACTCGCATGGATTCTACCTTTTCCCGGTACTGGCCCGGATTCTACCATTTTCGGGTATTGACACCGATTCTATCCTTTAAAGGTACTCGTCCGGACAGTTTATCGGTACTCGCACGGATTCTACCCTTTCTCGGTACTGGCCCGGATTCTACCATTTTCGGGTATTGACACCGATTCTACCATTTTCAGGTACTCGTCCGAACAGTTTTTCGGTACTCGCACGGATTCTACCTTTTCCCGGTACGGGCCCTTATTCTACCATTTTCGGGTATTGACACTGATTCTACCCTTTTCAGGTACTCGTCCGGACAGTTTTTCGGTACTCGCACGGATTCTACCTTTTCCCGGTACTGGCCCGGATTCTACCATTTTCGGGTATTGACACCGATTCTATCCTTTAAAGGTACTCGTCCGGACAGTTTATCGGTACTCGCACGGATTCTACCCTTTCTCGGTACTGGCTCGGATTCTACCATTTTCGGGTATTAACACCGATTCTATCCTTTTCAGGTACTCCTCCGGATAGTTTATCGGTACTCGGACGGATTCCACCTTTTCCCGGTACTGGCCCGGATTCTACCATTTTCGGGTATTGACACCGATTCTATCCTTTAAAGGTACTCGTCCGGACAGTTTATCGGTACTCGCACGGATTCTACCCTTTCTCGGTACTGGCCCGGATTCTACCATTTTCGGGTATTAACACCGATTCTATCCTTTTCAGGTACTCCTCCGGATAGTTTATCGGTACTCGGACGGATTCTACCTTTTCCCGGTACTGGCCCGGATTCTACCATTTTCGGGTATTGACACCGATTCTATCCTTTTCAGGTACTCCTCCGGATAGTTTATCGGTACTCGCACGGATTCTACCTTTTCCCGGTACGGGCCCTTATTCTACCATTTTCGGGTATTGACACTGATTCTACCCTTTTCAGGTACTCGTCCGGACATATTATCGGTACTCGCATGGATTCTACCTTTTCCCGGTACTGGCCCGGATTCTACCATTTTTGGGTATTGACACCGATTCTATCCTTTTAAGGTACTCGTCCGGACAGTTTATCGATACTCGCACGGATTCTACCTTTTCTCGGTACTGGCCCGGATTCTACTATTTTCGGGTATTGACACCGATTCTATCCTTTTCAGGTACTCCTCCGGATAGTTTATCGGTACTCGCACGGATTCTACCTTTTCCCGGTACTTGCCCGGATTCTACCATTTTCGGGTATTGACACCGATTCTACCATTTTCAGGTACTCGTCCGAACAGTTTTTCGGTACTCGCACGGATTCTACCTTTTCCCGGTACGGGCCCTTATTCTACCATTTTCGGGTATTGACACTGATTCTACCCTTTTCAGGTACTCGTCCGGACAGTTTTTCGGTACTCGCACGGATTCTACCTTTTCCCGGTACTGGCCCGGATTCTACCATTTTCGGGTATTGACACCGATTCTATCCTTTAAAGGTACTCGTCCGGACAGTTTATCGGTACTCGCACGGATTCTACCCTTTCTCGGTACTGGCCCGGATTCTACCATTTTCGGGTATTGACACCGATTCTACCCTTTTCAGGTACTCGTCCGAACAGTTTTTCGGTACTCGCACGGATTCTACCTTTTCCCGGTACTGGCCCGGACTCTACCATTTTTGGGTATTTACACCGATTCTATCCTTTTCAGGTACTCGTCCGGACAGTTTATCGGTACTCGCACGGATTCTACGTTTTCCCGGTACTGGCCCTTATTTTACCATTTTCGGGTATTGACACTGATTCTACCCTTTTCAGGTACTAGTCCGGACAGTTTATCGGTACTCGCACGGATTCTACCTTTTCCCGGTACGGGCCCTTATTCTACCATTTTCGGGTATTGACACTGATTCTACCCTTTTCAGGTACTCGTCCGGACAGTTTTTCGGTACTCGCATGGATTCTACCTTTTCCCGGTACTGGCCCGGATTCTACCATTTTCGGGTATTGACACCGATTCTATCCTTTAAAGGTACTCGTCCGGACAGTTTATCGGTACTCGCACGGATTCTACCCTTTCTCGGTACTGGCCCGGATTCTACCATTTTCGGGTATTGACACCGATTCTACCATTTTCAGGTACTCGTCCGAACAGTTTTTCGGTACTCGCACGGATTCTACCTTTTCCCGGTACGGGCCCTTATTCTACCATTTTCGGGTATTGACACTGATTCTACCCTTTTCAGGTACTCGTCCGGACAGTTTTTCGGTACTCGCACGGATTCTACCTTTTCCCGGTACTGGCCCGGATTCTACCATTTTCGGGTATTGACACCGATTCTATCCTTTAAAGGTACTCGTCCGGACAGTTTATCGGTACTCGCACGGATTCTACCCTTTCTCGGTACTGGCTCGGATTCTACCATTTTCGGGTATTGACACCGATTCTATCCTTTTCAGGTACTCCTCCGGATAGTTTATCGGTACTCGCACGGATTCTACCTTTTCCCGGTACTGGCCCGGATTCTACCATTTTCAGGTATTGACACTGATTCTATCCTTTTCAGGTACTCCTCCGGATAGTTTATCGGTACTCGCACGGATTCTACCTTTTCCCGGTAGGGGCCCTTATTCTACCATTTTCGGGTATTGACACTGATTCTACCCTTTTCAGGTACTCGTCCGGACAGTTTATCGGTACTCGCATGGATTCTACCTTTTCCCGGTACTGGCCCGGATTCTACCATTTTCGGGTATTGACACCGATTCTATCCTTTAAAGGTACTCGTCCGGACAGTTTATCGGTACTCGCACGGATTCTACCCTTTCTCGGTACTGGCTCGGATTCTACCATTTTCGGGTATTGACACCGATTCTATCCTTTTCAGGTACTCCTCCGGATAGTTTATCGGTACTCGCACGGATTCTACCTTTTCCCGGTACTGGCCCGGATTCTACCATTTTCAGGTATTGACACCGATTCTACCCTTTTCAGGTACTCGTCCGAACAGTTTTTCGGTACTCGCACGGATTCTACCTTTTCCCGGTACTGGCCCGGACTCTACCATTTTTGGGTATTTACACCGATTCTATCCTTTTCAGGTACTCGTCCGGACAGTTTATCGGTACTCGCACGGATTCTACGTTTTCCCGGTACTGGCCCTTATTTTACCATTTTCGGGTATTGACACTGATTCTACCCTTTTCAGGTACTAGTCCGGACAGTTTATCGGTACTCGCACGGATTCTACCTTTTCCCGGTACGGGCCCTTATTCTACCATTTTCGGGTATTGACACTGATTCTACCCTTTTCAGGTACTCGTCCGGACAGTTTTTCGGTACTCGCATGGATTCTACCTTTTCCCGGTACTGGCCCGGATTCTACCATTTTCGGGTATTGACACCGATTCTATCCTTTAAAGGTACTCGTCCGGACAGTTTATCGGTACTCGCACGGATTCTACCCTTTCTCGGTACTGGCCCGGATTCTACCATTTTCGGGTATTGACACCGATTCTACCATTTTCAGGTACTCGTCCGAACAGTTTTTCGGTACTCGCACGGATTCTACCTTTTCCCGGTACGGGCCCTTATTCTACCATTTTCGGGTATTGACACTGATTCTACCCTTTTCAGGTACTCGTCCGGACAGTTTTTCGGTACTCGCACGGATTCTACCTTTTCCCGGTACTGGCCCGGATTCTACCATTTTCGGGTATTGACACCGATTCTATCCTTTAAAGGTACTCGTCCGGACAGTTTATCGGTACTCGCACGGATTCTACCCTTTCTCGGTACTGGCTCGGATTCTACCATTTTCGGGTATTGACACCGATTCTATCCTTTTCAGGTACTCCTCCGGATAGTTTATCGGTACTCGCACGGATTCTACCTTTTCCCGGTACTGGCCCGGATTCTACCATTTTCAGGTATTGACACCGATTCTATCCTTTTCAGGTACTCCTCCGGATAGTTTATCGGTACTCGCACGGATTCTACCTTTTCCCGGTAGGGGCCCTTATTCTACCATTTTCGGGTATTGACACTGATTCTACCCTTTTCAGGTACTCGTCCGGACAGTTTATCGGTACTCGCATGGATTCTACCTTTTCCCGGTACTGGCCCGGATTCTACCATTTTCGGGTATTGACACCGATTCTATCCTTTAAAGGTACTCGTCCGGACAGTTTATCGGTACTCGCACGGATTCTACCCTTTCTCGGTACTGGCCCGGATTCTACCATTTTCGGGTATTGACACCGATTCTACCCTTTTCAGGTACTCGTCCGAACAGTTTTTCGGTACTCGCACGGATTCTACCTTTTCCCGGTACTGGCCCGGACTCTACCATTTTTGGGTATTTACACCGATTCTATCCTTTTCAGGTACTCGTCCGGACAGTTTATCGGTACTCGCACGGATTCTACGTTTTCCCGGTACTGGCCCTTATTTTACCATTTTCGGGTATTGACACTGATTCTACCCTTTTCAGGTACTAGTCCGGACAGTTTATCGGTACTCGCACGGATTCTACCTTTTCCCGGTACGGGCCCTTATTCTACCATTTTCGGGTATTGACACTGATTCTACCCTTTTCAGGTACTCGTCCGGACAGTTTTTCGGTACTCGCATGGATTCTACCTTTTCCCGGTACTGGCCCGGATTCTACCATTTTCGGGTATTGACACCGATTCTATCCTTTAAAGGTACTCGTCCGGACAGTTTATCGGTACTCGCACGGATTCTACCCTTTCTCGGTACTGGCCCGGATTCTACCATTTTCGGGTATTGACACCGATTCTACCATTTTCAGGTACTCGTCCGAACAGTTTTTCGGTACTCGCACGGATTCTACCTTTTCCCGGTACGGGCCCTTATTCTACCATTTTCGGGTATTGACACTGATTCTACCCTTTTCAGGTACTCGTCCGGACAGTTTTTCGGTACTCGCACGGATTCTACCTTTTCCCGGTACTGGCCCGGATTCTACCATTTTCGGGTATTGACACCGATTCTATCCTTTAAAGGTACTCGTCCGGACAGTTTATCGGTACTCGCACGGATTCTACCCTTTCTCGGTACTGGCTCGGATTCTACCATTTTCGGGTATTGACACCGATTCTATCCTTTTCAGGTACTCCTCCGGATAGTTTATCGGTACTCGCACGGATTCTACCTTTTCCCGGTACTGGCCCGGATTCTACCATTTTCAGGTATTGACACCGATTCTATCCTTTTCAGGTACTCCTCCGGATAGTTTATCGGTACTCGCACGGATTCTACCTTTTCCCGGTAGGGGCCCTTATTCTACCATTTTCGGGTATTGACACTGATTCTACCCTTTTCAGGTACTCGTCCGGACAGTTTATCGGTACTCGCATGGATTCTACCTTTTCCCGGTACTGGCCCGGATTCTACCATTTTCGGGTATTGACACCGATTCTATCCTTTAAAGGTACTCGTCCGGACAGTTTATCGGTACTCGCACGGATTCTACCCTTTCTCGGTACTGGCCCGGATTCTACCATTTTCGGGTATTGACACCGATTCTACCCTTTTCAGGTACTCGTCCGAACAGTTTTTCGGTACTCGCACGGATTCTACCTTTTCCCGGTACTGGCCCGGACTCTACCATTTTTGGGTATTTACACCGATTCTATCCTTTTCAGGTACTCGTCCGGACAGTTTATCGGTACTCGCACGGATTCTACCTTTTCCCGGTACTGGCCCTTATTTTACCATTTTCGGGTATTGACACCGATTCTACCCTTTTCAGGTACTAGTCCGGACAGTTTATCGGTACTCGCACGGATTCTACCTTTTCCCGGTACGGGCCCTTATTCTACCATTTTCGGGTATTGACACTGATTCTACCCTTTTCAGGTACTCGTCCGGACAGTTTTTCGGTACTCGCATGGATTCTACCTTTTCCCGGTACTGGCCCGGATTCTACCATTTTCGGGTATTGACACCGATTCTATCCTTTAAAGGTACTCGTCTGGACAGTTTATCGGTACTCGCACGGATTCTACCCTTTCTCGGTACTGGCCCGGATTCTACCATTTTCGGGTATTGACACCGATTCTACCCTTTTCAGGTACTCGTCCGAACAGTTTTTCGGTACTCGCACGGATTCTACCTTTTCCCGGTACTGGCCCGGACTCTACCATTTTTGGTATTTACACCGATTCTATCCTTTTCAGGTACTCGTCCGGACAGTTTATCGGTACTCGCATGGATTCTACCTTTTCTCGGTACTGGCCCGGATTCTACCATTTTCGGGTATTGACACCGATTCTATCCTTTAAAGGTACTCGTCCGGACAGTTTATCGGTACTCGCACGGATTCTACCCTTTCTCGGTACTGGCCCGGATTCTACCATTTTCGGGTATTGACACCGATTCTACCCTTTTCAGGTACTCGTCCGGACAGTTTATCGGTACTCGCACGGATTCTACCCTTTCTCGGTACTGGCTCGGATTCTACCATTTTCGGGTATTGACACCGATTCTATCCTTTTCAGGTACTCCTCCGGATAGTTTATCGGTACTCGCACGGATTCTACCTTTTCCCGGTACTGGCCCGGATTCTACCATTTTCAGGTATTGACACCGATTCTATCCTTTTCAGGTACTCCTCCGGATAGTTTATCGGTACTCGCACGGATTCTACCTTTTCCCGGTAGGGGCCCTTATTCTACCATTTTCGGGTATTGACACTGATTCTACCCTTTTCAGGTACTCGTCCGGACAGTTTATCGGTACTCGCATGGATTCTACCTTTTCCCGGTACTGGCCCGGATTCTACCATTTTCGGGTATTGACACCGATTCTATCCTTTAAAGGTACTCGTCCGGACAGTTTATCGGTACTCGCACGGATTCTACCCTTTCTCGGTACTGGCCCGGATTCTACCATTTTCGGGTATTGACACCGATTCTACCCTTTTCAGGTACTCGTCCGAACAGTTTTTCGGTACTCGCACGGATTCTACCTTTTCCCGGTACTGGCCCGGACTCTACCATTTTTGGGTATTTACACCGATTCTATCCTTTTCAGGTACTCGTCCGGACAGTTTATCGGTACTCGCACGGATTCTACCTTTTCCCGGTACTGGCCCTTATTTTACCATTTTCGGGTATTGACACCGATTCTACCCTTTTCAGGTACTAGTCCGGACAGTTTATCGGTACTCGCACGGATTCTACCTTTTCCCGGTACGGGCCCTTATTCTACCATTTTCGGGTATTGACACTGATTCTACCCTTTTCAGGTACTCGTCCGGACAGTTTATCGGTACTCGCATGGATTCTACCTTTTCCCGGTACTGGCCCGGATTCTACCATTTTCGGGTATTGACACCGATTCTATCCTTTAAAGGTACTCGTCCGGACAGTTTATCGGTACTCGCACGGATTCTACCCTTTCTCGGTACTGGCCCGGATTCTACCATTTTCGGGTATTGACACCGATTCTACCCTTTTCAGGTACTCGTCCGAACAGTTTTTCGGTACTCGCACGGATTCTACCTTTTCCCGGTACTGGCCCGGACTCTACCATTTTTGGTATTTACACCGATTCTATCCTTTTCAGGTACTCGTCCGGACAGTTTATCGGTACTCGCATGGATTCTACCTTTTCTCGGTACTGGCCCGGATTCTACCATTTTCGGGTATTGACACCGATTCTATCCTTTAAAGGTACTCGTCCGGACAGTTTATCGGTACTCGCACGGATTCTACCCTTTCTCGGTACTGGCCCGGATTCTACCATTTTCGGGTATTGACACCGATTCTACCCTTTTCAGGTACTCGTCCGGACAGTTTATCGGTACTCGCACGGATTCTACCCTTTCTCGGTACTGGCTCGGATTCTACCATTTTCGGGTATTGACACCGATTCTATCCTTTTCAGGTACTCCTCCGGATAGTTTATCGGTACTCGCACGGATTCTACCTTTTCCCGGTACTGGCCCGGATTCTACCATTTTCAGGTATTGACACCGATTCTATCCTTTTCAGGTACTCCTCCGGATAGTTTATCGGTACTCGCACGGATTCTACCTTTTCCCGGTAGGGGCCCTTATTCTACCATTTTCGGGTATTGACACTGATTCTACCCTTTTCAGGTACTCGTCCGGACAGTTTATCGGTACTCGCATGGATTCTACCTTTTCCCGGTACTGGCCCGGATTCTACCATTTTCGGGTATTGACACCGATTCTATCCTTTAAAGGTACTCGTCCGGACAGTTTATCGGTACTCGCACGGATTCTACCCTTTCTCGGTACTGGCCCGGATTCTACCATTTTCGGGTATTGACACCGATTCTACCCTTTTCAGGTACTCGTCCGGACAGTTTATCGGTACTCGCACGGATTCTACCCTTTCTCGGTACTGGCTCGGATTCTACCATTTTCGGGTATTGACACCGATTCTATCCTTTTCAGGTACTCCTCCGGATAGTTTATCGGTACTCGCACGGATTCTACCTTTTCCCGGTACTGGCTCGGATTCTACCATTTTCGGGTATTGACACCGATTCTATCCTTTTCAGGTACTCCTCCGGACAGTTTATCGGTACTCGCACGGATTCTACCTTTTCCCGGTACGGGCCCTTATTCTACCATTTTCGGGTATTGACACTGATTCTACCCTTTTCAGGTACTCGTCCGGACAGTTTTTCGGTACTCGCATGGATTCTACCTTTTCCCGGTACTGGCCCGGATTCTACCATTTTCGGGTATTGACACCGATTCTATCCTTTAAAGGTACTCGTCCGGACAGTTTATCGGTACTCGCACGGATTCTACCCTTTCTCGGTACTGGCCCGGATTCTACCATTTTCGGGTATTGACACCGATTCTACCCTTTTCAGGTACTCGTCCGGACAGTTTTTCGGTACTCGCACGGATTCTACCTTTTCCCGGTACTGGCCCGGACTCTACCATTTTTGGTATTTACACCGATTCTATCCTTTTCAGGTACTCGTCCGGACAGTTTATCGGTACTCGCACGGATTCTACCTTTTCCCGGTACTAGCCCTTATTTTACCATTTTCGGGTATTGACACCGATTCTACCCTTTTCAGGTACTAGTCCGGACAGTTTATCGGTACTCGCACGGATTCTACCTTTTCCCGGTAGGGGCCCTTATTCTACCATTTTCGGGTATTGACACTGATTCTACCCTTTTCAGGTACTCGTCCGGACAGTTTATCGGTACTCGCATGGATTCTACCTTTTCCCGGTACTGGCCCGGATTCTACCATTTTCGGGTATTGACACCGATTCTATCCTTTAAAGGTACTCGTCCGGACAGTTTATCGGTACTCGCACGGATTCTACCCTTTCTCGGTACTGGCCCGGATTCTACCATTTTCGGGTATTGACACCGATTCTACCCTTTTCAGGTACTCGTCCGAACAGTTTTTCGGTACTCGCACGGATTCTACCTTTTCCCGGTACTGGCCCGGACTCTACCATTTTTGGGTATTTACACCGATTCTATCCTTTTCAGGTACTCGTCCGGACAGTTTATCGGTACTCGCACGGATTCTACCTTTTCCCGGTACTGGCCCTTATTTTACCATTTTCGGGTATTGACACCGATTCTACCCTTTTCAGGTACTAGTCCGGACAGTTTATCGGTACTCGCACGGATTCTACCTTTTCCCGGTACGGGCCCTTATTCTACCATTTTCGGGTATTGACACTGATTCTACCCTTTTCAGGTACTCGTCCGGACAGTTTTTCGGTACTCGCATGGATTCTACCTTTTCCCGGTACTGGCCCGGATTCTACCATTTTCGGGTATTGACACCGATTCTATCCTTTAAAGGTACTCGTCTGGACAGTTTATCGGTACTCGCACGGATTCTACCCTTTCTCGGTACTGGCCCGGATTCTACCATTTTCGGGTATTGACACCGATTCTACCCTTTTCAGGTACTCGTCCGAACAGTTTTTCGGTACTCGCACGGATTCTACCTTTTCCCGGTACTGGCCCGGACTCTACCATTTTTGGTATTTACACCGATTCTATCCTTTTGAGGTACTCGTCCGGACAGTTTATCGGTACTCGCATGGATTCTACCTTTTCTCGGTACTGGCCCGGATTCTACCATTTTCGGGTATTGACACCGATTCTATCCTTTAAAGGTACTCGTCCGGACAGTTTATCGGTACTCGCACGGATTCTACCCTTTCTCGGTACTGGCCCGGATTCTACCATTTTCGGGTATTGACACCGATTCTACCCTTTTCAGGTACTCGTCCGAACAGTTTTTCGGTACTCGCACGGATTCTACCTTTTCCCGGTACTGGCCCGGACTCTACCATTTTTGGGTATTTACACCGATTCTATCCTTTTCAGGTACTCGTCCGGACAGTTTATCGGTACTGGCACGGATTCTACCTTTTCCCGGTACTGGCCCTTATTTTACCATTTTCGGGTATTGACACCGATTCTACCCTTTTCAGGTACTAGTCCGGACAGTTTATCGGTACTCGCACGGATTCTACCTTTTCCCGGTACGGGCCCTTATTCTACCATTTTCGGGTATTGACACTGATTCTACCCTTTTCAGGTACTCGTCCGGACAGTTTTTCGGTACTCGCATGGATTCTACCTTTTCCCGGTACTGGCCCGGATTCTACCATTTTCGGGTATTGACACCGATTCTATCCTTTAAAGGTACTCGTCCGGACAGTTTATCGGTACTCGCACGGATTCTACCCTTTCTCGGTACTGGCCCGGATTCTACCATTTTCGGGTATTGACACCGATTCTACCCTTTTCAGGTACTCGTCCGGACAGTTTATCGGTACTCGCACGGATTCTACCCTTTCTCGGTACTGGCTCGGATTCTACCATTTTCGGGTATTGACACCGATTCTATCCTTTTCAGGTACTCCTCCGGATAGTTTATCGGTACTCGCACGGATTCTACCTTTTCCCGGTACTGGCTCGGATTCTACCATTTTCGGGTATTGACACCGATTCTATCCTTTTCAGGTACTCCTCCGGACAGTTTATCGGTACTCGCACGGATTCTACCTTTTCCCGGTACGGGCCCTTATTCTACCATTTTCGGGTATTGACACTGATTCTACCCTTTTCAGGTACTCGTCCGGACAGTTTTTCGGTACTCGCATGGATTCTACCTTTTCCCGGTACTGGCCCGGATTCTACCATTTTCGGGTATTGACACCGATTGTATCCTTTAAAGGTACTCGTCCGGACAGTTTATCGGTACTCGCACGGATTCTACCCTTTCTCGGTACTGGCCCGGATTCTACCATTTTCGGGTATTGACACCGATTCTACCCTTTTCAGGTACTCGTCCGAACAGTTTTTCGGTACTCGCACGGATTCTACCTTTTCCCGGTACTGGCCCGGACTCTACCATTTTTGGTATTTACACCGATTCTATCCTTTTCAGGTACTCGTCCGGACAGTTTATCGGTACTCGCACGGATTCTACCTTTTCCCGGTACTGGCCCTTATTTTACCATTTTCGGGTATTGACACCGATTCTACCCTTTTCAGGTACTAGTCCGGACAGTTTATCGGTACTCGCACGGATTCTACCTTTTCCCGGTAGGGGCCCTTATTCTACCATTTTCGGGTATTGACACTGATTCTACCCTTTTCAGGTACTCGTCCGGACAGTTTATCGGTACTCGCATGGATTCTACCTTTTCCCGGTACTGGCCCGGATTCTACCATTTTCGGGTATTGACACCGATTCTATCCTTTAAAGGTACTCGTCCGGACAGTTTATCGGTACTCGCACGGATTCTACCCTTTCTCGGTACTGGCCCGGATTCTACCATTTTCGGGTATTGACACCGATTCTACCCTTTTCAGGTACTCGTCCGAACAGTTTTTCGGTACTCGCACGGATTCTACCTTTTCCCGGTACTGGCCCGGACTCTACCATTTTTGGGTATTTACACCGATTCTATCCTTTTCAGGTACTCGTCCGGACAGTTTATCGGTACTCGCACGGATTCTACCTTTTCCCGGTACTGGCCCTTATTTTACCATTTTCGGGTATTGACACCGATTCTACCCTTTTCAGGTACTAGTCCGGACAGTTTATCGGTACTCGCACGGATTCTACCTTTTCCCGGTACGGGCCCTTATTCTACCATTTTCGGGTATTGACACTGATTCTACCCTTTTCAGGTACTCGTCCGGACAGTTTTTCGGTACTCGCATGGATTCTACCTTTTCCCGGTACTGGCCCGGATTCTACCATTTTCGGGTATTGACACCGATTCTATCCTTTAAAGGTACTCGTCCGGACAGTTTATCGGTACTCGCACGGATTCTACCCTTTCTCGGTACTGGCCCGGATTCTACCATTTTCGGGTATTGACACCGATTCTACCCTTTTCAGGTACTCGTCCGAACAGTTTTTCGGTACTCGCACGGATTCTACCTTTTCCCGGTACTGGCCCGGACTCTACCATTTTTGGGTATTTACACCGATTCTATCCTTTTCAGGTACTCGTCCGGACAGTTTATCGGTACTCGCACGGATTCTACCTTTTCCCGGTACTGGCCCTTATTTTACCATTTTCGGGTATTGACACCGATTCTACCATTTTCAGGTACTAGTCCCGACAGTTTATCGGTACTCGCACGGATTCTACCTTTTCCCGGTACGGGCCCTTATTCTACCATTTTCGGGTATTGACACTGATTCTACCCTTTTCAGGTACTCGTCCGGACAGTTTTTCGGTACTCGCATGGATTCTACCTTTTCCCGGTACTGGCCCGGATTCTACCATTTTCGGGTATTGACACCGATTCTATCCTTTAAAGGTACTCGTCTGGACAGTTTATCGGTACTCGCACGGATTCTACCCTTTCTCGGTACTGGCCCGGATTCTACCATTTTCGGGTATTGACACCGATTCTACCCTTTTCAGGTACTCGTCCGAACAGTTTTTCGGTACTCGCACGGATTCTACCTTTTCCCGGTACTGGCCCGGACTCTACCATTTTTGGGTATTTACACCGATTCTATCCTTTTCAGGTACTCGTCCGGACAGTTTATCGGTACTCGCACGGATTCTACCTTTTCCCGGTACTGGCCCTTATTTTACCATTTTCGGGTATTGACACCGATTCTACCATTTTCAGGTACTAGTCCCGACAGTTTATCGGTACTCGCACGGATTCTACCTTTTCCCGGTACGGGCCCTTATTCTACCATTTTCGGGTATTGACACTGATTCTACCCTTTTCAGGTACTCGTCCGGACAGTTTTTCGGTACTCGCATGGATTCTACCTTTTCCCGGTACTGGCCCGGATTCTACCATTTTCGGGTATTGACACCGATTCTATCCTTTAAAGGTACTCGTCTGGACAGTTTATCGGTACTCGCACGGATTCTACCCTTTCTCGGTACTGGCCCGGATTCTACCATTTTCGGGTATTGACACCGATTCTACCCTTTTCAGGTACTCGTCCGAACAGTTTTTCGGTACTCGCACGGATTCTACCTTTTCCCGGTACTGGCCCGGACTCTACCATTTTTGGTATTTACACCGATTCTATCCTTTTCAGGTACTCGTCCGGACAGTTTATCGGTACTCGCATGGATTCTACCTTTTCTCGGTACTGGCCCGGATTCTACCATTTTCGGGTATTGACACCGATTCTATCCTTTAAAGGTACTCGTCCGGACAGTTTATCGGTACTCGCACGGATTCTACCCTTTCTCGGTACTGGCCCGGATTCTACCATTTTCGGGTATTGACACCGATTCTACCCTTTTCAGGTACTCGTCCGGACAGTTTATCGGTACTCGCACGGATTCTACCCTTTCTCGGTACTGGCTCGGATTCTACCATTTTCGGGTATTGACACCGATTCTATCCTTTTCAGGTACTCCTCCGGATAGTTTATCGGTACTCGCACGGATTCTACCTTTTCCCGGTACTGGCCCGGATTCTACCATTTTCAGGTATTGACACCGATTCTATCCTTTTCAGGTACTCCTCCGGATAGTTTATCGGTACTCGCACGGATTCTACCTTTTCCCGGTAGGGGCCCTTATTCTACCATTTTCGGGTATTGACACTGATTCTACCCTTTTCAGGTACTCGTCCGGACAGTTTATCGGTACTCGCATGGATTCTACCTTTTCCCGGTACTGGCCCGGATTCTACCATTTTCGGGTATTGACACCGATTCTATCCTTTAAAGGTACTCGTCCGGACAGTTTATCGGTACTCGCACGGATTCTACCCTTTCTCGGTACTGGCCCGGATTCTACCATTTTCGGGTATTGACACCGATTCTACCCTTTTCAGGTACTCGTCCGAACAGTTTTTCGGTACTCGCACGGATTCTACCTTTTCCCGGTACTGGCCCGGACTCTACCATTTTTGGGTATTTACACCGATTCTATCCTTCTCAGGTACTCGTCCGGACAGTTTATCGGTACTCGCACGGATTCTACCTTTTCCCGGTAGTGGCCCTTATTTTACCATTTTCGGGTATTGACACCGATTCTACCCTTTTCAGGTACTAGTCCGGACAGTTTATCGGTACTCGCACGGATTCTACCTTTTCCCGGTACGGGCCCTTATTCTACCATTTTCGGGTATTGACACTGATTCTACCCTTTTCAGGTACTCGTCCGGACAGTTTTTCGGTACTCGCATGGATTCTACCTTTTCCCGGTACTGGCCCGGATTCTACCATTTTCGGGTATTGACACCGATTCTATCCTTTAAAGGTACTCGTCTGGACAGTTTATCGGTACTCGCACGGATTCTACCCTTTCTCGGTACTGGCCCGGATTCTACCATTTTCGGGTATTGACACCGATTCTACCCTTTTCAGGTACTCGTCCGAACAGTTTTTCGGTACTCGCACGGATTCTACCTTTTCCCGGTACTGGCCCGGACTCTACCATTTTTGGTATTTACACCGATTCTATCCTTTTCAGGTACTCGTCCGGACAGTTTATCGGTACTCGCATGGATTCTACCTTTTCTCGGTACTGGCCCGGATTCTACCATTTTCGGGTATTGACACCGATTCTATCCTTTAAAGGTACTCGTCTGGACAGTTTATCGGTACTCGCACGGATTCTACCCTTTCTCGGTACTGGCCCGGATTCTACCATTTTCGGGTATTGACACCGATTCTACCCTTTTCAGGTACTCGTCCGAACAGTTTTTCGGTACTCGCACGGATTCTACCTTTTCCCGGTACTGGCCCGGACTCTACCATTTTTGGTATGTACACCGATTCTATCCTTTTCAGGTACTCGTCCGGACAGTTTATCGGTACTCGCATGGATTCTACCTTTTCTCGGTACTGGCCCGGATTCTACCATTTTCGGGTATTGACACCGATTCTATCCTTTAAAGGTACTCGTCCGGACAGTTTATCGGTACTCACACGGATTCTACCCTTTCTCGGTACTGGCCCGGATTCTACCATTTTCGGGTATTGACACCGATTCTACCCTTTTCAGGTACTCGTCCGGACAGTTTATCGGTACTCGCACGGATTCTACCCTTTCTCGGTACTGGCTCGGATTCTACCATTTTCGGGTATTGACACCGATTCTATCCTTTTCAGGTACTCCTCCGGATAGTTTATCGGTACTCGCACGGATTCTACCTTTTCCCGGTACTGGCCCGGATTCTACCATTTTCGGGTATTGACACCGATTCTATCCTTTTCAGGTACTCGTCTGGACAGTTTATCGGTACTCGCACGGATTCTACCCTTTCTCGGTACTGGCCCGGATTCTACCATTTTCGGGTATTGACACCGATTCTACCCTTTTCAGGTACTCGTCCGAACAGTTTTTCGGTACTCGCACGGATTCTACCTTTTCCCGGTACTGGCCCGGACTCTACCATTTTTGGTATTTACACCGATTCTATCCTTTTCAGGTACTCGTCCGGACAGTTTATCGGTACTCGCATGGATTCTACCTTTTCTCGGTACTGGCCCGGATTCTACCATTTTCGGGTATTGACACCGATTCTATCCTTTAAAGGTACTCGTCCGGACAGTTTATCGGTACTCGCACGGATTCTACCCTTTCTCGGTACTGGCCCGGATTCTACCATTTTCGGGTATTGACACCGATTCTACCCTTTTCAGGTACTCGTCCGGACAGTTTATCGGTACTCGCACGGATTCTACCCTTTCTCGGTACTGGCTCGGATTCTACCATTTTCGGGTATTGACACCGATTCTATCCTTTTCAGGTACTCCTCCGGATAGTTTATCGGTACTCGCACGGATTCTACCTTTTCCCGGTACTGGCCCGGATTCTACCATTTTCAGGTATTGACACCGATTCTATCCTTTTCAGGTACTCCTCCGGATAGTTTATCGGTACTCGCACGGATTCTACCTTTTCCCGGTAGGGGCCCTTATTCTACCATTTTCGGGTATTGACACTGATTCTACCCTTTTCAGGTACTCGTCCGGACAGTTTATCGGTACTCGCATGGATTCTACCTTTTCCCGGTACTGGCCCGGATTCTACCATTTTCGGGTATTGACACCGATTCTATCCTTTAAAGGTACTCGTCCGGACAGTTTATCGGTACTCGCACGGATTCTACCCTTTCTCGGTACTGGCCCGGATTCTACCATTTTCGGGTATTGACACCGATTCTACCCTTTTCAGGTACTCGTCCGAACAGTTTTTCGGTACTCGCACGGATTCTACCTTTTCCCGGTACTGGCCCGGACTCTACCATTTTTGGTATTTACACCGATTCTATCCTTTTCAGGTACTCGTCCGGACAGTTTATCGGTACTCGCATGGATTCTACCTTTTCTCGGTACTGGCCCGGATTCTACCATTTTCGGGTATTGACACCGATTCTATCCTTTAAAGGTACTCGTCCGGACAGTTTATCGGTACTCGCACGGATTCTACCCTTTCTCGGTACTGGCCCGGATTCTACCATTTTCGGGTATTGACACCGATTCTACCCTTTTCAGGTACTCGTCCGGACAGTTTATCGGTACTCGCACGGATTCTACCCTTTCTCGGTACTGGCTCGGATTCTACCATTTTCGGGTATTGACACCGATTCTATCCTTTTCAGGTACTCCTCCGGATAGTTTATCGGTACTCGCACGGATTCTACCTTTTCCCGGTACTGGCCCGGATTCTACCATTTTCAGGTATTGACACCGATTCTATCCTTTTCAGGTACTCCTCCGGATAGTTTATCGGTACTCGCACGGATTCTACCTTTTCCCGGTAGGGGCCCTTATTCTACCATTTTCGGGTATTGACACTGATTCTACCCTTTTCAGGTACTCGTCCGGACAGTTTATCGGTACTCGCATGGATTCTACCTTTTCCCGGTACTGGCCCGGATTCTACCATTTTCGGGTATTGACACCGATTCTATCCTTTAAAGGTACTCGTCCGGACAGTTTATCGGTACTCGCACGGATTCTACCCTTTCTCGGTACTGGCCCGGATTCTACCATTTTCGGGTATTGACACCGATTCTACCCTTTTCAGGTACTCGTCCGAACAGTTTTTCGGTACTCGCACGGATTCTACCTTTTCCCGGTACTGGCCCGGACTCTACCATTTTTGGGTATTTACACCGATTCTATCCTTCTCAGGTACTCGTCCGGACAGTTTATCGGTACTCGCACGGATTCTACCTTTTCCCGGTACTGGCCCTTATTTTACCATTTTCGGGTATTGACACCGATTCTACCCTTTTCAGGTACTAGTCCGGACAGTTTATCGGTACTCGCACGGATTCTACCTTTTCCCGGTACGGGCCCTTATTCTACCATTTTCGGGTATTGACACTGATTCTACCCTTTTCAGGTACTCGTCCGGACAGTTTTTCGGTACTCGCATGGATTCTACCTTTTCCCGGTACTGGCCCGGATTCTACCATTTTCGGGTATTGACACCGATTCTATCCTTTAAAGGTACTCGTCTGGACAGTTTATCGGTACTCGCACGGATTCTACCCTTTCTCGGTACTGGCCCGGATTCTACCATTTTCGGGTATTGACACCGATTCTACCCTTTTCAGGTACTCGTCCGAACAGTTTTTCGGTACTCGCACGGATTCTACCTTTTCCCGGTACTGGCCCGGACTCTACCATTTTTGGTATTTACACCGATTCTATCCTTTTCAGGTACTCGTCCGGACAGTTTATCGGTACTCGCATGGATTCTACCTTTTCTCGGTACTGGCCCGGATTCTACCATTTTCGGGTATTGACACCGATTCTATCCTTTAAAGGTACTCGTCTGGACAGTTTATCGGTACTCGCACGGATTCTACCCTTTCTCGGTACTGGCCCGGATTCTACCATTTTCGGGTATTGACACCGATTCTACCCTTTTCAGGTACTCGTCCGAACAGTTTTTCGGTACTCGCACGGATTCTACCTTTTCCCGGTACTGGCCCGGACTCTACCATTTTTGGTATTTACACCGATTCTATCCTTTTCAGGTACTCGTCCGGACAGTTTATCGGTACTCGCATGGATTCTACCTTTTCTCGGTACTGGCCCGGATTCTACCATTTTCGGGTATTGACACCGATTCTATCCTTTAAAGGTACTCGTCCGGACAGTTTATCGGTACTCGCACGGATTCTACCCTTTCTCGGTACTGGCCCGGATTCTACCATTTTCGGGTATTGACACCGATTCTACCCTTTTCAGGTACTAGTCCGGACAGTTTATCGGTACTCGCACGGATTCTACCCTTTCTCGGTACTGGCTCGGATTCTACCATTTTCGGGTATTGACACCGATTCTATCCTTTTCAGGTACTCCTCCGGATAGTTTATCGGTACTCGCACGGATTCTACCTTTTCCCGGTACTGGCCCGGATTCTACCATTTTCGGGTATTGACACCGATTCTATCCTTTTCAGGTACTCGTCTGGACAGTTTATCGGTACTCGCACGGATTCTACCCTTTCTCGGTACTGGCCCGGATTCTACCATTTTCGGGTATTGACACCGATTCTACCCTTTTCAGGTACTCGTCCGAACAGTTTTTCGGTACTCGCACGGATTCTACCTTTTCCCGGTACTGGCCCGGACTCTACCATTTTTGGTATTTACACCGATTCTATCCTTTTCAGGTACTCGTCCGGACAGTTTATCGGTACTCGCATGGATTCTACCTTTTCTCGGTACTGGCCCGGATTCTACCATTTTCGGGTATTGACACCGATTCTATCCTTTAAAGGTACTCGTCCGGACAGTTTATCGGTACTCGCACGGATTCTACCCTTTCTCGGTACTGGCCCGGATTCTACCATTTTCGGGTATTGACACCGATTCTACCCTTTTCAGGTACTCGTCCGGACAGTTTATCGGTACTCGCACGGATTCTACCCTTTCTCGGTACTGGCTCGGATTCTACCATTTTCGGGTATTGACACCGATTCTATCCTTTTCAGGTACTCCTCCGGATAGTTTATCGGTACTCGCACGGATTCTACCTTTTCCCGGTACTGGCCCGGATTCTACCATTTTCGGGTATTGACACCGATTCTATCCTTTTCAGGTACTCGTCTGGACAGTTTATCGGTACTCGCACGGATTCTACCCTTTCTCGGTACTGGCCCGGATTCTACCATTTTCGGGTATTGACACCGATTCTACCCTTTTCAGGTACTCGTCCGAACAGTTTTTCGGTACTCGCACGGATTCTACCTTTTCCCGGTACTGGCCCGGACTCTACCATTTTTGGTATTTACACCGATTCTATCCTTTTCAGGTACTCGTCCGGACAGTTTATCGGTACTCGCATGGATTCTACCTTTTCTCGGTACTGGCCTGGATTCTACCATTTTCGGGTATTGACACCGATTCTATCCTTTAAAGGTACTCGTCCGGACAGTTTATCGGTACTCGCACGGATTCTACCCTTTCTCGGTACTGGCCCGGATTCTACCATTTTCGGGTATTGACACCGATTCTACCCTTTTCAGGTACTCGTCCGGACAGTTTATCGGTACTCGCACGGATTCTACCCTTTCTCGGTACTGGCTCGGATTCTACCATTTTCGGGTATTGACACCGATTCTATCCTTTTCAGGTACTCCTCCGGATAGTTTATCGGTACTCGCACGGATTCTACCTTTTCCCGGTACTGGCCCGGATTCTACCATTTTCAGGTATTGACACCGATTCTATCCTTTTCAGGTACTCCTCCGGATAGTTTATCGGTACTCGCACGGATTCTACCTTTTCCCGGTAGGGGCCCTTATTCTACCATTTTCGGGTATTGACACTGATTCTACCCTTTTCAGGTACTCGTCCGGACAGTTTATCGGTACTCGCATGGATTCTACCTTTTCCCGGTACTGGCCCGGATTCTACCATTTTCGGGTATTGACACCGATTCTATCCTTTAAAGGTACTCGTCCGGACAGTTTATCGGTACTCGCACGGATTCTACCCTTTCTCGGTACTGGCCCGGATTCTACCATTTTCGGGTATTGACACCGATTCTACCCTTTTCAGGTACTCGTCCGAACAGTTTTTCGGTACTCGCACGGATTCTACCTTTTCCCGGTACTGGCCCGGACTCTACCATTTTTGGGTATTTACACCGATTCTATCCTTCTCAGGTACTCGTCCGGACAGTTTATCGGTACTCGCACGGATTCTACCTTTTCCCGGTACTGGCCCTTATTTTACCATTTTCGGGTATTGACACCGATTCTACCCTTTTCAGGTACTAGTCCGGACAGTTTATCGGTACTCGCACGGATTCTACCTTTTCCCGGTACGGGCCCTTATTCTACCATTTTCGGGTATTGACACTGATTCTACCCTTTTCAGGTACTCGTCCGGACAGTTTTTCGGTACTCGCATGGATTCTACCTTTTCCCGGTACTGGCCCGGATTCTACCATTTTCGGGTATTGACACCGATTCTATCCTTTAAAGGTACTCGTCTGGACAGTTTATCGGTACTCGCACGGATTCTACCCTTTCTCGGTACTGGCCCGGATTCTACCATTTTCGGGTATTGACACCGATTCTACCCTTTTCAGGTACTCGTCCGAACAGTTTTTCGGTACTCGCACGGATTCTACCTTTTCCCGGTACTGGCCCGGACTCTACCATTTTTGGTATTTACACCGATTCTATCCTTTTTAGGTACTCGTCCGGACAGTTTATCGGTACTCGCATGGATTCTACCTTTTCTCGGTACTGGCCCGGATTCTACCATTTTCGGGTATTGACACCGATTCTATCCTTTAAAGGTACTCGTCCGGACAGTTTATCGGTACTCGCACGGATTCTACCCTTTCTCGGTACTGGCCCGGATTCTACCATTTTCGGGTATTGACACCGATTCTACCTTTTTCAGGTACTCGTCCGAACAGTTTTTCGGTACTCGCACGGATTCTACCTTTTCCCGGTACTGGCCCGGACTCTACCATTTTTGGGTATTTACACCGATTCTATCCTTTTCAGGTACTCGTCCGGACAGTTTATCGGTACTCGCACGGATTCTACCTTTTCCCGGTACTGGCCCGGATTCTACCATTTTCGGGTATTGACACCGATTCTATCCTTTAAAGGTACTCGTCCGGACAGTTTATCGGTACTCGCACGGATTCTACCCTTTCTCGGTACTGGCCCGGATTCTACCATTTTCGGGTATTGACACCGATTCTACCCTTTTCAGGTACTCGTCCGAACAGTTTTTCGGTACTCGCACGGATTCTACCTTTTCCCGGTACTGGCCCGGACTCTACCATTTTTGGTATTTACACCGATTCTATCCTTTTCAGGTACTCGTCCGGACAGTTTATCGGTACTCGCACGGATTCTACCTTTTCCCGGTACTGGCCCGGATTCTACCATTTTCGGGTATTGACACCGATTCTATCCTTTTCAGGTACTCCTCCGGATAGTTTATCGGTACTCGCACGGATTCTACCTTTTCCCGGTACGGGCCCTTATTCTACCATTTTGCGGGTATTGACACTGATTCTACCCTTTTCAGGTACTCGTCCGGACAGTTTATCGGTACTCGCATGGATTCTACCTTTTCCCGGTACTGGCCCGGATTCTACCATTTTTGGGTATTGACACCGATTCTATCCTTTTAAGGTACTCGTCCGGACAGTTTATCGGTACTCGCACGGATTCTACCTTTTCTCGGTACTGGCCCGGATTCTACTATTTTCGGGTATTGACACCGATTCTATCCTTTTCAGGTACTCCTCCGGAAAGTTTATCGGTACTCGCACGGATTCTACCTTTTCCCGGTACTTGCCCGGATTCTACCATTTTCGGGTATTGACACCGATTCTACCATTTTCAGGTACTCGTCCGAACAGTTTTTCGGTACTCGCACGGATTCTACCTTTTCCCGGTACGGGCCCTTATTCTACCATTTTCGGGTATTGACACTGATTCTACCCTTTTCAGGTACTCGTCCGGACAGTTTTTCGGTACTCGCACGGATTCTACCTTTTCCCGGTACTGGCCCGGATTCTACCATTTTCGGGTATTGACACCGATTCTATCCTTTAAAGGTACTCGTCCGGACAGTTTATCGGTACTCGCACGGATTCTACCCTTTCTCGGTACTGGCTCGGATTCTACCATTTTCGGGTATTGACACCGATTCTATCCTTTTTAGGTACTCCTCCGGAGAGTTTATCGGTACTCGCACGGATTCTACCTTTTCCCGGTACTGGCCCGGATTCTACCATTTTCGGGTATTGACACCGATTCTATCCTTTTCAGGTACTCCTCCGGATAGTTTATCGGTACTCGCACGGATTCTACCTTTTCCCGGTACGGGCCCTTATTCTACCATTTTGCGGGTATTGACACTGATTCTACCCTTTTCAGGTACTCGTCCGGACAGTTTATCGGTACTCGCATGGATTCTACCTTTTCCCGGTACTGGCCCGGATTCTACCATTTTTGGGTATTGACACCGATTCTATCCTTTTAAGGTACTCGTCCGGACAGTTTATCGGTACTCGCACGGATTCTACCTTTTCTCGGTACTGGCCCGGATTCTACTATTTTCGGGTATTGACACCGATTCTATCCTTTTCAGGTACTCCTCCGGAAAGTTTATCGGTACTCGCACGGATTCTACCTTTTCCCGGTACTGGCCCGGATTCTACCATTTTCGGGTATTGACACCGATTCTATCCTTTTCAGGTACTCCTCCGGATAGTTTATCGGTACTCGCACGGATTCTACCTTTTCCCGGTACGGGCCCTTATTCTACCATTTTGCGGGTATTGACACTGATTCTACCCTTTTCAGGTACTCGTCCGGACAGTTTATCGGTACTCGCATGGATTCTACCTTTTCCCGGTACTGGCCCGGATTCTACCATTTTTGGGTATTGACACCGATTCTATCCTTTTAAGGTACTCGTCCGGACAGTTTATCGGTACTCGCACGGATTCTACCTTTTCTCGGTACTGGCCCGGATTCTACTATTTTCGGGTATTGACACCGATTCTATCCTTTTCAGGTACTCCTCCGGAAAGTTTATCGGTACTCGCACGGATTCTACCTTTTCCCGGTACTTGCCCGGATTCTACCATTTTCGGGTATTGACACCGATTCTACCATTTTCAGGTACTCGTCCGAACAGTTTTTCGGTACTCGCACGGATTCTACCTTTTCCCGGTACGGGCCCTTATTCTACCATTTTCGGGTATTGACACTGATTCTACCCTTTTCAGGTACTCGTCCGGACAGTTTTTCGGTACTCGCACGGATTCTACCTTTTCCCGGTACTGGCCCGGATTCTACCATTTTCGGGTATTGACACCGATTCTATCCTTTAAAGGTACTCGTCCGGACAGTTTATCGGTACTCGCACGGATTCTACCCTTTCTCGGTACTGGCTCGGATTCTACCATTTTCGGGTATTGACACCGATTCTATCCTTTTTAGGTACTCCTCCGGATAGTTTATCGGTACTCGCACGGATTCTACCTTTTCCCGGTACTGGCCCGGATTCTACCATTTTCGGGTATTGACACCGATTCTATCCTTTTCAGGTACTCCTCCGGATAGTTTATCGGTACTCGCACGGATTCTACCTTTTCCCGGTACGGGCCCTTATTCTACCATTTTGCGGGTATTGACACTGATTCTACCCTTTTCAGGTACTCGTCCGGACAGTTTATCGGTACTCGCATGGATTCTACCTTTTCCCGGTACTGGCCCGGATTCTACCATTTTTGGGTATTGACACCGATTCTATCCTTTTAAGGTACTCGTCCGGACAGTTTATCGGTACTCGCACGGATTCTACCTTTTCTCGGTACTGGCCCGGATTCTACTATTTTCGGGTATTGACACCGATTCTATCCTTTTCAGGTACTCCTCCGGAAAGTTTATCGGTACTCGCACGGATTCTACCTTTTCCCGGTACTTGCCCGGATTCTACCATTTTCGGGTATTGACACCGATTCTACCATTTTCAGGTACTCGTCCGAACAGTTTTTCGGTACTCGCACGGATTCTACCTTTTCCCGGTACGGGCTCTTATTCTACCATTTTCGGGTATTGACACTGATTCTACCCTTTTCAGGTACTCGTCCGGACAGTTTTTCGGTACTCGCACGGATTCTACCTTTTCCCGGTACTGGCCCGGATTCTACCATTTTCGGGTATTGACACCGATTCTATCCTTTAAAGGTACTCGTCCGGACAGTTTATCGGTACTCGCACGGATTCTACCCTTTCTCGGTACTGGCTCGGATTCTACCATTTTCGGGTATTGACACCGATTCTATCCTTTTTAGGTACTCCTCCGGATAGTTTATCGGTACTCGCACGGATTCTACCTTTTCCCGGTACTGGCCTGGATTCTACCATTTTCGGGTATTGACACCGATTCTATCCTTTTCAGGTACTCCTCCGGATAGTTTATCGGTACTCGCACGGATTCTACCTTTTCCCGGTACGGGCCCTTATTCTACCATTTTCGGGTATTGACACTGATTCTACCCTTTTCAGGTACTCGTCCGGACAGTTTATCGGTACTCGCATGGATTCTACCTTTTCCCGGTACTGGCCCGGATTCTACCATTTTTGGGTATTGACACCGATTCTATCCTTTTAAGGTACTCGTCCGGACAGTTTATCGGTACTCGCACGGATTCTACCTTTTCTCGGTACTGGCCCGGATTCTACTATTTTCGGGTATTGACACCGATTCTATCCTTTTCAGGTACTCCTCCGGATAGTTTATCGGTACTCGCACGGATTCTACCTTTTCCCGGTACTTGCCCGGATTCTACCATTTTCGGGTATTGACACCGATTCTACCATTTTCAGGTACTCGTCCGAACAGTTTTTCGGTACTCGCACGGATTCTACCTTTTCCCGGTACTGGCCCGGATTCTACCATTTTCGGGTATTGACACCGATTCTATCCTTTAAAGGTACTCGTCCGGACAGTTTATCGGTACTCGGACGGATTCTACCCTTTCTCGGTACTGGCCCGGATTCTACCATTTTCGGGTATTGACACCGATTCTACCCTTTTCAGGTACTCGTCCGGACAGTTTTTCGGTACTCGCACGGATTCTACCTTTTCCCGGTACTGGCCCGGATTCTACCATTTTCGGGTATTGACACCGATTCTATCCTTTAAAGGTACTCGTCCGGACAGTTTATCGGTACTCGCACGGATTCTACCCTTTCTCGGTACTGGCCCGGATTCTACCATTTTCGGGTATTGACACCGATTCTACCCTTTTCAGGTACTCGTCCGGACAGTTTATCGGTACTCGCACGGATTCTACCTTTTCCCGGTACTGGCCCGGATTCTACCATTTTCGGGTATTGACACCGATTCTATCCTTTAAAGGTACTCGTCCGGACAGTTTATCGGTACTCGCACGGATTCTACCCTTTCTCGGTACTGGCCCGGATTCTACCATTTTCGGGTATTGACACCGATTCTACCCTTTTCAGGTACTCGTCCGAACAGTTTTTCGGTACTCGCACAGATTCTACCTTTTCCCGGTACTGGCCCGGACTCTACCATTTTTGGGTATTTACACCGATTCTATCCTTTTCAGGTACTCGTCCGGACAGTTTATCGGTACTCGCACGGATTCTACCTTTTCCCGGTACTGGCCCTTATTCTACCATTTTCGGGTATTGACACCGATTCTACCCTTTTCAGGTACTAGTCTGGACAGTTTATCGGTACTCGCACGGATTATACCTTTTCCCGGTACGGGCCCTTATTCTACCATTTTCGGGTATTGACACTGATTCTACCCTTTTCAGGTACTCGTCCGGACAGTTTTTCGGTACTCGCACGGATTCTACCTTTTCCCGGTACTGGCCCGGATTCTACCATTTTCGGGTATTGGCACCGATTCTATCCTTTAAAGGTACTCGTCCGGACAGTTTATCGGTACTCGCACGGATTCTACCCTTTCTCGGTACTAGCCCGGATTCTACCATTTTCGGGTATTGACACCGATTCTACCCTTTTCAGGTACTCGTCCGGACAGTTTATCGGTACTCGCACGGATTCTACCCTTTCTCGGTACTGGCCCGGATTCTACCATTTTCGGGTATTGACAACGATTCTACCATTTTCAGCTACTCGTCCGGACAGTTTTTCGGTACTCGCACGGATTCTACCTTTTCCCGGTACTGGCCCGGATTCTACCATTTTCGGGTATTGACACCGATTCTATCCTTTAAAGGTACTCGTCCGGACAGTTTATCGGTACTCGCACGGATTCTACCCTTTCTCGGTACTAGCCCGGATTCTAGCATTTTCGGGTATTGACACCGATTCTACCCTTTTCAGGTACTCGTCCGGACAGTTTATCGGTACTCGCACGGATTCTACCTTTTCCCGGTACTGGCCCGGATTCTACCATTTTCGGGTATTGACACCGATTCTACCCTTTTCAGGTACTCGTCCGGACAGTTTATCGGTACTCGCACGGATTCTACCTTTTCCCGGTACTGGCCCGGATTCTACCATTTTCGGGTATTGACACCGATTCTATCCTTTAAAGGTACTCGTCCGGACAGTTTATCGGTACTCGCACGGATTCTACCCTTTCTCGGTACTGGCCCGGATTCTACCATTTTCGGGTATTGACACCGATTCTACCCTTTTCAGGTACTCGTCCGAACAGTTTTTCGGTACTCGCACAGATTCTACCTTTTCCCGGTACTGGCCCGGACTCTACCATTTTTGGGTATTTACACCGATTCTATCCTTTTCAGGTACTCGTCCGGACAGTTTATCGGTACTCGCACGGATTCTACCTTTTCTCGGTACTGGCCCGGATTCTACTATTTTCGGGTATTGACACCGATTCTATCCTTTTCAGGTACTCCTCCGGAAAGTTTATCGGTACTCGCACGGATTCTACCTTTTCCCGGTACTTGCCCGGATTCTACCATTTTCGGGTATTGACACCGATTCTACCATTTTCAGGTACTCGTCCGAACAGTTTTTCGGTACTCGCACGGATTCTACCTTTTCCCGGTACGGGCTCTTATTCTACCATTTTCGGGTATTGACACTGATTCTACCCTTTTCAGGTACTCGTCCGGACAGTTTTTCGGTACTCGCACGGATTCTACCTTTTCCCGGTACTGGCCCGGATTCTACCATTTTCGGGTATTGACACCGATTCTATCCTTTAAAGGTACTCGTCCGGACAGTTTATCGGTACTCGCACGGATTCTACCCTTTCTCGGTACTGGCTCGGATTCTACCATTTTCGGGTATTGACACCGATTCTATCCTTTTTAGGTACTCCTCCGGATAGTTTATCGGTACTCGCACGGATTCTACCTTTTCCCGGTACTGGCCTGGATTCTACCATTTTCGGGTATTGACACCGATTCTATCCTTTTCAGGTACTCCTCCGGATAGTTTATCGGTACTCGCACGGATTCTACCTTTTCCCGGTACGGGCCCTTATTCTACCATTTTCGGGTATTGACACTGATTCTACCCTTTTCAGGTACTCGTTCGGACAGTTTATCGGTACTCGCATGGATTCTACCTTTTCCCGGTACTGGCCCGGATTCTACCATTTTTGGGTATTGACACCGATTCTATCCTTTTAAGGTACTCGTCCGGACAGTTTATCGGTACTCGCACGGATTCTACCTTTTCTCGGTACTGGCCCGGATTCTACTATTTTCGGGTATTGACACCGATTCTATCCTTTTCAGGTACTCCTCCGGATAGTTTATCGGTACTCGCACGGATTCTACCTTTTCCCGGTACTTGCCCGGATTCTACCATTTTCGGGTATTGACACCGATTCTACCATTTTCAGGTACTCGTCCGAACAGTTTTTCGGTACTCGCACGGATTCTACCTTTTCCCGGTACTGGCCCGGATTCTACCATTTTCGGGTATTGACACCGATTCTATCCTTTAAAGGTACTCGTCCGGACAGTTTATCGGTACTCGGACGGATTCTACCCTTTCTCGGTACTGGCCCGGATTCTACCATTTTCGGGTATTGACACCGATTCTACCCTTTTCAGGTACTCGTCCGGACAGTTTTTCGGTACTCGCACGGATTCTACCTTTTCCCGGTACTGGCCCGGATTCTACCATTTTCGGGTATTGACACCGATTCTATCCTTTAAAGGTACTCGTCCGGACAGTTTATCGGTACTCGCACGGATTCTACCCTTTCTCGGTACTGGCCCGGATTCTACCATTTTCGGGTATTGACACCGATTCTACCCTTTTCAGGTACTCGTCCGGACAGTTTATCGGTACTCGCACGGATTCTACCTTTTCCCGGTACTGGCCCGGATTCTACCATTTTCGGGTATTGACACCGATTCTATCCTTTAAAGGTACTCGTCCGGACAGTTTATCGGTACTCGCACGGATTCTACCCTTTCTCGGTACTGGCCCGGATTCTACCATTTTCGGGTATTGACACCGATTCTACCCTTTTCAGGTACTCGTCCGAACAGTTTTTCGGTACTCGCACAGATTCTACCTTTTCCCGGTACTGGCCCGGACTCTACCATTTTTGGGTATTTACACCGATTCTATCCTTTTCAGGTACTCGTCCGGACAGTTTATCGGTACTCGCACGGATTCTACCTTTTCCCGGTACTGGCCCTTATTCTACCATTTTCGGGTATTGACACCGATTCTATCCTTTTCAGGTACTCGTCCGGACAGTTTATCGGTACTCGCACGGATTCTACCCTTTCTCAGTACTGGCTCGGATTCTACCATTTTCGGGTATTGACACCGATTCTACCCTTTTCAGGTACTCGTCCGGACAGTTTTTCGGTACTCGCACGGATTCTACCTTTTCCCGGTACTGGCCCGGATTCTACCATTTTCGGGTATTGGCACCGATTCTATCCTTTAAAGGTACTCGTCCGGACAGTTTATCGGTACTCGCATGGATTGTACCCTTTCTCGGTACTGGCTCGGATTCTACCATTTTCGGGTATTGACACCGATTCTACCCTTTTCAGGTACTCGTCCGGACAGTTTTTCGGTACTCGCACGGATTCTACCTTTTCCCGGTACTGGCCCGGATTATACCATTTTCGGGTATTCACACCGATTCTATCCTTTTCAGGTACTCGTCCGGACAGTTTATCGGTACTCGCACGGATTCTACCCTTTCTCGGTACTGGCTCGGATTCTACCATTTTCGGGTATTGACACCGATTCTACCCTTTTCAGGTACTCGTCCGGACAGTTTATCGGTACTCGCACGGATTCTACCTTTTCCCGGTACTGGCCCGGATTCTACCATTTTCGGGTATTGACACCGATTCTACCCTTTTCAGGTACTCGTCCGGACAGTTTATCGGTACTCGCACGGATTCTACCCTTTCTCGGTACTGGCCCGGATTCTACCATTTTCGGGTATTGACACCGATTCTACCCTTTTCAGGTACTCGTCCGGACAGTTTTTCGGTACTCGCACGGATTCTACCTTTTCCCGGTACTGGCCCGGATTCTACCATTTTCGGGTATTGACACCGATTCTATCCTTTAAAGGTACTCGTCCGGACAGTTTATCGGTACTCCCACGGATTCTACCCTTTCTCGGTACTGGCCCGGATTCTACCATTTTCGGGTATTGACACCGATTCTACCCTTTTCAGGTACTCGTCCGGACAGTTTATCGGTACTCGCACGGATTTTACCTTTTCCCGGTACTGGCCCGGATTCTACCATTTTCGGGTATTGACACCGATTCTACCCTTTTCAGGTACTCGTCCGGACACTTTATCGGTACTCGCACGGATTCTACCCTTTCTCGGTACTGGCCCGGATTCTACCATTTTCGGGTATTGACACCGATTCTACCATTTTCAGCTACTCGTCCGGACAGTTTTTCGGTACTCGCACGGATTCTACCTTTTCCCGGTACTGGCCCGGATTCTACCATTTTCGGGTATTGACACCGATTCTATCCTTTTAAGGTACTCGTCCGGACAGTTTATCGGTACTCGCACGGATTCTACCCTTTCTCGGTACTGGCCCGGATTCTACCATTTTCGGGTATTGTCACCGATTCTATCCTTTTCGGGTACTCGTCCGGACAGTTTATCGGTACTCGCACGGATTCTACCTTTTCCCGGTACTTGCCCGTATTCTACCATTTTCGGGTATTCACACCGATTTTACCCTTTCTCGGTACTGGCCCGGATTCTACCATTTTCGGGTATTGACACCGATTCTATCCTTTTCAGGTACTCCTCTGGACAGTTTATCGGTACTCGCACGGATTCTACCTTTTCCCGGTACTGGCCCTTATTCTACCATTTTCGGGTATTGACACCGATTCTACCCTTTTCAGGTACTCGTCCGGACAGTTTTTCGGTACTCGCACGGATTCTACCTTTTCCCGGTACTGGCCCGGATTCAACCATTTTTGGGTATTGACACCGATTCTATCCTTTTAAGGTACTCGTCCGGACAGTTTATCGGTACTCGCACGGATTCTACCTTTTCTCGGTACTGGCCCGAATTCTACCATTTTCGGGTATTGTCACCGATTCTATCCTTTTCGGGTACTCGTCCGGACAGTTTATCGGTACTCGCACGGATTTTACCTTTTCTCGGTACTTGCCGGTATTCTACTATTTTCGGGTATTCACACCGATTCTATCCTTTTCAGGTACTCCTCCGGACAGTTTATCGGTACTCGCACGGATTCTACCTTTTCCCGGTACTGGCCCTTATTCTACCATTTTCGGGTATTGACACCGATTCTACCCTTTTCAGGTACTCGTCCGGACAGTTTTTCGGCACTCGCACGGATTCTACCTTTTCCCGGTACTGGCCCGGATTCTACCATTTTTGGGTATTGACACCGATTCTATCCTTTTAAGGTACTCGTCCGGACAGTTTATCGGTACTCGCACGGATTCTACCTTTTCTCGGTACTGGCCCGGATTCTACCATTTTCGGGTATTGTCACCGATTCTATCCTTTTCGGGTACTCGTCCGGACAGTTTATCGGTACTCGCACGGATTCTACCTTTTCTCGGTACTGGCCCGGATTCTACCATTTTTGGGTATTGACACCGATTCTATCCTTTTAAGGTACTCGTCCGGACAGTTTATCGGTACTCGCACGGATTCTACCTTTTCTCGGTACTGGCCCGGATTCTACCATTTTCGGGTATTGTCACCGATTCTATCCTTTTCGGGTACTCGTCCGGACAGTTTATCGGTACTCGCACGGATTCTACCTTTTCCCGGTACTTGCCCGTATTCTACCATTTTCGGGTATTCACACCGATTTTACCCTTTCTCGGTACTGGCCCGGATTCTACCATTTTCGGGTATTGACACCGATTCTATCCTTTTCAGGTACTCCTCTGGACAGTTTATCGGTACTCGCACGGATTCTACCTTTTCCCGGTACTGGCCCTTATTCTACCATTTTCGGGTATTGACACCGATTCTACCCTTTTCAGGTACTCGTCCGGACAGTTTTTCGGTACTCGCACGGATTCTACCTTTTCCCGGTACTGGCCCGGATTCAACCATTTTTGGGTATTGACACCGATTCTATCCTTTTAAGGTACTCGTCCGGACAGTTTATCGGTACTCGCACGGATTCTACCTTTTCTCGGTACTGGCCCGAATTCTACCATTTTCGGGTATTGTCACCGATTCTATCCTTTTCGGGTACTCGTCCGGACAGTTTATCGGTACTCGCACGGATTTTACCTTTTCTCGGTACTTGCCGGTATTCTACCATTTTCGGGTATTCACACCGATTGTACCCTTTTCAGGTACTCGTCCGGATAGTTTATCGGTACTCGCACGGATTCTACCTTTTCCCGGTACTGGCCCGTATTCTACCATTTTCGGTCATTCACACCGATTCTACCCTTTTCAGGTACTCGTCCAAACAGTTTATCGGTACTCGCATGGATTCTACCTTTTCCTGGTACTGGCCCGGATTCTACCATTTTCGGGTATTGACACCGATTCTATACTTTTCAGGTACTCCTCCGGACAGTTTATCGGTACTCGCACGGATTCTACCTTTTCCCGGTACTTGCCCGTATTCTACCATTTTCGGGTATTGACACTGATTCTACCCTTTTCAGGTACTCGTCCGGACAGTTTTTCGGTACTCGCACGGATTCTACCTTTTCCCGGTACTGGCCCGGATTCTACCATTTTCGGGTATTGACACCGATTCTATCCTTTAAAGGTACTCGTCCGGACAGTTTATCGGTACTCGCACGGATTCTACCCTTTCTCGGTACTGGCCCGGATTCTACCATTTTCGGGTATTGACACCGATTCTACCCTTTTCAGGTACTCGTCCGGACAGTTTATCGGTACTCGCACGGATTCTACCTTTTCCCGGTACTGGCCCGGATTCTACCATTTTTGGGTATTGACACCGATTCTATCCTTTCAAGGTACTCGTCCGGACAGTTTATCGGTACTCGCACGGATTCTAACTTTTCTCGGTACTGGCCCGGATTCTACCATTTTCGGGTATTGTCACCGATTCTATCCTTTTCGGGTACTCGTCCGGACAGTTTATCGGTACTCGCACGGATTCTACCTTTTCCCGGTACTGGCCCGGATTCTACCATTTTTGGGTATTGACACCGATTCTATCCTTTTAAGGTACTCGTCCGGACAGTTTATCGGTACTCGCACGGATTCTACCTTTTCCCGGTACTGGCCCGGATTCTACCATTTTCGGGTATTGACACCGATTCTATCCTTTAAAGGTACTCGTCCGGACAGTTTATCGGTACTCGCACGGATTCTACCCTTTCTCGGTACTGGCCCGGATTCTACCATTTTCGGGTATTGACACCGATTCTACCCTTTTCAGGTACTCGTCCGGACAGTTTATCGGTACTCGCACGGATTCTACCTTTTCCCGGTACTGGCCCGGATTCTACCATTTTTGGGTATTGACACCGATTCTATCCTTTCAAGGTACTCGTCCGGACAGTTTATCGGTACTCGCACGGATTCTAACTTTTCTCGGTACTGGCCCGGATTCTACCATTTTCGGGTATTGTCACCGATTCTATCCTTTTCGGGTACTCGTCCGGACAGTTTATCGGTACTCGCACGGATTCTACCTTTTCCCGGTACTGGCCCGGATTCTACCATTTTTGGGTATTGACACCGATTCTATCCTTTTAAGGTACTCGTCCGGACAGTTTATCGGTACTCGCACGGATTCTACCTTTTCCCGGTACTGGCCCGGATTCTACCATTTTCGGGTATTGACACCGATTCTATCCTTTAAAGGTACTCGTCCGGACAGTTTATCGGTACTCGCACGGATTCTACCCTTTCTCGGTACTGGCCCGGATTCTACCATTTTTGGGTATTGACACCGATTCTATCCTTTTAAGGTACTCGTCCGGACAATTTATCGGTACTCGCACGGATTCTACCTTTTCTCGGTACTGGCCCGGATTCTACGATTTTCGGGTATTGTCATCGATTCTATCCTTTTCGGGTACTCGTCCGGACAGTTTATCAGTCCTCGCACGGATTCTACCTTTTCCGGGTACTGGCCCGGATTCTACCATTTTCGGGTATTGACACCGATTCTACCCTTTTCAGGTACTCGTCCGGACAGTTTATCGGTACTCGCACGGATTCTACCTTTTCCCGGTACTGGCCCGGATTCTACCATTTTTGGGTATTGACACCGATTCTATCCTTTTAAGGTACTCGTCCGGACAGTTTATCGGTACTCGCACGGATTCTACCTTTTCTCGGTACTGGCCCGGATTCTACCATTTTCGGGTATTGTCATTGATTCTATCCTTTTCGGGTACTCGTCCGGACAGTTTATCGGTACTCGCACGGATTCTACCTTTTCCCGGTACTTACCCGTATTCTACCATTTTCGGGTATTGACACCGATTCTACCCTTTTCAGGTACTCGTCCGGACAGTTTATCGGTACTCGCACGGATTCTACCTTTTCCCGGTACTGGCCCGGATTCTACCATTTTTGGGTATTGACACCGATTCTATCCTTTCAAGGTACTCGTCCGGACAGTTTATCGGTACTCGCACGGATTCTAACTTTTCTCGGTACTGGCCCGGATTCTACCATTTTCGGGTATTGTCACCGATTCTATCCTTTTCGGGTACTCGTCCGGACAGTTTATCGGTACTCGCACGGATTCTACCTTTTCCCGGTACTGGCCCGGATTCTACCATTTTTGGGTATTGACACCGATTCTATCCTTTCAAGGTACTCGTCCGGACAGTTTATCGGTACTCGCACGGATTCTAACTTTTCTCGGTACTGGCCCGGATTCTACCATTTTCGGGTATTGTCACCGATTCTATCCTTTTCGGGTACTCGTCCGGACAGTTTATCGGTACTCGCACGGATTCTACCTTTTCCCGGTACTGGCCCGGATTCTACCATTTTTGGGTATTGACACCGATTCTATCCTTTTAAGGTACTCGTCCGGACAGTTTATCGGTACTCGCACGGATTCTACCTTTTCCCGGTACTGGCCCGGATTCTACCATTTTCGGGTATTGACACCGATTCTATCCTTTAAAGGTACTCGTCCGGACAGTTTATCGGTACTCGCACGGATTCTACCCTTTCTCGGTACTGGCCCGGATTCTACCATTTTCGGGTATTGACACCGATTCTACCCTTTTCAGGTACTCGTCCGGACAGTTTATCGGTACTCGCACGGATTCTACCTTTTCCCGGTACTGGCCCGGATTCTACCATTTTTGGGTATTGACACCGATTCTATCCTTTCAAGGTACTCGTCCGGACAGTTTATCGGTACTCGCACGGATTCTAACTTTTCTCGGTACTGGCCCGGATTCTACCATTTTCGGGTATTGTCACCGATTCTATCCTTTTCGGGTACTCGTCCGGACAGTTTATCGGTACTCGCACGGATTCTACCTTTTCCCGGTACTGGCCCGGATTCTACCATTTTTGGGTATTGACACCGATTCTATCCTTTTAAGGTACTCGTCCGGACAGTTTATCGGTACTCGCACGGATTCTACCTTTTCCCGGTACTGGCCCGGATTCTACCATTTTCGGGTATTGACACCGATTCTATCCTTTAAAGGTACTCGTCCGGACAGTTTATCGGTACTCGCACGGATTCTACCCTTTCTCGGTACTGGCCCGGATTCTACCATTTTTGGGTATTGACACCGATTCTATCCTTTTAAGGTACTCGTCCGGACAATTTATCGGTACTCGCACGGATTCTACCTTTTCTCGGTACTGGCCCGGATTCTACGATTTTCGGGTATTGTCATCGATTCTATCCTTTTCGGGTACTCGTCCGGACAGTTTATCAGTCCTCGCACGGATTCTACCTTTTCCGGGTACTGGCCCGGATTCTACCATTTTCGGGTATTGACACCGATTCTACCCTTTTCAGGTACTCGTCCGGACAGTTTATCGGTACTCGCACGGATTCTACCTTTTCCCGGTACTGGCCCGGATTCTACCATTTTTGGGTATTGACACCGATTCTATCCTTTCAAGGTACTCGTCCGGACAGTTTATCGGTACTCGCACGGATTCTAACTTTTCTCGGTACTGGCCCGGATTCTACCATTTTCGGGTATTGTCACCGATTCTATCCTTTTCGGGTACTCGTCCGGACAGTTTATCGGTACTCGCACGGATTCTACCTTTTCCCGGTACTGGCCCGGATTCTACCATTTTTGGGTATTGACACCGATTCTATCCTTTTAAGGTACTCGTCCGGACAGTTTATCGGTACTCGCACGGATTCTACCTTTTCCCGGTACTGGCCCGGATTCTACCATTTTCGGGTATTGACACCGATTCTATCCTTTAAAGGTACTCGTCCGGACAGTTTATCGGTACTCGCACGGATTCTACCCTTTCTCGGTACTGGCCCGGATTCTACCATTTTCGGGTATTGACACCGATTCTACCCTTTTCAGGTACTCGTCCGGACAGTTTATCGGTACTCGCACGGATTCTACCTTTTCCCGGTACTGGCCCGGATTCTACCATTTTTGGGTATTGACACCGATTCTATCCTTTCAAGGTACTCGTCCGGACAGTTTATCGGTACTCGCACGGATTCTAACTTTTCTCGGTACTGGCCCGGATTCTACCATTTTCGGGTATTGTCACCGATTCTATCCTTTTCGGGTACTCGTCCGGACAGTTTATCGGTACTCGCACGGATTCTACCTTTTCCCGGTACTGGCCCGGATTCTACCATTTTTGGGTATTGACACCGATTCTATCCTTTTAAGGTACTCGTCCGGACAGTTTATCGGTACTCGCACGGATTCTACCTTTTCCCGGTACTGGCCCGGATTCTACCATTTTCGGGTATTGACACCGATTCTATCCTTTAAAGGTACTCGTCCGGACAGTTTATCGGTACTCGCACGGATTCTACCCTTTCTCGGTACTGGCCCGGATTCTACCATTTTTGGGTATTGACACCGATTCTATCCTTTTAAGGTACTCGTCCGGACAATTTATCGGTACTCGCACGGATTCTACCTTTTCTCGGTACTGGCCCGGATTCTACGATTTTCGGGTATTGTCATCGATTCTATCCTTTTCGGGTACTCGTCCGGACAGTTTATCAGTCCTCGCACGGATTCTACCTTTTCCGGGTACTGGCCCGGATTCTACCATTTTCGGGTATTGACACCGATTCTACCCTTTTCAGGTACTCGTCCGGACAGTTTATCGGTACTCGCACGGATTCTACCTTTTCCCGGTACTGGCCCGGATTCTACCATTTTTGGGTATTGACACCGATTCTATCCTTTCAAGGTACTCGTCCGGACAGTTTATCGGTACTCGCACGGATTCTACCTTTTCTCGGTACTGGCCCGGATTCTACCATTTTCGGGTATTGTCACCGATTCTATCCTTTTCGGGTACTCGTCCGGACAGTTTATCGGTACTCGCACGGATTCTACCTTTTCCCGGTACTTACCCGTATTCTACCATTTTCGGGTATTGACACCGATTCTACCCTGTTCAGGTACTCGTCCGGACAGTTTTTCGGTACTCGCACGGATTCTACCTTTTCCCGGTACTGGCCCGGATTCTACCATTTTCGGGTATTGACACCGATTCTATCCTTTAAAGGTACTCGTCCGGACAGTTTATCGGTACTCGCACGGATTCTACCCTTTCTCGGTACTGGCCCGGATTCTACCATTTTCGGGTATTGACACCGATTCTACCCTTTTCAGGTACTCGTCCGGACAGTTTATCGGTACTCGCACGGATTCTACCTTTTCCCGGTACTGGCCCGGATTCTACCATTTTTGGGTATTGACACCGATTCTATCCTTTCAAGGTACTCGTCCGGACAGTTTATCGGTACTCGCACGGATTCTAACTTTTCTCGGTACTGGCCCGGATTCTACCATTTTCGGGTATTGTCACCGATTCTATCCTTTTCGGGTACTCGTCCGGACAGTTTATCGGTACTCGCACGGATTCTACCTTTTCCCGGTACTGGCCCGGATTCTACCATTTTTGGGTATTGACACCGATTCTATCCTTTTAAGGTACTCGTCCGGACAGTTTATCGGTACTCGCACGGATTCTACCTTTTCCCGGTACTGGCCCGGATTCTACCATTTTCGGGTATTGACACCGATTCTATCCTTTAAAGGTACTCGTCCGGACAGTTTATCGGTACTCGCACGGATTCTACCCTTTCTCGGTACTGGCCCGGATTCTACCATTTTTGGGTATTGACACCGATTCTATCCTTTTAAGGTACTCGTCCGGACAATTTATCGGTACTCGCACGGATTCTACCTTTTCTCGGTACTGGCCCGGATTCTACGATTTTCGGGTATTGTCATCGATTCTATCCTTTTCGGGTACTCGTCCGGACAGTTTATCAGTCCTCGCACGGATTCTACCTTTTCCGGGTACTGGCCCGGATTCTACCATTTTCGGGTATTGACACCGATTCTACCCTTTTCAGGTACTCGTCCGGACAGTTTATCGGTACTCGCACGGATTCTACCTTTTCCCGGTACTGGCCCGGATTCTACCATTTTTGGGTATTGACACCGATTCTATCCTTTTAAGGTACTCGTCCGGACAGTTTATCGGTACTCGCACGGATTCTACCTTTTCTCGGTACTGGCCCGGATTCTACCATTTTCGGGTATTGTCATTGATTCTATCCTTTTCGGGTACTCGTCCGGACAGTTTATCGGTACTCGCACGGATTCTACCTTTTCCCGGTACTTACCCGTATTCTACCATTTTCGGGTATTGACACCGATTCTACCCTTTTCAGGTACTCGTCCGGACAGTTTATCGGTACTCGCACGGATTCTACCTTTTCCCGGTACTGGCCCGGATTCTACCATTTTTGGGTATTGACACCGATTCTATCCTTTCAAGGTACTCGTCCGGACAGTTTATCGGTACTCGCACGGATTCTAACTTTTCTCGGTACTGGCCCGGATTCTACCATTTTCGGGTATTGTCACCGATTCTATCCTTTTCGGGTACTCGTCCGGACAGTTTATCGGTACTCGCACGGATTCTACCTTTTCCCGGTACTGGCCCGGATTCTACCATTTTTGGGTATTGACACCGATTCTATCCTTTCAAGGTACTCGTCCGGACAGTTTATCGGTACTCGCACGGATTCTAACTTTTCTCGGTACTGGCCCGGATTCTACCATTTTCGGGTATTGTCACCGATTCTATCCTTTTCGGGTACTCGTCCGGACAGTTTATCGGTACTCGCACGGATTCTACCTTTTCCCGGTACTGGCCCGGATTCTACCATTTTTGGGTATTGACACCGATTCTATCCTTTTAAGGTACTCGTCCGGACAGTTTATCGGTACTCGCACGGATTCTACCTTTTCCCGGTACTGGCCCGGATTCTACCATTTTCGGGTATTGACACCGATTCTATCCTTTAAAGGTACTCGTCCGGACAGTTTATCGGTACTCGCACGGATTCTACCCTTTCTCGGTACTGGCCCGGATTCTACCATTTTCGGGTATTGACACCGATTCTACCCTTTTCAGGTACTCGTCCGGACAGTTTATCGGTACTCGCACGGATTCTACCTTTTCCCGGTACTGGCCCGGATTCTACCATTTTTGGGTATTGACACCGATTCTATCCTTTCAAGGTACTCGTCCGGACAGTTTATCGGTACTCGCACGGATTCTAACTTTTCTCGGTACTGGCCCGGATTCTACCATTTTCGGGTATTGTCACCGATTCTATCCTTTTCGGGTACTCGTCCGGACAGTTTATCGGTACTCGCACGGATTCTACCTTTTCCCGGTACTGGCCCGGATTCTACCATTTTTGGGTATTGACACCGATTCTATCCTTTTAAGGTACTCGTCCGGACAGTTTATCGGTACTCGCACGGATTCTACCTTTTCCCGGTACTGGCCCGGATTCTACCATTTTCGGGTATTGACACCGATTCTATCCTTTAAAGGTACTCGTCCGGACAGTTTATCGGTACTCGCACGGATTCTACCCTTTCTCGGTACTGGCCCGGATTCTACCATTTTTGGGTATTGACACCGATTCTATCCTTTTAAGGTACTCGTCCGGACAATTTATCGGTACTCGCACGGATTCTACCTTTTCTCGGTACTGGCCCGGATTCTACGATTTTCGGGTATTGTCATCGATTCTATCCTTTTCGGGTACTCGTCCGGACAGTTTATCAGTCCTCGCACGGATTCTACCTTTTCCGGGTACTGGCCCGGATTCTACCATTTTCGGGTATTGACACCGATTCTACCCTTTTCAGGTACTCGTCCGGACAGTTTATCGGTACTCGCACGGATTCTACCTTTTCCCGGTACTGGCCCGGATTCTACCATTTTTGGGTATTGACACCGATTCTATCCTTTCAAGGTACTCGTCCGGACAGTTTATCGGTACTCGCACGGATTCTAACTTTTCTCGGTACTGGCCCGGATTCTACCATTTTCGGGTATTGTCACCGATTCTATCCTTTTCGGGTACTCGTCCGGACAGTTTATCGGTACTCGCACGAATTCTACCTTTTCCCGGTACTGGCCCGGATTCTACCATTTTTGGGTATTGACACCGATTCTATCCTTTTAAGGTACTCGTCCGGACAGTTTATCGGTACTCGCACGGATTCTACCTTTTCCCGGTACTGGCCCGGATTCTACCATTTTCGGGTATTGACACCGATTCTATCCTTTAAAGGTACTCGTCCGGACAGTTTATCGGTACTCGCACGGATTCTACCCTTTCTCGGTACTGGCCCGGATTCTACCATTTTCGGGTATTGACACCGATTCTACCCTTTTCAGGTACTCGTCCGGACAGTTTATCGGTACTCGCACGGATTCTACCTTTTCCCGGTACTGGCCCGGATTCTACCATTTTTGGGTATTGACACCGATTCTATCCTTTCAAGGTACTCGTCCGGACAGTTTATCGGTACTCGCACGGATTCTAACTTTTCTCGGTACTGGCCCGGATTCTACCATTTTCGGGTATTGTCACCGATTCTATCCTTTTCGGGTACTCGTCCGGACAGTTTATCGGTACTCGCACGGATTCTACCTTTTCCCGGTACTGGCCCGGATTCTACCATTTTTGGGTATTGACACCGATTCTATCCTTTTAAGGTACTCGTCCGGACAGTTTATCGGTACTCGCACGGATTCTACCTTTTCCCGGTACTGGCCCGGATTCTACCATTTTCGGGTATTGACACCGATTCTATCCTTTAAAGGTACTCGTCCGGACAGTTTATCGGTACTCGCACGGATTCTACCCTTTCTCGGTACTGGCCCGGATTCTACCATTTTTGGGTATTGACACCGATTCTATCCTTTTAAGGTACTCGTCCGGACAATTTATCGGTACTCGCACGGATTCTACCTTTTCTCGGTACTGGCCCGGATTCTACGATTTTCGGGTATTGTCATCGATTCTATCCTTTTCGGGTACTCGTCCGGACAGTTTATCAGTCCTCGCACGGATTCTACCTTTTCCGGGTACTGGCCCGGATTCTACCATTTTCGGGTATTGACACCGATTCTACCCTTTTCAGGTACTCGTCCGGACAGTTTATCGGTACTCGCACGGATTCTACCTTTTCCCGGTACTGGCCCGGATTCTACCATTTTTGGGTATTGACACCGATTCTATCCTTTTAAGGTACTCGTCCGGACAGTTTATCGGTACTCGCACGGATTCTACCTTTTCTCGGTACTGGCCCGGATTCTACCATTTTCGGGTATTGTCATTGATTCTATCCTTTTCGGGTACTCGTCCGGACAGTTTATCGGTACTCGCACGGATTCTACCTTTTCCCGGTACTTACCCGTATTCTACCATTTTCGGGTATTGACACCGATTCTACCCTGTTCAGGTACTCGTCCGGACAGTTTTTCGGTACTCGCACGGATTCTATCTTTTCCCGGTACTGGCCCGGATTCTACCATTTTCGGGTATTGACACCGATTCTATCCTTTAAAGGTACTCGTCCGGACAGTTTATCGGTACTCGCACGGATTCTACCCTTTCTCGGTACTGGCCCGGATTCTACCATTTTCGGGTATTGACACCGATTCTACCCTTTTCAGGTACTCGTCCGGACAGTTTATCGGTACTCGCACGGATTCTACCTTTTCCCGGTACTGGCCCGGATTCTACCATTTTTGGGTATTGACACCGATTCTATCCTTTCAAGGTACTCGTCCGGACAGTTTATCGGTACTCGCACGGATTCTAACTTTTCTCGGTACTGGCCCGGATTCTACCATTTTCGGGTATTGTCACCGATTCTATCCTTTTCGGGTACTCGTCCGGACAGTTTATCGGTACTCGCACGGATTCTACCTTTTCCCGGTACTGGCCCGGATTCTACCATTTTTGGGTATTGACACCGATTCTATCCTTTTAAGGTACTCGTCCGGACAGTTTATCGGTACTCGCACGGATTCTACCTTTTCCCGGTACTGGCCCGGATTCTACCATTTTCGGGTATTGACACCGATTCTATCCTTTAAAGGTACTCGTCCGGACAGTTTATCGGTACTCGCACGGATTCTACCCTTTCTCGGTACTGGCCCGGATTCTACCATTTTTGGGTATTGACACCGATTCTATCCTTTTAAGGTACTCGTCCGGACAATTTATCGGTACTCGCACGGATTCTACCTTTTCTCGGTACTGGCCCGGATTCTACGATTTTCGGGTATTGTCATCGATTCTATCCTTTTCGGGTACTCGTCCGGACAGTTTATCAGTCCTCGCACGGATTCTACCTTTTCCGGGTTCTGGCCCGGATTCTACCATTTTCGGGTATTGACACCGATTCTACCCTTTTCAGGTACTCGTCCGGACAGTTTATCGGTACTCGCACGGATTCTACCTTTTCCCGGTACTGGCCCGGATTCTACCATTTTTGGGTATTGACACCGATTCTATCCTTTTAAGGTACTCGTCCGGACAGTTTATCGGTACTCGCACGGATTCTACCTTTTCTCGGTACTGGCCCGGATTCTACCATTTTCGGGTATTGTCATTGATTCTATCCTTTTCGGGTACTCGTCCGGACAGTTTATCGGTACTCGCACGGATTCTACCTTTTCCCGGTACTTACCCGTATTCTACCATTTTCGGGTATTGACACCGATTCTACCTTGTTCAGGTACTCGTCCGGACAGTTTTTCGGTACTCGCACGGATTCTATCTTTTCCCGGTACTGGCCCGGATTCTACCATTTTCGGGTATTGACACCGATTCTATCCTTTAAAGGTACTCGTCCGGACAGTTTATCGGTACTCGCACGGATTCTACCCTTTCTCGGTACTGGCCCGGATTCTACCATTTTCGGGTATTGACACCGATTCTACCCTTTTCAGGTACTCGTCCGGACAGTTTATCGGTACTCACACGGATTCTACCTTTTCCCGGTACTGGCCCGGATTCTACCATTTTTGGGTATTGACACCGATTCTATCCTTTCAAGGTACTCGTCCGGACAGTTTATCGGTACTCGCACGGATTCTAACTTTTCTCGGTACTGGCCCGGATTCTACCATTTTCGGGTATTGTCACCGATTCTATCCTTTTCGGGTACTCGTCCGGACAGTTTATCGGTACTCGCACGGATTCTACCTTTTCCCGGTACTGGCCCGGATTCTACCATTTTTGGGTATTGACACCGATTCTATCCTTTTAAGGTACTCGTCCGGACAGTTTATCGGTACTCGCACGGATTCTACCTTTTCCCGGTACTGGCCCGGATTCTACCATTTTCGGGTATTGACACCGATTCTATCCTTTAAAGGTACTCGTCCGGACAGTTTATCGGTACTCGCACGGATTCTACCCTTTCTCGGTACTGGCCCGGATTCTACCATTTTCGGGTATTGACACCGATTCTACCCTTTTCAGGTACTCGTCCGGACAGTTTATCGGTACTCGCACGGATTCTACCTTTTCCCGGTACTGGCCCGGATTCTACCATTTTTGGGTATTGACACCGATTCTATCCTTTCAAGGTACTCGTCCGGACAGTTTATCGGTACTCGCACGGATTCTAACTTTTCTCGGTACTGGCCCGGATTCTACCATTTTCGGGTATTGTCACCGATTCTATCCTTTTCGGGTACTCGTCCGGACAGTTTATCGGTACTCGCACGGATTCTACCTTTTCCCGGTACTGGCCCGGATTCTACCATTTTTGGGTATTGACACCGATTCTATCCTTTTAAGGTACTCGTCCGGACAGTTTATCGGTACTCGCACGGATTCTACCTTTTCCCGGTACTGGCCCGGATTCTACCATTTTCGGGTATTGACACCGATTCTATCCTTTAAAGGTACTCGTCCGGACAGTTTATCGGTACTCGCACGGATTCTACCCTTTCTCGGTATTGGCCCGGATTCTACCATTTTTGGGTATTGACACCGATTCTATCCTTTTAAGGTACTCGTCCGGACAATTTATCGGTACTCGCACGGATTCTACCTTTTCTCGGTACTGGCCCGGATTCTACGATTTTCGGGTATTGTCATCGATTCTATCCTTTTCGGGTACTCGTCCGGACAGTTTATCAGTCCTCGCACGGATTCTACCTTTTCCGGGTACTGGCCCGGATTCTACCATTTTCGGGTATTGACACCGATTCTACCCTTTTCAGGTACTCGTCCGGATAGTTTATCGGTACTCGCACGGATTCTACCTTTTCCCGGTACTGGCCCGGATTCTACCATTTTTGGGTATTGACACCGATTCTATCCTTTTAAGGTACTCGTCCGGACAGTTTATCGGTACTCGCACGGATTCTACCTTTTCTCGGTACTGGCCCGGATTCTACCATTTTCGGGTATTGTCATTGATTCTATCCTTTTCGGGTACTCGTCCGGACAGTTTATCGGTACTCGCACGGATTCTACCTTTTCCCGGTACTTACCCGTATTCTACCATTTTCGGGTATTGACACCGATTCTACCTTGTTCAGGTACTCGTCCGGACAGTTTTTCGGTACTCGCACGGATTCTATCTTTTCCCGGTACTGGCCCGGATTCTACCATTTTCGGGTATTGACACCGATTCTATCCTTTAAAGGTACTCGTCCGGACAGTTTATCGGTACTCGCACGGATTCTACCCTTTCTTGGTACTGGCCCGGATTCTACCATTTTCGGGTATTGACACCGATTCTACCCTTTTCAGGTACTCGTCCGGACAGTTTATCGGTACTCGCACGGATTCTACCTTTTCCCGGTACTGGCCCGGATTCTACCATTTTTGGGTATTGACACCGATTCTATCCTTTCAAGGTACTCGTCCGGACAGTTTATCGGTACTCGCACGGATTCTAACTTTTCTCGGTACTGGCCCGGATTCTACCATTTTCGGGTATTGTCACCGATTCTATCCTTTTCGGGTACTCGTCCGGACAGTTTATCGGTACTCGCACGGATTCTACCTTTTCCCGGTACTGGCCCGGATTCTACCATTTTTGGGTATTGACACCGATTCTATCCTTTTAAGGTACTCGTCCGGACAGTTTATCAGTCCTCGCACGGATTCTACCTTTTCCGGGTACTGGCCCGGATTCTACCATTTTCGGGTATTGACACCGATTCTACCCTTTTCAGGTACTCGTCCGGATAGTTTATCGGTACTCGCAGGGATTCTACCTTTTCCCGGTACTGGCCCGGATTCTACCATTTTCGGTCATTCACACCGATTCTACCCTTTTCAGGTACTCGTCCCGACAGTTTATCGGTACTCGCATGGATTCTACCTTTTCCTGGCACTGGCCCGGATTCTACCATTTTCGGGTATTGACACCGATTCTATCCTTTTCAGGTACTAGTCCGGACAGTTTATCGGTACTCGCACGGATTCTACCTTTTCCCGGTACTGGCCCGGATTCTACCATTTTTGGGTATTGACACCGATTCTATCCTTTCAAGGTACTCGTCCGGACAGTTTATCGGTACTCGCACGGATTCTAACTTTTCTCGGTACTGGCCCGGATTCTACCATTTTCGGGTATTGTCACCGATTCTATCCTTTTCGGGTACTCGTCCGGACAGTTTATCGGTACTCGCACGGATTCTACCTTTTCCCGGTACTGGCCCGGATTCTACCATTTTTGGGTATTGACACCGATTCTATCCTTTTAAGGTACTCGTCCGGACAGTTTATCGGTACTCGCACGGATTCTACCTTTTCCCGGTACTGGCCCGGATTCTACCATTTTCGGGTATTGACACCGATTCTATCCTTTAAAGGTACTCGTCCGGACAGTTTATCGGTACTCGCACGGATTCTACCCTTTCTCGGTACTGGCCCGGATTCTACCATTTTTGGGTATTGACACCGATTCTATCCTTTTAAGGTACTCGTCCGGACAATTTATCGGTACTCGCACGGATTCTACCTTTTCTCGGTACTGGCCCGGATTCTACGATTTTCGGGTATTGTCATCGATTCTATCCTTTTCGGGTACTCGTCCGGACAGTTTATCAGTCCTCGCACGGATTCTACCTTTTCCGGGTTCTGGCCCGGATTCTACCATTTTCGGGTATTGACACCGATTCTACCCTTTTCAGGTACTCGTCCGGACAGTTTATCGGTACTCGCACGGATTCTACCTTTTCCCGGTACTGGCCCGGATTCTACCATTTTTGGGTATTGACACCGATTCTATCCTTTTAAGGTACTCGTCCGGACAGTTTATCGGTACTCGCACGGATTCTACCTTTTCTCGGTACTGGCCCGGATTCTACCATTTTCGGGTATTGTCATTGATTCTATCCTTTTCGGGTACTCGTCCGGACAGTTTATCGGTACTCGCACGGATTCTACCTTTTCCCGGTACTTACCCGTATTCTACCATTTTCGGGTATTGACACCGATTCTACCTTGTTCAGGTACTCGTTTGGACAGTTTTTCGGTACTCGCACGGATTCTATCTTTTCCCGGTACTGGCCCGGATTCTACCATTTTCGGGTATTGACACCGATTCTATCCTTTAAAGGTACTCGTCCGGACAGTTTATCGGTACTCGCACGGATTCTACCCTTTCTCGGTACTGGCCCGGATTCTACCATTTTCGGGTATTGACACCGATTCTACCCTTTTCAGGTACTCGTCCGGACAGTTTATCGGTACTCACACGGATTCTACCTTTTCCCGGTACTGGCCCGGATTCTACCATTTTTGGGTATTGACACCGATTCTATCCTTTCAAGGTACTCGTCCGGACAGTTTATCGGTACTCGCACGGATTCTAACTTTTCTCGGTACTGGCCCGGATTCTACCATTTTCGGGTATTGTCACCGATTCTATCCTTTTCGGGTACTCGTCCGGACAGTTTATCGGTACTCGCACGGATTCTACCTTTTCTCGGTACTGGCCCGGATTCTACCATTTTTGGGTATTGACACCGATTCTATCCTTTTAAGGTACTCGTCCGGACAGTTTATCGGTACTCGCACGGATTCTACCTTTTCCCGGTACTGGCCCGGATTCTACCATTTTCGGGTATTGACACCGATTCTATCCTTTAAAGGTACTCGTCCGGACAGTTTATCGGTACTCGCACGGATTCTACCCTTTCTCGGTACTGGCCCGGATTCTACCATTTTCGGGTATTGACACCGATTCTACCCTTTTCAGGTACTCGTCCGGACAGTTTATCGGTACTCGCACGGATTCTACCTTTTCCCGGTACTGGCCCGGATTCTACCATTTTTGGGTATTGACACCGATTCTATCCTTTCAAGGTACTCGTCCGGACAGTTTATCGGTACTCGCACGGATTCTAACTTTTCTCGGTACTGGCCCGGATTCTACCATTTTCGGGTATTGTCACCGATTCTATCCTTTTCGGGTACTCGTCCGGACAGTTTATCGGTACTCGCACGGATTCTACCTTTTCCCGGTACTGGCCCGGATTCTACCATTTTTGGGTATTGACACCGATTCTATCCTTTTAAGGTACTCGTCCGGACAGTTTATCGGTACTCGCACGGATTCTACCTTTTCCCGGTACTGGCCCGGATTCTACCATTTTCGGGTATTGACACCGATTCTATCCTTTAAAGGTACTCGTCCGGACAGTTTATCGGTACTCGCACGGATTCTACCCTTTCTCGGTACTGGCCCGGATTCTACCATTTTTGGGTATTGACACCGATTCTATCCTTTTAAGGTACTCGTCCGGACAATTTATCGGTACTCGCACGGATTCTACCTTTTCTCGGTACTGGCCCGGATTCTACGATTTTCGGGTATTGTCATCGATTCTATCCTTTTCGGGTACTCGTCCGGACAGTTTATCAGTCCTCGCACGGATTCTACCTTTTCCGGGTACTGGCCCGGATTCTACCATTTTCGGGTATTGACACCGATTCTACCCTTTTCAGGTACTCGTCCGGATAGTTTATCGGTACTCGCACGGATTCTACCTTTTCCCGGTACTGGCCCGGATTCTACCATTTTTGGGTATTGACACCGATTCTATCCTTTTAAGGTACTCGTCCGGACAGTTTATCGGTACTCGCACGGATTCTACCTTTTCTCGGTACTGGCCCGGATTCTACCATTTTCGGGTATTGTCATTGATTCTATCCTTTTCGGGTACTCGTCCGGACAGTTTATCGGTACTCGCACGGATTCTACCTTTTCCCGGTACTTACCCGTATTCTACCATTTTCGGGTATTGACACCGATTCTACCTTGTTCAGGTACTCGTCCGGACAGTTTTTCGGTACTCGCACGGATTCTATCTTTTCCCGGTACTGGCCCGGATTCTACCATTTTCGGGTATTGACACCGATTCTATCCTTTAAAGGTACTCGTCCGGACAGTTTATCGGTACTCGCACGGATTCTACCCTTTCTTGGTACTGGCCCGGATTCTACCATTTTCGGGTATTGACACCGATTCTACCCTTTTCAGGTACTCGTCCGGACAGTTTATCGGTACTCGCACGGATTCTACCTTTTCCCGGTACTGGCCCGGATTCTACCATTTTTGGGTATTGACACCGATTCTATCCTTTCAAGGTACTCGTCCGGACAGTTTATCGGTACTCGCACGGATTCTAACTTTTCTCGGTACTGGCCCGGATTCTACCATTTTCGGGTATTGTCACCGATTCTATCCTTTTCGGGTACTCGTCCGGACAGTTTATCGGTACTCGCACGGATTCTACCTTTTCCCGGTACTGGCCCGGATTCTACCATTTTTGGGTATTGACACCGATTCTATCCTTTTAAGGTACTCGTCCGGACAGTTTATCGGTACTCGCACGGATTCTACCTTTTCCCGGTACTGGCCCGGATTCTACCATTTTCGGGTATTGACACCGATTCTATCCTTTAAAGGTACTCGTCCGGACAGTTTATCGGTACTCGCACGGATTCTACCCTTTCTCGGTACTGGCCCGGATTCTACCATTTTCGGGTATTGACACCGATTCTACCCTTTTCAGGTACTCGTCCGGACAGTTTATCGGTACTCGCACGGATTCTACCTTTTCCCGGTACTGGCCCGGATTCTACCATTTTTGGGTATTGACACCGATTCTATCCTTTCAAGGTACTCGTCCGGACAGTTTATCGGTACTCGCACGGATTCTAACTTTTCTCGGTACTGGCCCGGATTCTACCATTTTCGGGTATTGTCACCGATTCTATCCTTTTCGGGTACTCGTCCGGACAGTTTATCGGTACTCGCACGGATTCTACCTTTTCCCGGTACTGGCCCGGATTCTACCATTTTTGGGTATTGACACCGATTCTATCCTTTTAAGGTACTCGTCCGGACAGTTTATCGGTACTCGCACGGATTCTACCCTTTCTCGGTACTGGCCCGGATTCTACCATTTTCGGGTATTGACACCGATTCTACCCTTTTCAGGTACTCGTCCGGACAGTTTATCGGTACTCGCACGGATTCTACCTTTTCCCGGTACTGGCCCGGATTCTACCATTTTTGGGTATTGACACCGATTCTATCCTTTCAAGGTACTCGTCCGGACAGTTTATCGGTACTCGCACGGATTCTAACTTTTCTCGGTACTGGCCCGGATTCTACCATTTTCGGGTATTGTCACCGATTCTATCCTTTTCGGGTACTCGTCCGGACAGTTTATCGGTACTCGCACGGATTCTACCTTTTCCCGGTACTGGCCCGGATTCTACCATTTTTGGGTATTGACACCGATTCTATCCTTTTAAGGTACTCGTCCGGACAGTTTATCGGTACTCGCACGGATTCTACCTTTTCCCGGTACTGGCCCGGATTCTACCATTTTCGGGTATTGACACCGATTCTATCCTTTAAAGGTACTCGTCCGGACAGTTTATCGGTACTCGCACGGATTCTACCCTTTCTCGGTACTGGCCCGGATTCTACCATTTTCGGGTATTGACACCGATTCTATCCTTTAAAGGTACTCGTCCGGACAGTTTATCGGTACTCGCACGGATTCTACCCTTTCTCGGTACTGGCCCGGATTCTACCATTTTCGGGTATTGACACCGATTCTACCCTTTTCAGGTACTCGTCCGGACAGTTTATCGGTACTCGCACGGATTCTACCTTTTCCCGGTACTGGCCCGGATTCTACCATTTTTGGGTATTGACACCGATTCTATCCTTTCAAGGTACTCGTCCGGACAGTTTATCGGTACTCGCACGGATTCTAACTTTTCTCGGTACTGGCCCGGATTCTACCATTTTTGGGTATTGACACCGATTCTATCCTTTCAAGGTACTCGTCCGGACAGTTTATCGGTACTCGCACGGATTCTACCCTTTCTCGGTACTGGCCCGGATTCTACCATTTTCGGGTATTGACACCGATTCTACCCTTTTCAGGTACTCGTCCGGACAGTTTATCGGTACTCGCACGGATTCTACCTTTTCCCGGTACTGGCCCGGATTCTACCATTTTTGGGTATTGACACCGATTCTATCCTTTCAAGGTACTCGTCCGGACAGTTTATCGGTACTCGCACGGATTCTACCTTTTCCCGGTACTGGCCCGGATTCTACCATTTTCGGGTATTGACACCGATTCTATCCTTTTAAGGTACTCGTCCGGACAGTTTATCGGTACTCGCACGGATTCTACCTTTTCCCGGTACTGGCCCGGATTCTACCATTTTTGGGTATTGACACCGATTCTATCCTTTCAAGGTACTCGTCCGGACAGTTTATCGGTACTCGCACGGATTCTAACTTTTCTCGGTACTGGCCCGGATTCTACCATTTTCGGGTATTGTCACCGATTCTATCCTTTTCGGGTACTCGTCCGGACAGTTTATCGGTACTCGCACGGATTCTACCTTTTCCCGGTACTGGCCCGGATTCTACCATTTTTGGGTATTGACACCGATTCTATCCTTTTAAGGTACTCGTCCGGACAGTTTATCGGTACTCGCACGGATTCTACCTTTTCCCGGTACTGGCCCGGATTCTACCATTTTTGGGTATTGACACCGATTCTATCCTTTTAAGGTACTCGTCCGGACAGTTTATCGGTACTCGCACGGATTCTACCTTTTCTCGGTACTGGCCCGGATTCTACCATTTTCGGGTATTGTCATTGATTCTATCCTTTTCGGGTACTCGTCCGGACAGTTTATCGGTACTCGCACGGATTCTACCTTTTCCCGGTACTTACCCGTATTCTACCATTTTCGGGTATTGACACCGATTCTACCCTGTTCAGGTACTCGTCCGGACAGTTTTTCGGTACTCGCACGGATTCTACCTTTTCCCGGTACTGGCCCGGATTCTACCATTTTCGGGTATTGACACCGATTCTATCCTTTAAAGGTACTGGTCCGGACAGTTTATCGGTACTCGCACGGATTCTACCATTTCTCGGTACTGGCCCGGATTCTACCATTTTCGGGTATTGACACCGATTCTACCCTTTTCAGGTACTCGTCCGGACAGTTTATCGGTACTCGCACGGATTCTACCTTTTCCCGGTACTGGCCCAGATTCTACCATTTTTGGGTATTGACACCGATTCTATCCTTTTAAGGTACTCGTCCGGACAGTTTATCGGTACTCGCACGGATTCTACCTTTTCTCGGTACTGGCCCGGATTCTACCATTTTCGGGTATTGTCATCGATTCTATCCTTTTCGGGTACTCGTCCGGACAGTTTATCAGTCCTCGCACGGATTCTACCTTTTCCCGGTACTGGCCCGGATTCTACCATTTTCGGGTATTGACACCGATTCTACCCTTTTCAGGTACTCGTCCGGATAGTTTATCGGTACTCGCAGGGATTCTACCTTTTCCCGGTACTGGCCCGGATTCTACCATTTTCGGTCATTCACACCGATTCTACCCTTTTCAGGTACTCGTCCCGACAGTTTATCGGTACTCGCATGGATTCTACCTTTTCCTGGCACTGGCCCGGATTCTACCATTTTCGGGTATTGACACCGATTCTATCCTTTTCAGGTACTAGTCCGGACAGTTTATCGGTACTCGCACGGATTCTACCTTTTCGCGGTACTGGCCCGGATTCTACCATTTTCGGGTATTGTCACCGATTCTATCCTTTTCGGGTACTCGTCCGGACAGTTTATCGGTACTCGCACGGATTCTACCTTTTCCCGGTACTTGCCCGTATTGTACCATTTTCGGGTATTGACACCGATTCTATCCTTTAAAGGTACTCGTCCGGACAGTTTATCGGTACTCGCACGGATTCTACCTTTTCTCGGTACTGGCCCGGATTCTACCATTTTCGGGTATTGATACCGATTCTATCCTTTTCAGGTACTCGTCCGGACAGTTTATCGGTACTCGCACGGATTCTACCTTTTCCCGGTACTGGCCCGGATTCTACCATTTTCGAGTATTGACACCGATTCTATCCTTTTAAGGTACTCGTCCGGACAGTTTATCGGTACTCGCACGGATTCTACCTTTTCGCGGTACTGGCCCGGATTCTACCATTTTCGGGTATTGTCACCGATTCTATCCTTTTCGGGTACTCGTCCGGACAGTTTATCGGTACTCGCACGGATTCTACCTTTTCCCGGTACTGGCCCGGATTCTACCATTTTTGGGTATTGACACCGATTCTATCCTTTTAAGGTACTCGTCCGGACAGTTTATCGGTACTCGCACGGATTCTACCTTTTCTCGGTACTGGCCCGGATTCTACCATTTTCGGGTATTGTCATTGATTCTATCCTTTTCGGGTACTCGTCCGGACAGTTTATCGGTACTCGCACGGATTCTACCTTTTCCCGGTACTTACCCGTATTCTACCATTTTCGGGTATTGACACCGATTCTACCTTGTTCAGGTACTCGTCCGGACAGTTTTTCGGTACTCGCACGGATTCTATCTTTTCCCGGTACTGGCCCGGATTCTACCATTTTCGGGTATTGACACCGATTCTATCCTTTAAAGGTACTCGTCCGGACAGTTTATCGGTACTCGCACGGATTCTACCCTTTCTCGGTACTGGCCCGGATTCTACCATTTTCGGGTATTGACACCGATTCTACCCTTTTCAGGTACTCGTCCGGACAGTTTATCGGTACTCGCACGGATTCTACCTTTTCCCGGTACTGGCCCGGATTCTACCATTTTTGGGTATTGACACCGATTCTATCCTTTCAAGGTACTCGTCCGGACAGTTTATCGGTACTCGCACGGATTCTAACTTTTCTCGGTACTGGCCCGGATTCTACCATTTTCGGGTATTGTCACCGATTCTATCCTTTTCGGGTACTCGTCCGGACAGTTTATCGGTACTCGCACGGATTCTACCTTTTCCCGGTACTGGCCCGGATTCTACCATTTTTGGGTATTGACACCGATTCTATCCTTTTAAGGTACTCGTCCGGACAGTTTATCGGTACTCGCACGGATTCTACCTTTTCCCGGTACTGGCCCGGATTCTACCATTTTCGGGTATTGACACCGATTCTATCCTTTAAAGGTACTCGTCCGGACAGTTTATCGGTACTCGCACGGATTCTACCCTTTCTCGGTACTGGCCCGGATTCTACCATTTTCGGGTATTGACACCGATTCTACCCTTTTCAGGTACTCGTCCGGACAGTTTATCGGTACTCGCACGGATTCTACCTTTTCCCGGTACTGGCCCGGATTCTACCATTTTTGGGTATTGACACCGATTCTATCCTTTCAAGGTACTCGTCCGGACAGTTTATCGGTACTCGCACGGATTCTAACTTTTCTCGGTACTGGCCCGGATTCTACCATTTTCGGGTATTGTCACCGATTCTATCCTTTTCGGGTACTCGTCCGGACAGTTTATCGGTACTCGCACGGATTCTACCTTTTCCCGGTACTGGCCCGGATTCTACCATTTTTGGGTATTGACACCGATTCTATCCTTTTAAGGTACTCGTCCGGACAGTTTATCGGTACTCGCACGGATTCTACCTTTTCCCGGTACTGGCCCGGATTCTACCATTTTCGGGTATTGACACCGATTCTATCCTTTAAAGGTACTCGTCCGGACAGTTTATCGGTACTCGCACGGATTCTACCCTTTCTCGGTACTGGCCCGGATTCTACCATTTTTGGGTATTGACACCGATTCTATCCTTTTAAGGTACTCGTCCGGACAATTTATCGGTACTCGCACGGATTCTACCTTTTCTCGGTACTGGCCCGGATTCTACGATTTTCGGGTATTGTCATCGATTCTATCCTTTTCGGGTACTCGTCCGGACAGTTTATCAGTCCTCGCACGGATTCTACCTTTTCCGGGTACTGGCCCGGATTCTACCATTTTCGGGTATTGACACCGATTCTACCCTTTTCAGGTACTCGTCCGGATAGTTTATCGGTACTCGCACGGATTCTACCATTTCTCGGTACTGGCCCGGATTCTACCATTTTCGGGTATTGACACCGATTCTACCCTTTTCAGGTACTCGTCCGGACAGTTTATCGGTACTCGCACGGATTCTACCTTTTCCCGGTACTGGCCCAGATTCTACCATTTTTGGGTATTGACACCGATTCTATCCTTTTAAGGTACTCGTCCGGACAGTTTATCGGTACTCGCACGGATTCTACCTTTTCTCGGTACTGGCCCGGATTCTACCATTTTCGGGTATTGTCATCGATTCTATCCTTTTCGGGTACTCGTCCGGACAGTTTATCAGTCCTCGCACGGATTCTACCTTTTCCCGGTACTGGCCCGGATTCTACCATTTTCGGGTATTGACACCGATTCTACCCTTTTCAGGTACTCGTCCGGATAGTTTATCGGTACTCGCAGGGATTCTACCTTTTCCCGGTACTGGCCCGGATTCTACCATTTTCGGTCATTCACACCGATTCTACCCTTTTCAGGTACTCGTCCCGACAGTTTATCGGTACTCGCATGGATTCTACCTTTTCCTGGCACTGGCCCGGATTCTACCATTTTCGGGTATTGACACCGATTCTATCCTTTAAAGGTACTCGTCCGGACAGTTTATCGGTACTCGCACGGATTCTACCTTTTCTCGGTACTGGCCCGGATTCTACCATTTTCGGGTATTGATACCGATTCTATCCTTTTCAGGTACTCGTCCGGACAGTTTATCGGTACTCGCACGGATTCTACCTTTTCTCGGTACTGGCCCGGATTCTACCATTTTCGGGTATTGTCATCGATTCTATCCTTTTCGGGTACTCGTCCGGACAGTTTATCGGTACTCGCATGGATTCTACCTTTTCCCGGTACTTACCCGTATTCTACCATTTTCGGGTATTGACACCGATTCTACCCTGTTCAGGTACTCGTCCGGACAGTTTTTCGGTACTCGCACGGATTCTACCTCTTCGCGGTACTGGCCCGGATTCTACCATTTTCGGGTATTGTCACCGATTCTATCCTTTTCGGGTACTCGTCCGGACAGTTTATCGGTACTCGCACGGATTCTACCTTTTCCCGGTACTTGCCCGTATTCTACCATTTTCGGGTATTGACACCGATTCTACCCTGTTCAGGTACTCGTCCGGACAGTTTTTCGGTACTCGCACGGATTCTACCTTTTCGCGGTACTGGCCCGGATTCTACCATTTTCGGGTATTGTCACCGATTCTATCCTTTTCGGGTACTCGTCCGGACAGTTTATCGGTACTCGCACGGATTCTACCTTTTCCCGGTACTTGCCCGTATTCTACCATTTTTGGGTATTGACACCGATTCTACCCTTTTCAGGTACTCGTCCGGACAGTTTATCGGTACTCGCACGGATTCTACCTTTTCCCGGTACTTGCCCGTATTCTACCATTTTCGGGTATTGACACCGATTCTACCCTTTTCAGGTACTCGTCCGGACAGTTTTTCGGTACTCGCACGGATTCTACCTTTTCTCGGTACTGGCCCGGATTCTACCATTTTCGGGTATTGACACCGATTCTATCCTTTTCAGGTACTCCTCCGGACAGTTTATCGGTACTCGCACGGATTCTACCTTTTCCCGGTACTTGCCCGTATTCTACCATTTTCGGGTATTGACACCGATTCTACCCTTTTCAGGTACTCGTCCGGACAGTTTTTCGGTACTCGCACGGATTCTACCTTTTCCCGGTACTGGCCCGGATTCTACCATTTTCGGGTATTGACACCGATTCTATCCTTTAAAGGTACTCGTCCGGACAGTTTATCGGTACTCGCACGGATTCTACCCTTTCTCGGTATTGGCCCGGATTCTACCATTTTCGGGTATTGACACCGATTCTATCCTTTTAAGGTACTCGTCCGGACAGTTTATCGGTACTCGCACGGATTCTACCTTTTCCCGGTACTGGCCCGGATTCTACCATTTTTGGGTATTGACACCGATTCTATCCTTTTCGGGTACTCGTCCGGACAGTTTATCGGTACTCGCACGGATTCTACCTTTTCCCGGTACTTGCCCGTATTCTACCATTTTTGGGTATTGACACCGATTCTACCCTTTTCAGGTACTCGTCCGGACAGTTTATCGGTACTCGCACGGATTCTACCTTTTCCCGGTACTTGCCCGTATTCTACCATTTTTGGGTATTGACACCGATTCTACCCTTTTCAGGTACTCGTCCGGACAGTTTATCGGTACTCGCACGGATTCTACCTTTTCCCGGTACTTGCCCGTATTCTACCATTTTCGGGTATTGACACCGATTCTACCCTTTTCAGGTACTCGTCCGGACAGTTTTTCGGTACTCGCACGGATTCTACCTTTTCTCGGTACTGGCCCGGATTCTACCATTTTCGGGTATTGACACCGATTCTATCCTTTTCAGGTACTCCTCCGGACAGTTTATCGGTACTCGCACGGATTCTACCTTTTCCCGGTACTTGTTCGTATTCTACCATTTTCGGGTATTGACACCGATTCTACCCTTTTCAGGTACTCGTCCGGACAGTTTTTCGGTACTCGCACGGATTCTACCTTTTCCCGGTACTGGCCCGGATTCTACCATTTTCGGGTATTGACACCGATTCTATCCTTTAAAGGTACTCGTCCGGACAGTTTATCGGTACTCGCACGGATTCTACCCTTTCTCGGTACTGGCCCGGATTCTACCATTTTCGGGTATTGACACCGATTCTATCCTTTTAAGGTACTCGTCCGGACAGTTTATCGGTACTCGCACGGATTCTACCTTTTCCCGGTACTGGCCCGGATTCTACCATTTTTGGGTATTGACACCGATTCTATCCTTTTCGGGTACTCGTCCGGACAGTTTATCGGTACTCGCACGGATTCTACCTTTTCCCGGTACTTGCCCGTATTCTACCATTTTCGGGTATTGACACCGATTCTACCCTGTTCAGGTACTCGTCCGGACAGTTTATCGGTACTCGCACGGATTCTACCTTTTCGCGGTACTGGCCCGGATTCTACCATTTTCGGGTATTGTCACCGATTCTATCCTTTTCGGGTACTCGTCCGGACAGTTTATCGGTACTCGCACGGATTCTACCTTTTCCCGGTACTTGCCCGTATTCTACCATTTTTGGGTATTGACACCGATTCTACCCTTTTCAGGTACTCGTCCGGACAGTTTATCGGTACTCGCACGGATTCTACCTTTTCCCGGTACTTGCCCGTATTCTACCATTTTCGGGTATTGACACCGATTCTACCCTTTTCAGGTACTCGTCCGGACAGTTTTTCGGTACTCGCACGGATTCTACCTTTTCTCGGTACTGGCCCGGATTCTACCATTTTCGGGTATTGACACCGATTCTATCCTTTTCAGGTACTCCTCCGGACAGTTTATCGGTACTCGCACGGATTCTACCTTTTCCCGGTACTTGTTCGTATTCTACCATTTTCGGGTATTGACACCGATTCTACCCTTTTCAGGTACTCGTCCGGACAGTTTTTCGGTACTCGCACGGATTCTACCTTTTCCCGGTACTGGCCCGGATTCTACCATTTTCGGGTATTGACACCGATTCTATCCTTTAAAGGTACTCGTCCGGACAGTTTATCGGTACTCGCACGGATTCTACCCTTTCTCGGTACTGGCCCGGATTCTACCATTTTCGGGTATTGACACCGATTCTATCCTTTTAAGGTACTCGTCCGGACAGTTTATCGGTACTCGCACGGATTCTACCTTTTCCCGGTACTGGCCCGGATTCTACCATTTTTGGGTATTGACACCGATTCTATCCTTTTCGGGTACTCGTCCGGACAGTTTATCGGTACTCGCACGGATTCTACCTTTTCCCGGTACTTGCCCGTATTCTACCATTTTCGGGTATTGACACCGATTCTACCCTGTTCAGGTACTCGTCCGGACAGTTTATCGGTACTCGCACGGATTCTACCTTTTCGCGGTACTGGCCCGGATTCTACCATTTTCGGGTATTGTCACCGATTCTATCCTTTTCGGGTACTCGTCCGGACAGTTTATCGGTACTCGCACGGATTCTACCTTTTCCCGGTACTTGCCCGTATTCTACCATTTTTGGGTATTGACACCGATTCTACCCTTTTCAGGTACTCGTCCGGACAGTTTATCGGTACTCGCACGGATTCTACCTTTTCCCGGTACTTGCCCGTATTCTACCATTTTCGGGTATTGACACCGATTCTACCCTTTTCAGGTACTCGTCCGGACAGTTTTTCGGTACTCGCACGGATTCTACCTTTTCTCGGTACTGGCCCGGATTCTACCATTTTCGGGTATTGACACCGATTCTATCCTTTTCAGGTACTCCTCCGGACAGTTTATCGGTACTCGCACGGATTCTACCTTTTCCCAGTACTTGCCCGTATTCTACCATTTTCGGGTATTGACACCGATTCTACCCTTTTCAGGTACTCGTCCGGACAGTTTTTCGGTACTCGCACGGATTCTACCTTTTCCCGGTACTGGCCCGGATTCTACCATTTTCGGGTATTGACACCGATTCTATCCTTTAAAGGTACTCGTCCGGACAGTTTATCGGTACTCGCACGGATTCTACCCTTTCTCGGTACTGGCCCGGATTCTACCATTTTCGGGTATTGACACCGATTCTATCCTTTTCAGGTACTCCTCCGGACAGTTTATCGGTACTCGCACGGATTCTACCTTTTCCCGGTACTTGCCCGTATTCTACCATTTTCGGGTATTGACACCGATTCTACCCTTTTCAGGTACTCGTCCGGACAGTTTTTCGGTACTCGCACGGATTCTACCTTTTCCCGGTACTGGCCCGGATTCTACCATTTTCGGGTATTGACACCGATTCTATCCTTTAAAGGTACTCGTCCGGACAGTTTATCGGTACTCGCACGGATTCTACCCTTTCTCGGTACTGGCCCGGATTCTACCATTTTCGGGTATTGACACCGATTCCATCCTCTTAAGGTACTCGTCCGGACAGTTTATCGGTACTCGCACGGATTCTACCTTTTCCCGGTACTGGCCCGGATTCTACCATTTTTGGGTATTGACACCGATTCTATCCTTTTCGGGTACTCGTCCGGACAGTTTATCGGTACTCGCACGGATTCTACCTTTTCCCGGTACTTGCCCGTATTCTACCATTTTCGGGTATTGACACCGATTCTATCCTTTAAAGGTACTCGTCCGGACAGTTTATCGGTACTCGCACGGATTCTACCTTTTCCCGGTACTGGCCCGGATTCTACCATTTTCGGGTATTGTCACCGATTCTATCCTTTAAAGGTACTCGTCCGGACAGTTTTTCGGTACTCGCACGGATTCTACCTTTTACCGGTACTAACCCGGATTCTACCATTTTCGGGTATTGACACCGATTCTATCCTTTAAAGGTACTCGTGCGGACAGTTTATCGGTACTCGCACCGATTCTACCTTTTCTCGGTACTGGCCTAGATTCTACCATTTTCGGGTATTGTCACCGATTCTATCCTTTTCGGGTACTCGTCCGGACAGTTTATCGGTACTCGCACGGATTCTACCTTTTCCCGGTACTTGCCCGTATTCTACCATTTTCGGGTATTGACACCGATTCTACCCTTTTCAGGTACTCGTCCGGACAGTTTTTCGGTACTCGCACGGATTCTACCTTTTCCCGGTACTGGCCCGGATTCTACCATTTTCGGGTATTCACACCGATTCTACCCTTTTCAGGTACTCGTCCGGATGGTTTGTCGGTACTCGCACGGATTCTACCTTTTCCCGGTACTGGACCGGATTCTACCATTTTCGGTCATTCACACCGATTCTACCCTTTTCAGGTACTCGTCCAGACAGTTTATCGGTACTCGCATGGATTCTACCTTTTCCTGGCACTGGCCCGGATTCTGCCATTTTCGAGTATTGACACCGATTCTATCTTTTTCAGGTACTATTCCGGACAGTTTATCGGTACTCGCACGGATTCTACCTTTTCTCGGTACTGGCCCGGATTCTACCATTTTCGGGTATTCTCAGCGATTCTATCCTTTTCGGGTACTCGTCCGGACAGTTTATCAGTACTCGCACGGATTCTACCTTTTCCCGGTACTTGCCTGTATTCTACCATTTTCGGGTATTGACACCGATTCTACCCTGTTCAGGTACTCGTCCGGACAGTTTTTCGGTACTCGCACGGATTCTACCTTTTCTCGGTACTGGCCCGGATTCTACCATTTTCGGGTATTGTCATCGATTCTATCCTTTTCGGGTACTCGTCCGGACAGTTTATCGGTACTCGCATGGATTCTACCTTTTCCCGGTACTTACCCGTATTCTACCATTTTCGGGTATTGACACCGATTCTACCCTGTTCAGGTACTCGTCCGGACAGTTTTTCGGTACTCGCACGGATTCTACCTTTTCCCGGTACTGGCCCTTATTCTACCATTTTCGGGTATTGACACCGATTCTACCCTTTTCAGGTACTCGTCCGGACAGTTTTTCGGTACTCGCACGGATTCTACCTTTTCCCGGTACTGGCCCGGATTCAACCATTTTTGGGTATTGACACCGATTCTATCCTTTTAAGGTACTCGTCCGGACAGTTTATCGGTACTCGCACGGATTCTACCTTTTCTCGGTACTGGCCCGAATTCTACCATTTTCGGGTATTGTCACCGATTCTACCCTTTTCAGGTACTCGTCCGGACAGTTTATCGGTACTCGCACGGATTCTACCTTTTCCCGGTACTTGCCCGTATTCTACCATTTTCGGGTATTGACACCGATTCTACCCTTTTCAGGTACTCGTCCGGACAGTTTTTCGGTACTCGCACGGATTCTACCTTTTCTCGGTACTGGCCCGGATTCTACCATTTTCGGGTATTGACACCGATTCTATCCTTTTCAGGTACTCCTCCGGACAGTTTATCGGTACTCGCACGGATTCTACCTTTTCCCGGTACTTGCCCGTATTCTACCATTTTCGGGTATTGACACCGACTCTACCCTTTTCAGGTACTCGTCCGGACAGTTTTTCGGTACTCGCACGGATTCTACCTTTTCCCGGTACTGGCCCGGATTCTACCATTTTCGGGTATTGACACCGATTCTATCCTTTAAAGGTACTCGTCCGGACAGTTTATCGGTACTCGCACGGATTCTACCCTTTCTCGGTACTGGCCCGGATTCTACCATTTTCGGGTATTGACACCGATTCTATCCTTTTAAGGTACTCGTCCGGACAGTTTATCGGTACTCGCACGGATTCTACCTTTTCCCGGTACTGGCCCGGATTCTACCATTTTTGGGTATTGACACCGATTCTATCCTTTTCGGGTACTCGTCCGGACAGTTTATCGGTACTCGCACGGATTCTACCTTTTCCCGGTACTTGCCCGTATTCTACCATTTTCGGGTATTGACACCGATTCTACCCTGTTCAGGTACTCGTCCGGACAGTTTATCGGTACTCGCACGGATTCTACCTTTTCGCGGTACTGGCCCGGATTCTACCATTTTCGGGTATTGTCACCGATTCTATCCTTTTCGGGTACTAGTCCGGACAGTTTATCGGTACTCGCACGGATTCTACCTTTTCTCGGTACTGGCCCGGATTCTACCATTTTCGAGTATTGACACCGATTCTATCCTTTTCAGGTACTCCTCCGGACAGTTTATCGGTACTCTCACGGATTCTACCTTTTCCCGGTACTTGCCCGTATTCTACAATTTTCGGGTATTGACACCGATTCTACCCTTTTCAGGTACTCGTCCGGACAGTTTTTCGGTACTCGCACGGATTCTACCTTTTCCCGGTACTGGCCCGGATTCTACCATTTTCGGGTATTCACACCGATTCTATCCTTTAAAGGTACTCGTCCGGACAGTTTATCGGTACTCGCACGGATTCTACCTTTTCCCGGTACTTGCCCGTATTCTACCATTTTCGGGTATTCACACCGATTCTACCCTTTTCAGGTACTCGTCCGGACAGTTTTTCGGTACTCGCACGGATTCTACCTTTTCCCGGTACTGGCCCGGATTCTACCATTTTCGGGTATTCACACCGATTCTATCCTTTAAAGGTACTCGTCCGGACAGTTTATCGGTACTCGCACGGATTCTACCTTTTCCCGGTACTTGCCCGTATTCTACCATTTTCGGGTATTCACACCGATTCTACCCTTTTCAGGTACTCGTCCGGATAGTTTATCGGTACTCGCACGGATTCTACCTTTTCCCGGTACTGGACCGGATTCTACCATTTTCGGTCATTCACACCGATTCTACCCTTTTCAGGTACTCGTCCAGACAGTTTATCGGTACTCGCATGGATTCTACCTTTTCCTGGCACTGGCCCGGATTCTACCATTTTCGGGTATTGACACCGATTCTATCCTTTTCAGGTACTAGTCCGGACAGTTTATCGGTACTCGCACGGATTCTACCTTTTCTCGGTACTGGCCCGGATTCTACCATTTTTGGGTATTGACACCGATTCTATCCTTTGAAGGTACTCGTCCGGACAGTTTATCGGTACTCGCACCGATTCTACCTTTTCTCGGTACTGGCCCGGATTCTACCATTTTCGGGTATTGTCACCGATTCTATCCTTTTCGGGTACTCGTCCGGACAGTTTATCGGTACTCGCACGGATTCTACCTTTTCCCGGTACTGGACCGGATTCTACCATTTTCGGTCATTCACACCGATTCTACCCTTTTCAGGTACTCGTCCAGACAATTTATCGGTACTCGCATGGATTCTACCTTTTCCTGGCACTGGCCCGGATTCTACCATTTTCGGGTATTGACACCGATTCTATCCTTTTTAGGTACTAGTCCGGACAGTTTCTCGGTACTCGCACGGATTCTACCTTTTCCTGGTACTGGCCCTTATTCTACCATTTTCGGGTATTGACACCGATTCTACCCTGTTCAGGTACTCGTCCGGACAGTTTTTCGGTACTCGCACGGATTCTACCTTTTCCCGGTACTTGCCCGTATTCTACCATTTTCGGGTATTCACACCGATTTTACCCTTTCTCGGTACTGGCCCGGATTCTACCATTTTCGGGTATTGACACCGATTCTATCCTTTTCAGGTACTCCTCTGGACAGTTTATCGGTACTCGCACGGATTCTACCTTTTCCCGGTACTGGCCCTTATTCTACCATTTTCGGGTATTGACACCGATTCTACCCTTTTCAGGTACTCGTCCGGACAGTTTTTCGGCACTCGCACGGATTCTACCTTTTCCCGGTACTGGCCCGGATTCTACCATTTTTGGGTATTGACACCGATTCTATCCTTTTAAGGTACTCGTCCGGACAGTTTATCGGTACTCGCACGGATTCTACCTTTTCTCGGTACTGGCCCGGATTCTACCATTTTCGGGTATTGTCACCGATTCTATCCTTTTCGGGTACTCGTCCGGACAGTTTATCGGTACTCGCACGGATTCTACCTTTTCTCGGTACTGGCCCGGATTCTACCATTTTTGGGTATTGACACCGATTCTATCCTTTTAAGGTACTCGTCCGGACAGTTTATCGGTACTCGCACGGATTCTACCTTTTCTCGGTACTGGCCCGGATTCTACCATTTTCGGGTATTGTCACCGATTCTATCCTTTTCGGGTACTCGTCCGGACAGTTTATCGGTACTCGCACGGATTCTACCTTTTCCCGGTACTTGCCCGTATTCTACCATTTTCGGGTATTCACACCGATTTTACCCTTTCTCGGTACTGGCCCGGATTCTACCATTTTCGGGTATTGACACCGATTCTATCCTTTTCAGGTACTCCTCCGGACAGTTTATCGGTACTCGCACGGATTCTACCTTTTCCCGGTACTGGCCCTTATTCTACCATTTTCGGGTATTGACACCGATTCTACCCTTTTCAGGTACTCGTCCGGACATTTTTTCGGCACTCGCACGGATTCTACCTTTTCCCGGTACTGGCCCGGATTCTACCATTTTTGGGTATTGACACCGATTCTATCCTTTTAAGGTACTCGTCCGGACAGTTTATCGGTACTCGCACGGATTCTACCTTTTCTCGGTACTGGCCCGGATTCTACCATTTTCGGGTATTGTCACCGATTCTATCCTTTTCGGGTACTCGTCCGGACAGTTTATCGGTACTCGCACGGATTCTACCTTTTCTCGGTACTGGCCCGGATTCTACCATTTTTGGGTATTGACACCGATTCTATCCTTTTAAGGTACTCGTCCGGACAGTTTATCGGTACTCGCACGGATTCTACCTTTTCTCGGTACTGGCCCGGATTCTACCATTTTCGGGTATTGTCACCGATTCTATCCTTTTCGGGTACTCGTCCGGACAGTTTATCGGTACTCGCACGGATTCTACCTTTTCCCGGTACTTGCCCGTATTCTACCATTTTCGGGTATTCACACCGATTTTACCCTTTCTCGGTACTGGCCCGGATTCTACCATTTTCGGGTATTGACACCGATTCTATCCTTTTCAGGTACTCCTCCGGACAGTTTATCGGTACTCGCACGGATTCTACCTTTTCCCGGTACTGGCCCTTATTCTACCATTTTCGGGTATTGACACCGATTCTACCCTTTTCAGGTACTCGTCCGGACATTTTTTCGGCACTCGCACGGATTCTACCTTTTCCCGGTACTGGCCCGGATTCTACCATTTTTGGGTATTGACACCGATTCTATCCTTTTAAGGTACTCGTCCGGACAGTTTATCGGTACTCGCACGGATTCTACCTTTTCTCGGTACTGGCCCGGATTCTACCATTTTCGGGTATTGTCACCGATTCTATCCTTTTCGGGTACTCGTCCGGACAGTTTATCGGTACTCGCACGGATTCTACCTTTTCTCGGTACTGGCCCGGATTCTACCATTTTTGGGTATTGACACCGATTCTATCCTTTTAAGGTACTCGTCCGGACAGTTTATCGGTACTCGCACGGATTCTACCTTTTCTCGGTACTGGCCCGGATTCTACCATTTTCGGGTATTGTCACCGATTCTATCCTTTTCGGGTACTCGTCCGGACAGTTTATCGGTACTCGCACGGATTCTACCTTTTCCCGGTACTTGCCCGTATTCTACCATTTTCGGGTATTCACACCGATTTTACCCTTTCTCGGTACTGGCCCGGATTCTACCATTTTCGGGTATTGACACCGATTCTATCCTTTTCAGGTACTCCTCCGGACAGTTTATCGGTACTCGCACGGATTCTACCTTTTCCCGGTACTGGCCCTTATTCTACCATTTTCGGGTATTGACACCGATTCTACCCTTTTCAGGTACTCGTCCGGACAGTTTTTCGGCACTCGCACGGATTCTACCTTTTCCCGGTACTGGCCCGGATTCTACCATTTTTGGGTATTGACACCGATTCTATCCTTTTAAGGTACTCGTCCGGACAGTTTATCGGTACTCGCACGGATTCTACCTTTTCTCGGTACTGGCCCGGATTCTACCATTTTCGGGTATTGTCACCGATTCTATCCTTTTCGGGTACTCGTCCGGACAGTTTATCGGTACTCGCACGGATTCTACCTTTTCTCGGTACTGGCCCGGATTCTACCATTTTTGGGTATTGACACCGATTCTATCCTTTTAAGGTACTCGTCCGGACAGTTTATCGGTACTCGCACGGATTCTACCTTTTCCCGGTACTTGCCCGTATTCTACCATTTTCGGGTATTGACACCGATTCTACCCTTTTCAGGTACTCGTCCGGACAGTTTTTCGGTACTCGCACGGATTCTACCTTTTCTCGGTACTGGCCCGGATTCTACCATTTTCGGGTATTGACACCGATTCTATCCTTTTCAGGTACTCCTCCGGACAGTTTATCGGTACTCGCACGGATTCTACCTTTTCCCGGTACTTGCCCGTATTCTACCATTTTCGGGTATTGACACCGATTCTACCCTTTTCAGGTACTCGTCCGGACAGTTTTTCGGTACTCGCACGGATTCTACCTTTTCCCGGTACTGGCCCGGATTCTACCATTTTCGGGTATTGACACCGATTCTATCCTTTAAAGGTACTCGTCCGGACAGTTTATCGGTACTCGCACGGATTCTACCCTTTCTCGGTACTGGCCCGGATTCTACCATTTTCGGGTATTGACACCGATTCTATCCTTTTAAGGTACTCGTCCGGACAGTTTATCGGTACTCGCACGGATTCTACCTTTTCCCGGTACTGGCCCGGATTCTACCATTTTTGGGTATTGACACCGATTCTATCCTTTTCGGGTACTCGTCCGGACAGTTTATCGGTACTCGCACGGATTCTACCTTTTCCCGGTACTTGCCCGTATTCTACCATTTTCGGGTATTGACACCGATTCTACCCTGTTCAGGTACTCGTCCGGACAGTTTATCGGTACTCGCACGGATTCTACCTTTTCGCGGTACTGGCCCGGATTCTACCATTTTCGGGTATTGTCACCGATTCTATCCTTTTCGGGTACTAGTCCGGACAGTTTATCGGTACTCGCACGGATTCTACCTTTTCTCGGTACTGGCCCGGATTCTACCATTTTCGAGTATTGACACCGATTCTATCCTTTTCAGGTACTCCTCCGGACAGTTTATCGGTACTCTCACGGATTCTACCTTTTCCCGGTACTTGCCCGTATTCTACAATTTTCGGGTATTGACACAGATTCTACCCTTTTCAGGTACTCGTCCGGACAGTTTTTCGCTACTCGCACGGATTCTACCTTTTCCCGGTACTGGCCCGGATTCTACCATTTTCGGGTATTCACACCGATTCTATCCTTTAAAGGTACTCGTCCGGACAGTTTATCGGTACTCGCACGGATTCTACCTTTTCCCGGTACTTGCCCGTGTTCTACCATTTTCGGGTATTCACACCGATTCTACCCTTTTCAGGTACTCGTCCGGACAGTTTTTCGGTACTCGCACGGATTCTACCTTTTCCCGGTACTGGCCCGGATTCTACCATTTTCGGGTATTCACACCGATTCTATCCTTTAAAGGTACTCGTCCGGACAGTTTATCGGTACTCGCACGGATTCTACCTTTTCCCGGTACTTGCCCGTATTCTACCATTTTCGGGTATTCACACCGATTCTACCCTTTTCAGGTACTCGTCCGGATAGTTTATCGGTACTCGCACGGATTCTACCTTTTCCCGGTACTGGACCGGATTCTACCATTTTCGGTCATTCACACCGATTCTACCCTTTTCAGGTACTCGTCCAGACAGTTTATCGGTACTCGCATGGATTCTACCTTTTCCTGGCACTGGCCCGGATTCTACCATTTTCGGGTATTGACACCGATTCTATCCTTTTCAGGTACTAGTCCGGACAGTTTATCGGTACTCGCACGGATTCTACCTTTTCTCGGTACTGGCCCGGATTCTACCATTTTTGGGTATTGACACCGATTCTATCCTTTGAAGGTACTCGTCCGGACAGTTTATCGGTACTCGCACCGATTCTACCTTTTCTCGGTACTGGCCCGGATTCTACCATTTTCGGGTATTGTCACCGATTCTATCCTTTTCGGGTACTCGTCCGGACAGTTTATCGGTACTCGCACGGATTCTACCTTTTCCCGGTACTGGACCGGATTCTACCATTTTCGGTCATTCACACCGATTCTACCCTTTTCAGGTACTCGTCCAGACAGTTTATCGGTACTCGCATAGATTCTACCTTTTCCTGGCACTGGCCCGGATTCTACCATTTTCGGGTATTGACACCGATTCTATCCTTTTTAGGTACTAGTCCGGACAGTTTCTCGGTACTCGCACGGATTCTACCTTTTCCCGGTACTGGCCCTTATTCTACCATTTTCGGGTATTGACACCGATTCTACCCTGTTCAGGTACTCGTCCGGACAGTTTTTCGGTACTCGCACGGATTCTACCTTTTCCCGGTACTTGCCCGTATTCTACCATTTTCGGGTATTCACACCGATTTTACCCTTTCTCGGTACTGGCCCGGATTCTACCATTTTCGGGTATTGACACCGATTCTATCCTTTTCAGGTACTCCTCTGCACAGTTTATCGGTACTCGCACGGATTCTACCTTTTCCCGGTACTGGCCCTTATTCTACCATTTTCGGGTATTGACACCGATTCTACCCTTTTCAGGTACTCGTCCGGACAGTTTTTCGGCACTCGCACGGATTCTACCTTTTCCCGGTACTGGCCCGGATTCTACCATTTTTGGGTATTGACACCGATTCTATCCTTTTAAGGTACTCGTCCGGACAGTTTATCGGTACTCGCACGGATTCTACCTTTTCTCGGTACTGGCCCGGATTCTACCATTTTCGGGTATTGTCACCGATTCTATCCTTTTCGGGTACTCGTCCGGACAGTTTATCGGTACTCGCACGGATTCTACCTTTTCTCGGTACTGGCCCGGATTCTACCATTTTTGGGTATTGACACCGATTCTATCCTTTTAAGGTACTCGTCCGGACAGTTTATCGGTACTCGCATGGATTCTACCTTTTCTCGGTACTGGCCCGGATTCTACCATTTTCGGGTATTGTCACCGATTCTATCCTTTTCGGGTACTCGTCCGGACAGTTTATCGGTACTCGCACGGATTCTACCTTTTCCCGGTACTTGCCCGTATTCTACCATTTTCGGGTATTCACACCGATTTTACCCTTTCTCGGTACTGGCCCGGATTCTACCATTTTCGGGTATTGACACCGATTCTATCCTTTTCAGGTACTCCTCCGGACAGTTTATCGGTACTCGCACGGATTCTACCTTTTCCCGGTACTGGCCCTTATTCTACCATTTTCGGGTATTGACACCGATTCTACCCTTTTCAGGTACTCGTCCGGACAGTTTTTCGGCACTCGCACGGATTCTACCTTTTCCCGGTACTGGCCCGGATTCTACCATTTTTGGGTATTGACACCGATTCTATCCTTTTAAGGTACTCGTCCGGACAGTTTATCGGTACTCGCACGGATTCTACCTTTTCTCGGTACTGGCCCGGATTCTACCATTTTCGGGTATTGTCACCGATTCTATCCTTTTCGGGTACTCGTCCGGACAGTTTATCGGTACTCGCACGGATTCTACCTTTTCTCGGTACTGGCCCGGATTCTACCATTTTTGGGTATTGACACCGATTCTATCCTTTTAAGGTACTCGTCCGGACAGTTTATCGGTACTCGCACGGATTCTACCTTTTCTCGGTACTGGCCCGGATTCTACCATTTTCGGGTATTGTCACCGATTCTATCCTTTTCGGGTACTCGTCCGGACAGTTTATCGGTACTCGCACGGATTCTACCTTTTCTCGGTACTGGCCCGGATTCTACCATTTTCGGGTATTGTCACCGATTCTATCCTTTTCGGGTACTCGTCCGGACAGTTTATCGGTACTCGCACGGATTCTACCTTTTCCCGGTACTTGCCCGTATTCTACCATTTTCGGGTATTCACACCGATTTTACCCTTTCTCGGTACTGGCCCGGATTCTACCATTTTCGGGTATTGACACCGATTCTATCCTTTTCAGGTACTCCTCTGGACAGTTTATCGGTACTCGCACGGATTCTACCTTTTCCCGGTACTGGCCCTTATTCTACCATTTTCGGGTATTGACACCGATTCTACCCTTTTCAGGTACTCGTCCGGACAGTTTTTCGGTACTCGCACGGATTCTACCTTTTCCCGGTACTGGCCCGGATTCAACCATTTTTGGGTATTGACACCGATTCTATCCTTTTAAGGTACTCGTCCGGACAGTTTATCGGTACTCGCACGGATTCTACCTTTTCTCGGTACTGGCCCGAATTCTACCATTTTCGGGTATTGTCACCGATTCTATCCTTTTCGGGTACTCGTCCGGACAGTTTATCGGTACTCGCACGGATTTTACCTTTTCTCGGTACTTGCCGGTATTCTACCATTTTCGGGTATTCACACCGATTCTACCCTTTTCAGGTACTCGTCCGGATAGTTTATCGGTACTCGCACGGATTCTACCTTTTCCCGGTACTGGCCCGGATTCTACCATTTTCGGTCATTCACACCGATTCTACCCTTTTCAGGTACTCGTCCAAACAGTTTATCGGTACTCGCATGGATTCTACCTTTTCCTGGTACTGGCCCGGATTCTACCATTTTCGGGTATTGACACCGATTCTATACTTTTCAGGTACTCCTCCGGACAGTTTATCGGTACTCGCACGGATTCTACCTTTTCCCGGTACTTGCCCGTATTCTACCATTTTCGGGTATTGACACTGATTCTACCCTTTTCAGGTACTCGTCCGGACAGTTTTTCGGTACTCGCACGGATTCTACCTTTTCCCGGTACTGGCCCGGATTCTACCATTTTCGGGTATTGACACCGATTCTATCCTTTAAAGGTACTCGTCCGGACAGTTTATCGGTACTCGCACGGATTCTACCCTTTCTCGGTACTGGCCCGGATTCTACCATTTTCGGGTATTGACACCGATTCTACCCTTTTCAGGTACTCGTCCGGACAGTTTATCGGTACTCGCACGGATTCTACCTTTTCTCGGTACTGGCCCGGATTCTACCATTTTTGGGTATTGACACCGATTCTATCCTTTTAAGGTACTCGTCCGGACAGTTTATCGGTACTCGCACGGATTCTACCTTTTCTCGGTACTGGCCCGGATTCTACCATTTTCGGGTATTGTCACCGATTCTATCCTTTTCGGGTACTCGTCCGGACAGTTTATCGGTACTCGCACGGATTCTACCTTTTCCCGGTACTTGCCCGTATTCTACCATTTTCGGGTATTCACACCGATTTTACCCTTTCTCGGTACTGGCCCGGATTCTACCATTTTCGGGTATTGACACCGATTCTATCCTTTTCAGGTACTCCTCTGGACAGTTTATCGGTACTCGCACGGATTCTACCTTTTCCCGGTACTGGCCCTTATTCTACCATTTTCGGGTATTGACACCGATTCTACCCTTTTCAGGTACTCGTCCGGACAGTTTTTCGGTACTCGCACGGATTCTACCTTTTCCCGGTACTGGCCCGGATTCAACCATTTTTGGGTATTGACACCGATTCTATCCTTTTAAGGTACTCGTCCGGACAGTTTATCGGTACTCGCACGGATTCTACCTTTTCTCGGTACTGGCCCGAATTCTACCATTTTCGGGTATTGTCACCGATTCTATCCTTTTCGGGTACTCGTCCGGACAGTTTATCGGTACTCGCACGGATTTTACCTTTTCTCGGTACTTGCCGGTATTCTACCATTTTCGGGTATTCACACCGATTCTACCCTTTTCAGGTACTCGTCCGGATAGTTTATCGGTACTCGCACGGATTCTACCTTTTCCCGGTACTGGCCCGGATTCTACCATTTTCGGTCATTCACACCGATTCTACCCTTTTCAGGTACTCGTCCAAACAGTTTATCGGTACTCGCATGGATTCTACCTTTTCCTGGTACTGGCCCGGATTCTACCATTTTCGGGTATTGACACCGATTCTATACTTTTCAGGTACTCCTCCGGACAGTTTATCGGTACTCGCACGGATTCTACCTTTTCCCGGTACTTGCCCGTATTCTACCATTTTCGGGTATTGACACTGATTCTACCCTTTTCAGGTACTCGTCCGGACAGTTTTTCGGTACTCGCACGGATTCTACCTTTTCCCGGTACTGGCCCGGATTCTACCATTTTCGGGTATTGACACCGATTCTATCCTTTAAAGGTACTCGTCCGGACAGTTTATCGGTACTCGCACGGATTCTACCCTTTCTCGGTACTGGCCCGGATTCTACCATTTTCGGGTATTGACACCGATTCTACCCTTTTCAGGTACTCGTCCGGACAGTTTATCGGTACTCGCACGGATTCTACCTTTTCCCGGTACTGGCCCGGATTCTACCATTTTTGGGTATTGACACCGATTCTATCCTTTCAAGGTACTCGTCCGGACAGTTTATCGGTACTCGCACGGATTCTAACTTTTCTCGGTACTGGCCCGGATTCTACCATTTTCGGGTATTGTCACCGATTCTATCCTTTTCGGGTACTCGTCCGGACAGTTTATCGGTACTCGCACGGATTCTACCTTTTCCCGGTACTGGCCCGGATTCTACCATTTTGGGGTATTGACACCGATTCTATCCTTTTAAGGTACTCGTCCGGACAGTTTATCGTTACTCGCACGGATTCTACCTTTTCCCGGTACTGGCCCGGATTCTACCATTTTCGGGTATTGACACCGATTCTATCCTTTAAAGGTACTCGTCCGGACAGTTTATCGGTACTCGCACGGATTCTACCCTTTCTCGGTACTGGCCCGGATTCTACCATTTTTGGGTATTGACACCGATTCTATCCTTTTAAGGTACTCGTCCGGACAATTTATCGGTACTCGCACGGATTCTACCTTTTCTCGGTACTGGCCCGGATTCTACGATTTTCGGGTATTGTCATCGATTCTATCCTTTTCGGGTACTCGTCCGGACAGTTTATCAGTCCTCGCACGGATTCTACCTTTTCCGGGTACTGGCCCGGATTCTACCATTTTCGGGTATTGACACCGATTCTACCCTTTTCAGGTACTCGTCCGGACAGTTTATCGGTACTCGCACGGATTCTACCTTTTCCCGGTACTGGCCCGGATTCTACCATTTTTGGGTATTGACACCGATTCTATCCTTTTAAGGTACTCGTCCGGACAGTTTATCGGTACTCGCACGGATTCTACCTTTTCTCGGTACTGGCCCGGATTCTACCATTTTCGGGTATTGTCATTGATTCTATCCTTTTCGGGTACTCGTCCGGACAGTTTATCGGTACTCGCACGGATTCTACCTTTTCCCGGTACTTACCCGTATTCTACCATTTTCGGGTATTGACACCGATTCTACCCTGTTCAGGTACTCGTCCGGACAGTTTTTCGGTACTCGCACGGATTCTATCTTTTCCCGGTACTGGCCCGGATTCTACCATTTTCGGGTATTGACACCGATTCTATCCTTTAAAGGTACTCGTCCGGACAGTTTATCGGTACTCGCACGGATTCTACCCTTTCTCGGTACTGGCCCGGATTCTACCATTTTTGGGTATTGACACCGATTCTATCCTTTCAAGGTACTCGTCCGGACAGTTTATCGGTACTCGCACGGATTCTAACTTTTCTCGGTACTGGCCCGGATTCTACCATTTTCGGGTATTGTCACCGATTCTATCCTTTTCGGGTACTCGTCCGGACAGTTTATCGGTACTCGCACGGATTCTACCTTTTCCCGGTACTGGCCCGGATTCTACCATTTTTGGGTATTGACACCGATTCTATCCTTTTAAGGTACTCGTCCGGACAGTTTATCGGTACTCGCACGGATTCTACCTTTTCCCGGTACTGGCCCGGATTCTACCATTTTCGGGTATTGACACCGATTCTATCCTTTAAAGGTACTCGTCCGGACAGTTTATCGGTACTCGCACGGATTCTACCCTTTCTCGGTACTGGCCCGGATTCTACCATTTTCGGGTATTGACACCGATTCTACCCTTTTCAGGTACTCGTCCGGACAGTTTATCGGTACTCGCACGGATTCTACCTTTTCCCGGTACTGGCCCGGATTCTACCATTTTTGGGTATTGACACCGATTCTATCCTTTCAAGGTACTCGTCCGGACAGTTTATCGGTACTCGCACGGATTCTAACTTTTCTCGGTACTGGCCCGGATTCTACCATTTTCGGGTATTGTCACCGATTCTATCCTTTTCGGGTACTCGTCCGGACAGTTTATCGGTACTCGCACGGATTCTACCTTTTCCCGGTACTGGCCCGGATTCTACCATTTTTGGGTATTGACACCGATTCTATCCTTTTAAGGTACTCGTCCGGACAGTTTATCGGTACTCGCACGGATTCTACCTTTTCCCGGTACTGGCCCGGATTCTACCATTTTCGGGTATTGACACCGATTCTATCCTTTAAAGGTACTCGTCCGGACAGTTTATCGGTACTCGCACGGATTCTACCCTTTCTCGGTACTGGCCCGGATTCTACCATTTTTGGGTATTGACACCGATTCTATTCTTTTAAGGTACTCGTCCGGACAATTTATCGGTACTCGCACGGATTCTACCTTTTCTCGGTACTGGCCCGGATTCTACGATTTTCGGGTATTGTCATCGATTCTATCCTTTTCGGGTACTCGTCCGGACAGTTTATCAGTCCTCGCACGGATTCTACCTTTTCCGGGTACTGGCCCGGATTCTACCATTTTCGGGTATTGACACCGATTCTACCCTTTTCAGGTACTCGTCCGGATAGTTTATCGGTACTCGCACGGATTCTACCTTTTCCCGGTACTGGCCCGGATTCTACCATTTTTGGGTATTGACACCGATTCTATCCTTTTAAGGTACTCGTCCGGACAGTTTATCGGTACTCGCACGGATTCTACCTTTTCTCGGTACTGGCCCGGATTCTACCATTTTCGGGTATTGTCATTGATTCTATCCTTTTCGGGTACTCGTCCGGACAGTTTATCGGTACTCGCACGGATTCTACCTTTTCCCGGTACTTACCCGTATTCTACCATTTTCGGGTATTGACACCGATTCTACCCTGTTCAGGTACTCGTCCGGACAGTTTTTCGGTACTCGCACGGATTCTACCTTTTCCCGGTACTGGCCCGGATTCTACCATTTTCGGGTATTGACACCGATTCTATCCTTTAAAGGTACTGGTCCGGACAGTTTATCGGTACTCGCACGGATTCTACCATTTCTCGGTACTGGCCCGGATTCTACCATTTTCGGGTATTGACACCGATTCTACCCTTTTCAGGTACTCGTCCGGACAGTTTATCGGTACTCGCACGGATTCTACCTTTTCCCGGTACTGGCCCGGATTCTACCATTTTTGGGTATTGACACCGATTCTATCCTTTTAAGGTACTCGTCCGGACAGTTTATCGGTACTCGCACGGATTCTACCTTTTCTCGGTACTGGCCCGGATTCTACCATTTTCGGGTATTGTCATCGATTCTATCCTTTCCGGTTCTCGTCCGGACAGTTTATCAGTCCTCGCACGGATTCTACCTTTTCCCGGTACTGGCCCGGATTCTACCATTTTCGGGTATTGACACCGATTCTACCCTTTTCAGGTACTCGTCCGGATAGTTTATCGGTACTCGCAGGGATTCTACCTTTTCCCGGTACTGGCCCGGATTCTACCATTTTCGGTGATTCACACCGATTCTACCCTTTTCAGGTACTCGTCCCGACAGTTTATCGGTACTCGCATGGATTCTACCTTTTCCTGGCACTGGCCCGGATTCTACCATTTTCGGGTATTGACACCGATTCTATCCTTTTCAGGTACTAGTCCGGACAGTTTATCGGTACTCGCACGGATTCTACCTTTTCGCGGTACTGGCCCGGATTCTACCATTTTCGGGTATTGTCACCGATTCTATCCTTTTCGGGTACTCGTCCGGACAGTTTATCGGTACTCGCACGGATTCTACCTTTTCCCGGTACTTGCCCGTATTGTACCATTTTCGGGTATTGACACCGATTCTATCCTTTAAAGGTACTCGTCCGGACAGTTTATCGGTACTCGCACGGATTCTACCTTTTCTCGGTACTGGCCCGGATTCTACCATTTTCGGGTATTGATACCGATTCTATCCTTTTCAGGTACTCGTCCGGACAGTTTATCGGTACTCGCACGGATTCTACCTTTTCCCGGTACTGGCCCGGATTCTACCATTTTCGAGTATTGACACCGATTCTATCCTTTTAAGGTACTCGTCCGGACAGTTTATCGGTACTCGCACGGATTCTACCTTTTCTCGGTACTGGCCCGGATTCTACAATTTTCGGGTATTGTCATCGATTCTATCCTTTTCGGGTACTCGTCCGGACAGTTTATCGGTACTCGCATGGATTCTACCTTTTCCCGGTACTTACCCGTATTCTACCATTTTCGGGTATTGACACCGATTCTACCCTGTTCAGGTACTCGTCCGGACAGTTTTTCGGTACTCGCACGGATTCTACCTTTTCGCGGTACTGGCCCGGATTCTACCATTTTCGGGTATTGTCACCGATTCTATCCTTTTCGGGTACTCGTCCGGACAGTTTATCGGTACTCGCACGGATTCTACCTTTTCCCGGTACTTGCCCGTATTCTACCATTTTCGGGTATTGACACCGATTCTACCCTGTTCAGGTACTCGTCCGGACAGTTTTTCGGTACTCGCACGGATTCTACCTTTTCGCGGTACTGGCCCGGATTCTACCATTTTCGGGTATTGTCACCGATTCTATCCTTTTCGGGTACTCGTCCGGACAGTTTATCGGTACTCGCACAGATTCTACCTTTTCCCGGTACTTGCCCGTATTCTACCATTTTTGGGTATTGACACCGATTCTACCCTTTTCAGGTACTCGTCCGGACAGTTTATCGGTACTCGCACGGATTCTACCTTTTCCCGGTACTTGCCCGTATTCTACCATTTTCGGGTATTGACACCGATTCTACCCTTTTCAGGTACTCGTCCGGACAGTTTTTCGGTACTCGCACGGATTCTACCTTTTCTCGGTACTGGCCCGGATTCTACCATTTTCGGGTATTGACACCGATTCTATCCTTTTCAGGTACTCCTCCGGACAGTTTATCGGTACTCGCACGGATTCTACCTTTTCCCGGTACTTGCCCGTATTCTACCATTTTCGGGTATTGACACCGATTCTACCCTTTTCAGGTACTCGTCCGGACAGTTTTTCGGTACTCGCACGGATTCTACCTTTTCCCGGTACTGGCCCGGATTCTACCATTTTCGGGTATTGACACCGATTCTATCCTTTAAAGGTACTCGTCCGGACAGTTTATCGGTACTCGCACGGATTCTACCCTTTCTCGGTACTGGCCCGGATTCTACCATTTTCGGGTATTGACACCGATTCTATCCTTTTAAGGTACTCGTCCGGACAGTTTATCGGTACTCGCACGGATTCTACCTTTTCCCGGTACTGGCCCGGATTCTACCATTTTTGGGTATTGACACCGATTCTATCCTTTTCGGGTACTCGTCCGGACAGTTTATCAGTACTCGCACGGATTCTACCTTTTCCCGGTACTTGCCCGTATTCTACCATTTTTGGGTATTGACACCGATTCTACCCTTTTCAGGTACTCGTCCGGACAGTTTATCGGTACTCGCACGGATTCTACCTTTTCCCGGTACTTGCCCGTATTCTACCATTTTTGGGTATTGACACCGATTCTACCCTTTTCAGGTACTCGTCCGGACAGTTTATCGGTACTCGCACGGATTCTACCTTTTCCCGGTACTTGCCCGTATTCTACCATTTTCGGGTATTGACACCGATTCTACCCTTTTCAGGTACTCGTCCGGACAGTTTTTCGGTACTCGCACGGATTCTACCTTTTCTCGGTACTGGCCCGGATTCTACCATTTTCGGGTATTGACACCGATTCTATCCTTTTCAGGTACTCCTCCGGACAGTTTATCGGTACTCGCACGGATTCTACCTTTTCCCGGTACTTGCCCGTATTCTACCATTTTCGGGTATTGACACCGATTCTACCCTTTTCAGGTACTCGTCCGGACAGTTTTTCGGTACTCGCACGGATTCTACCTTTTCCCGGTACTGGCCCGGATTCTACCATTTTCGGGTATTGACACCGATTCTATCCTTTAAAGGTACTCGTCCGGACAGTTTATCGGTACTCGCACGGATTCTACCCTTTCTCGGTACTGGCCCGGATTCTACCATTTTCGGGTATTGACACCGATTCTATCCTTTTAAGGTACTCGTCCGGACAGTTTATCGGTACTCGCACGGATTCTACCTTTTCCCGGTACTGGCCCGGATTCTACCATTTTTGGGTATTGACACCGATTCTATCCTTTTCGGGTACTCGTCCGGACAGTTTATCGGTACTCGCACGGATTCTACCTTTTCCCGGTACTTGCCCGTATTCTACCATTTTCGGGTATTGACACCGATTCTACCCTGTTCAGGTACTCGTCCGGACAGTTTATCGGTACTCGCACGGATTCTACCTTTTCGCGGTACTGGCCCGGATTCTACCATTTTCGGGTATTGTCACCGATTCTATCCTTTTCGGGTACTCGTCCGGACAGTTTATCGGTACTCGCACGGATTCTACCTTTTCCCGGTACTTGCCCGTATTCTACCATTTTTGGGTATTGACACCGATTCTACCCTTTTCAGGTACTCGTCCGGACAGTTTATCGGTACTCGCACGGATTCTACCTTTTCCCGGTACTTGCCCGTATTCTACCATTTTCGGGTATTGACACCGATTCTACCCTTTTCAGGTACTCGTCCGGACAGTTTTTCGGTACTCGCACGGATTCTACCTTTTCTCGGTACTGGCCCGGATTCTACCATTTTCGGGTATTGACACCGATTCTATCCTTTTCAGGTACTCCTCCGGACAGTTTATCGGTACTCGCACGGATTCTACCTTTTCCCGGTACTTGCCCGTATTCTACCATTTTCGGGTATTGACACCGATTCTACCCTTTTCAGGTACTCGTCCGGACAGTTTTTCGGTACTCGCACGGATTCTACCTTTTCCCGGTACTGGCCCGGATTCTACCATTTTCGGGTATTGACACCGATTCTATCCTTTAAAGGTACTCGTCCGGACAGTTTATCGGTACTCGCACGGATTCTACCCTTTCTCGGTACTGGCCCGGATTCTACCATTTTCGGGTATTGACACCGATTCCATCCTCTTAAGGTACTCGTCCGGACAGTTTATCGGTACTCGCACGGATTCTACCTTTTCCCGGTACTGGCCCGGATTCTACCATTTTTGGGTATTGACACCGATTCTATCCTTTTCGGGTACTCGTCCGGACAGTTTATCGGTACTCGCACGGATTCTACCTTTTCCCGGTACTTGCCCGTATTCTACCATTTTCGGGTATTGACACCGATTCTATCCTTTAAAGGTACTCGTCCGGACAGTTTATCGGTACTCGCACGGATTCTACCTTTTCCCGGTACTGGCCCGGATTCTACCATTTTTGGGTATTGACACCGATTCTATCCTTTTCGGGTACTCGTCCGGACAGTTTATCGGTACTCGCACGGATTCTACCTTTTCCCGGTACTTGCCCGTATTCTACCATTTTCGGGTATTGACACCGATTCTACCCTGTTCAGGTACTCGTCCGGACAGTTTATCGGTACTCGCACGGATTCTACCTTTTCGCGGTACTGGCCCGGATTCTACCCTTTTCGGGTATTGTCACCGATTCTATCCTTTTCGGGTACTCGTCCGGACAGTTTATCGGTACTCGCACGGATTCTACCTTTTCCCGGTACTTGCCCGTATTCTACCATTTTTGGGTATTGACACCGATTCTACCCTTTTCAGGTACTCGTCCGGACAGTTTATCGGTACTCGCACGGATTCTACCTTTTCCCGGTACTTGCCCGTATTCTACCATTTTCGGGTATTGACACCGATTCTACCCTTTTCAGGTACTCGTCCGGACAGTTTATCGGTACTCGCACGGATTCTACCTTTTCGCGGTACTGGCCCGGATTCTACCATTTTCGGGTATTGTCACCGATTCTATCCTTTTCGGGTACTCGTCCGGACAGTTTATCGGTACTCGCACGGATTCTACCTTTTCTCGGTACTGGCCCGGATTCTACCATTTTCGGGTATTGTCACCGATTCTATCCTTTTCGGGTACTCGTCCGGACAGTTTATCGGTACTCGCACGGATTCTACCCTTTCTCGGTACTGGCCCGGATTCTACCATTTTCGGGTATTGACACCGATTCCATCCTCTTAAGGTACTCGTCCGGACAGTTTATCGGTACTCGCACGGATTCTACCTTTTCCCGGTACTGGCCCGGATTCTACCATTTTTGGGTATTGACACCGATTCTATCCTTTTCGGGTACTCGTCCGGACAGTTTATCGGTACTCGCACGGATTCTACCTTTTCCCGGTACTTGCCCGTATTCTACCATTTTCGGGTATTGACACCGATTCTATCCTTTAAAGGTACTCGTCCGGACAGTTTATCGGTACTCGCACGGATTCTACCTTTTCCCGGTACTGGCCCGGATTCTACCATTTTCGGGTATTGTCACCGATTCTATCCTTTAAAGGTACTCGTCCGGACAGTTTTTCGGTACTCGCACGGATTCTACCTTTTACCGGTACTAACCCGGATTCTACCATTTTCGGGTATTGACACCGATTCTATCCTTTAAAGGTACTCGTGCGGACAGTTTATCGGTACTCGCACCGATTCTACCTTTTCTCGGTACTGGCCTAGATTCTACCATTTTCGGGTATTGTCACCGATTCTATCCTTTTCGGGTACTCGTCCGGACAGTTTATCGGTACTCGCACGGATTCTACCTTTTCCCGGTACTTGCCCGTATTCTACCATTTTCGGGTATTGACACCGATTCTACCCTTTTCAGGTACTCGTCCGGACAGTTTTTCGGTACTCGCACGGATTCTACCTTTTCCCGGTACTGGCCCGGATTCTACCATTTTCGGGTATTCACACCGATTCTACCCTTTTCAGGTACTCGTCCGGATGGTTTGTCGGTACTCGCACGGATTCTACCTTTTCCCGGTACTGGACCGGATTCTACCATTTTCGGTCATTCACACCGATTCTACCCTTTTCAGGTACTCGTCCAGACAGTTTATCGGTACTCGCATGGATTCTACCTTTTCCTGGCACTGGCCCGGATTCTACCATTTTCGAGTATTGACACCGATTCTATCTTTTTCAGGTACTATTCCGGACAGTTTATCGGTACTCGCACGGATTCTACCTTTTCTCGGTACTGGCCCGGATTCTACCATTTTCGGGTATTGTCAGCGATTCTATCCTTTTCGGGTACTCGTCCGGACAGTTTATCAGTACTCGCACGGATTCTACCTTTTCCCGGTACTTGCCTGTATTCTACCATTTTCGGGTATTGACACCGATTCTACCCTGTTCAGGTACTCGTCCGGACAGTTTTTCGGTACTCGCACGGATTCTACCTTTTCTCGGTACTGGCCCGGATTCTACCATTTTCGGGTATTGTCATCGATTCTATCCTTTTCGGGTACTCGTCCGGACAGTTTATCGGTACTCGCATGGATTCTACCTTTTCCCGGTACTTACCCGTATTCTACCATTTTCGGGTATTGACACCGATTCTACCCTGTTCAGGTACTCGTCCGGACAGTTTTTCGGTACTCGCACGGATTCTACCTTTTCCCGGTACTGGCCCTTATTCTACCATTTTCGGGTATTGACACCGATTCTACCCTTTTCAGGTACTCGTCCGGACAGTTTTTCGGTACTCGCACGGATTCTACCTTTTCCCGGTACTGGCCCGGATTCAACCATTTTTGGGTATTGACACCGATTCTATCCTTTTAAGGTACTCGTCCGGACAGTTTATCGGTACTCGCACGGATTCTACCTTTTCTCGGTACTGGCCCGAATTCTACCATTTTCGGGTATTGTCACCGATTCTACCCTTTTCAGGTACTCGTCCGGACAGTTTATCGGTACTCGCACGAATTCTACCTTTTCCCGGTACTTGCCCGTATTCTACCATTTTCGGGTATTGACACCGATTCTACCCTTTTCAGGTACTCGTCCGGACAGTTTTTCGGTACTCGCACGGATTCTACCTTTTCTCGCTACTGGCCCGGATTCTACCATTTTCGGGTATTGACACCGATTCTATCCTTTTCAGGTACTCCTCCGGACAGTTTATCGGTACTCGCACGGATTCTACCTTTTCCCGGTACTTGCCCGTATTCTACCATTTTCGGGTATTGACACCGATTCTACCCTTTTCAGGTACTCGTCCGGACAGTTTTTCGGTACTCGCACGGATTCTACCTTTTCCCGGTACTGGCCCGGATTCTACCATTTTCGGGTATTGACACCGATTCTATCCTTTAAAGGTACTCGTCCGGACAGTTTATCGGTACTCGCACGGATTCTACCCTTTCTCGGTACTGGCCCGGATTCTACCATTTTCGGGTATTGACACCGATTCTATCCTTTTAAGGTACTCGTCCGGACAGTTTATCGGTACTCGCACGGATTCTACCTTTTCCCGGTACTGGCCCGGATTCTACCATTTTTGGGTATTGACACCGATTCTATCCTTTTCGGGTACTCGTCCGGACAGTTTATCGGTACTCGCACGGATTCTACCTTTTCCCGGTACTTGCCCGTATTCTACCATTTTCGGGTATTGACACCGATTCTACCCTGTTCAGGTACTCGTCCGGACAGTTTATCGGTACTCGCACGGATTCTACCTTTTCGCGGTACTGGCCCGGATTCTACCATTTTCGGGTATTGTCACCGATTCTATCCTTTTCGGGTACTAGTCCGGACAGTTTATCGGTACTCGCACGGATTCTACCTTTTCTCGGTACTGGCCCGGATTCTACCATTTTCGAGTATTGACACCGATTCTATCCTTTTCAGGTACTCCTCCGGACAGTTTATCGGTACTCTCACGGATTCTACCTTTTCCCGGTACTTGCCCGTATTCTACAATTTTCGGGTATTGACACCGATTCTACCCTTTTCAGGTACTCGTCCGGACAGTTTTTCGGTACTCGCACGGATTCTACCTTTTCCCGGTACTGGCCCGGATTCTACCATTTTCGGGTATTCACACCGATTCTATCCTTTAAAGGTACTCGTCCGGACAGTTTATCGGTACTCGCACGGATTCTACCTTTTCCCGGTACTTGCCCGTATTCTACCATTTTCGGGTATTCACACCGATTCTACCCTTTTCAGGTACTCGTCCGGACAGTTTTTCGGTACTCGCACGGATTCTACCTTTTCCCGGTACTGGCCCGGATTCTACCATTTTCGGGTATTCACACCGATTCTATCCTTTAAAGGTACTCGTCCGGACAGTTTATCGGTACTCGCACGGATTCTACCTTTTCCCGGTACTTGCCCGTATTCTACCATTTTCGGGTATTCACACCGATTCTACCCTTTTCAGGTACTCGTCCGGATAGTTTATCGGTACTCGCACGGATTCTACCTTTTCCCGGTACTGGACCGGATTCTACCATTTTCGGTCATTCACACCGATTCTACCCTTTTCAGGTACTCGTCCAGACAGTTTATCGGTACTCGCATGGATTCTACCTTTTCCTGGCACTGGCCCGGATTCTACCATTTTCGGGTATTGACACCGATTCTATCCTTTTCAGGTACTAGTCCGGACAGTTTATCGGTACTCGCACGGATTCTACCTTTTCTCGGTACTGGCCCGGATTCTACCATTTTTGGGTATTGACACCGATTCGATCCTTTGAAGGTACTCGTCCGGACAGTTTATCGGTACTCGCACCGATTCTACCTTTTCTCGGTACTGGCCCGGATTCTACCATTTTCGGGTATTGTCACCGATTCTATCCTTTTCGGGTACTCGTCCGGACAGTTTATCGGTACTCGCACGGATTCTACCTTTTCCCGGTACTGGACCGGATTCTACCATTTTCGGTCATTCACACCGATTCTACCCTTTTCAGGTACTCGTCCAGACAGTTTATCGGTACTCGCATGGATTCTACCTTTTCCTGGCACTGGCCCGGATTCTACCATTTTCGGGTATTGACACCGATTCTATCCTTTTTAGGTACTAGTCCGGACAGTTTATCGGTACTCGCACGGATTCTACCTTTTCGCGGTACTGGCCCGGATTCTACAATTTTCGGGTATTGTCACCGATTCTATCCTTTTCGGGTACTCGTCCGGACAGTTTATCGGTACTCGCACGGATTCTACCTTTTCTCGGTACTGGCCCGGATTCTACCATTTTCGGGTATTGTCACCGATTCTATCCTTTTCGGGTACTCGTCCGGACAGTTTATCGGTACTCGCACGGATTCTACCTTTTCCCGGTACTGGACCGGATTCTACCATTTTCGGTCATTCACACCGATTCTACCCTTTTCAGGTACTCGTCCAGACAGTTTATCGGTACTCGCATGGATTCTACCTTTTCCTGGCACTGGCCCGGATTCTACCATTTTCGGGTATTGACACCGATTCTATCCTTTTCAGGTACTAGTCCGGACAGTTTATCGGTACTCGCACGGATTCTACCTTTTCGCGGTACTGGCCCGGATTCTACCATTTTCGGGTATTGTCACCGATTCTATCCTTTTCGGGTACTCGTCCGGACAGTTTATCGGTACTCGCACGGATTCTACCTTTTCCCGGTACTGGGCCGGATTCTACCATTTTCAGGTATTGACACCGATTCTACCCTTTTCAGGTACTCGTCCGGACAGTTTATCGGTACTCGCACGGATTCTACCTTTTCCCGGTACTGGCCCGGATTCTACCATTTTTGGGTATTGACACCGATTCTATCCTTTTAAGGTACTCGTCCGGACAGTTTATCGGTACTCGCACCGATTATACCTTTTCTCGGTACTGGCCCGGATTCTACCATTTTCGGGTATTGTCACCGATTCTATCCTTTTCAGGTACTAGTCCGGACAGTTTATCGGTACTCGCACGGATTCTACCTTTTCTCGGTACTGGCCCGGATTCTACCATTTTCGGGTATTGACACCGATTCTATCCTTTTCAGGTACTCCTCCGGACAGTTTATCGGTACTCTCACGGATTCTACCTTTTCCCGGTACTTGCCCGTATTCTACAATTTTCGGGTATTGACACCGATTCTACCCTTTTCAGGTACTCGTCCGGACAGTTTTTCGGTACTCGCACGGATTCTACCTTTTCCCGGTACTGGCCCGGATTCTACCATTTTTGGGTATTCACACCGATTCTATCCTTTAAAGGTACTCGTCCGGACAGTTTATCGGTACTCGCACGGATTCTACCTTTTCCCGGTACTTGCCCGTATTCTACCATTTTCGGGTATTCACACCGATTCTACCCTTTTCAGGTACTCGTCCGGACAGTTTTTCGGTACTCGCACGGATTCTACCTTTTCCCGGTACTGGCCCGGATTCTACCATTTTCGGGTATTCACACCGATTCTATCCTTTAAAGGTACTCGTCCGGACAGTTTATCGGTACTCGCACGGATTCTACCTTTTCCCGGTACTTGCCCGTATTCTACCATTTTCGGGTATTCACACCGATTCTACCCTTTTCAGGTACTCGTCCGGATAGTTTATCGGTACTCGCACGGATTCTACCTTTTCCCGGTACTGGACCGGATTCTACCATTTTCGGTCATTCACACCGATTCTACCCTTTTCAGGTACTCGTCCAGACAGTTTATCGGTACTCGCATGGATTCTACCTATTCCTGGCACTGGCCCGAATTCTACCATTTTCGGGTATTGACACCGATTCTATCCTTTTCAGGTACTAGTCCGGACAGTTTATCGGTACTCGCACGGATTCTACCTTTTCTCGGTACTGGCCCGGATTCTACCATTTTTGGGTATTGACACCGATTCTATCCTTTGAAGGTACTCGTCCGGACAGTTTATCGGTACTCGCACCGATTCTACCTTTTCTCGGTACTGGCCCGGATTCTACCATTTTCGGGTATTGTCACCGATTCTATCCTTTTCGGGTACTCGTCCGGACAGTTTATCGGTACTCGCACGGATTCTACCTTTTCCCGGTACTGGACCGGATTCTACCATTTTCGGTCATTCACACCGATTCTACCCTTTTCAGGTACTCGTCCAGACAGTTTATCGGTACTCGCATGGATTCTACCTTTTCCTGGCACTGGCCCGGATTCTACCATTTTCGGGTATTGACACCGATTCTATCCTTTTTAGGTACTAGTCCGGACAGTTTATCGGTACTCGCACGGATTCTACCTTTTCGCGGTACTGGCCCGGATTCTACCATTTTCGGGTATTGTCACCGATTCTATCCTTTTCGGGTACTCGTCCGGACAGTTCATCGGTACTCGCACGGATTCTACCTTTTCTCGGTACTGGCCCGGATTCTACCATTTTCGGGTATTGTCACCGATTCTATCCTTTTCGGGTACTCGTCCGGACAGTTTATCGGTACTCGCACGGATTCTACCTTTTCCCGGTACTGGACCGGATTCTACCATTTTCGGTCATTCACACCGATTCTACCCTTTTCAGGTACTCGTCCAGACAGTTTATCGGTACTCGCATGGATTCTACCTTTTCCTGGCACTGGCCCGGATTCTACCATTTTCGGGTATTGACACCGATTCTATCCTTTTCAGGTACTAGTCCGGACAGTTTATCGGTACTCGCACGGATTCTACCTTTTCGCGGTACTGGCCCGGATTCTACCATTTTCGGGTATGGTCACCGATTCTATCCTTTTCGGGTACTCGTCCGGACAGTTTATCGGTACTCGCACGGATTCTACCTTTTCCCGGTACTGGGCCGGATTCTACCATTTTCGGGTATTGACACCGATTCTACCCTTTTCAGGTACTCGTCCGGACAGTTTATCGGTACTCGCACGGATTCTACCTTTTCCCGGTACTGGCCCGGATTCTACCATTTTTGGGTATTGACACCGATTCTATCCTTTTAAGGTACTCGTCCGGACAGTTTATCGGTACTCGCACCGATTATACCTTTTCTCGGTACTGGCCCGGATTCTACCATTTTCGGGTATTGTCACCGATTCTATCCTTTTCAGGTACTAGTCCGGACAGTTTATCGGTACTCGCACGGATTCTACCTTTTCTCGGTACTGGCCCGGATTCTACCATTTTCGGGTATTGACACCGATTCTATCCTTTTCAGGTACTCCTCCGGACAGTTTATCGGTACTCTCACGGATTCTACCTTTTCCCGGTACTTGCCCGTATTCTACAATTTTCGGGTATTGACACCGATTCTACCCTTTTCAGGTACTCGTCCGGACAGTTTTTCGGTACTCGCACGGATTCTACCTTTTCCCGGTACTGGCCCGGATTCTACCATTTTTGGGTATTCACACCGATTCTATCCTTTAAAGGTACTCGTCCGGACAGTTTATCGGTACTCGCACGGATTCTACCTTTTCCCGGTACTTGCCCGTATTCTACCATTTTCGGGTATTCACACCGATTCTACCCTTTTCAGGTACTCGTCCGGACAGTTTTTCGGTACTCGCACGGATTCTACCTTTTCCCGGTACTGGCCCGGATTCTACCATTTTCGGGTATTCACACCGATTCTATCCTTTAAAGGTACTCGTCCGGACAGTTTATCGGTACTCGCACGGATTCTACCTTTTCCCGGTACTTGCCCGTATTCTACCATTTTCGGGTATTCACACCGATTCTACCCTTTTCAGGTACTCGTCCGGATAGTTTATCGGTACTCGCACGGATTCTACCTTTTCCCGGTACTGGACCGGATTCTACCATTTTCGGTCATTCACACCGATTCTACCCTTTTCAGGTACTCGTCCAGACAGTTTATCGGTACTCGCATGGATTCTACCTTTTCCTGGCACTGGCCCGGATTCTACCATTTTCGGGTATTGACACCGATTCTATCCTTTTCAGGTACTAGTCCGGACAGTTTATCGGTACTCGCACGGATTCTACCTTTTCTCGGTACTGGCCCGGATTCTACCATTTTTGGGTATTGACACCGATTCTATCCTTTGAAGGTACTCGTCCGGACAGTTTATCGGTACTCGCACCGATTCTACCTTTTCTCGGTACTGGCCCGGATTCTACCATTTTCGGGTATTGTCACCGATTCTATCCTTTTCGGGTACTCGTCCGGACAGTTTATCGGTACTCGCACGGATTCTACCTTTTCCCGGTACTGGACCGGATTCTACCATTTTCGGTCATTCACACCGATTCTACCCTTTTCAGGTACTCGTCCAGACAGTTTATCGGTACTCGCATGGATTCTACCTTTTCCTGGCACTGGCCCGGATTCTACCATTTTCGGGTATTGACACCGATTCTATCCTTTTTAGGTACTAGTCCGGACAGTTTATCGGTACTCGCACGGATTCTACCTTTTCGCGGTACTGGCCCGGATTCTACCATTTTCGGGTATTGTCACCGATTCTATCCTTTTCGGGTACTCGTCCGGACAGTTCATCGGTACTCGCACGGATTCTACCTTTTCTCGGTACTGGCCCGGATTCTACCATTTTCGGGTATTGTCACCGATTCTATCCTTTTCGGGTACTCGTCCGGACAGTTTATCGGTACTCGCACGGATTCTACCTTTTCCCGGTACTGGACCGGATTCTACCATTTTCGGTCATTCACACCGATTCTACCCTTTTCAGGTACTCGTCCAGACAGTTTATCGGTACTCGCATGGATTCTACCTTTTCCTGGCACTGGCCCGGATTCTACCATTTTCGGGTATTGACACCGATTCTATCCTTTTCAGGTACTAGTCCGGACAGTTTATCGGTACTCGCACGGATTCTACCTTTTCGCGGTACTGGCCCGGATTCTACCATTTTCGGGTATGGTCACCGATTCTATCCTTTTCGGGTACTCGTCCGGACAGTTTATCGGTACTCGCACGGATTCTACCTTTTCCCGGTACTGGGCCGGATTCTACCATTTTCGGGTATTGACACCGATTCTACCCTTTTCAGGTACTCGTCCGGACAGTTTATCGGTACTCGCACTGATTCTACCTTTTCCCGGTACTGGCCCGGATTCTACCATTTTTGGGTATTGACACCGATTCTATCCTTTTAAGGTACTCGTCCGGACAGTTTATCGGTACTCGCACCGATTATACCTTTTCTCGGTACTGGCCCGGATTCTACCATTTTCGGGTATTGTCACCGATTCTATCCTTTTCAGGTACTAGTCCGGACAGTTTATCGGTACTCGCACGGATTCTACCTTTTCTCGGTACTGGCCCGGATTCTACCATTTTCGGGTATTGACACCGATTCTATCCTTTTCAGGTACTCCTCCGGACAGTTTATCGGTACTCTCACGGATTCTACCTTTTCCCGGTACTTGCCCGTATTCTACAATTTTCGGGTATTGACACCGATTCTACCCTTTTCAGGTACTCGTCCGGACAGTTTTTCGGTACTCGCACGGATTCTACCTTTTCCCGGTACTGGCCCGGATTCTACCATTTTTGGGTATTCACACCGATTCTATCCTTTAAAGGTACTCGTCCGGACAGTTTATCGGTACTCGCACGGATTCTACCTTTTCCCGGTACTTGCCCGTATTCTACCATTTTCGGGTATTCACACCGATTCTACCCTTTTCAGGTACTCGTCCGGACAGTTTTTTCGGTACTCGCACGGATTCTACCTTTTCCCGGTACTGGCCCGGATTCTACCATTTTCGGGTATTCACACCGATTCTATCCTTTAAAGGTACTCGTCCGGACAGTTTATCGGTACTCGCACGGATTCTACCTTTTCCCGGTACTTGCCCGTATTCTACCATTTTCGGGTATTCACACCGATTCTACCCTTTTCAGGTACTCGTCCGGATAGTTTATCGGTACTCGCACGGATTCTACCTTTTCCCGGTACTGGACCGGATTCTACCATTTTCGGTCATTCACACCGATTCTACCCTTTTCAGGTACTCGTCCAGACAGTTTATCGGTACTCGCATGGATTCTACCTTTTCCTGGCACTGGCCCGGATTCTACCATTTTCGGGTATTGACACCGATTCTATCCTTTTCAGGTACTAGTCCGGACAGTTTATCGGTACTCGCACGGATTCTACCTTTTCTCGGTACTGGCCCGGATTCTACCATTTTTGGGTATTGACACCGATTCTATCCTTTGAAGGTACTCGTCCGGACAGTTTATCGGTACTCGCACCGATTCTACCTTTTCTCGGTACTGGCCCGGATTCTACCATTTTCGGGTATTGTCACCGATTCTATCCTTTTCGGGTACTCGTCCGGACAGTTTATCGGTACTCGCACGGATTCTACCTTTTCCCGGTACTGGACCGGATTCTACCATTTTCGGTCATTCACACCGATTCTACCCTTTTCAGGTACTCGTCCAGACAGTTTATCGGTACTCGCATGGATTCTACCTTTTCCTGGCACTGGCCCGGATTCTACCATTTTCGGGTATTGACACCGATTCTATCCTTTTTAGGTACTAGTCCGGACAGTTTATCGGTACTCGCACGGATTCTACCTTTTCGCGGTACTGGCCCGGATTCTACCATTTTCGGGTATTGTCACCGATTCTATCCTTTTCGGGTACTCGTCCGGACAGTTCATCGGTACTCGCACGGATTCTACCTTTTCTCGGTACTGGCCCGGATTCTACCATTTTCGGGTATTGTCACCGATTCTATCCTTTTCGGGTACTCGTCCGGACAGTTTATCGGTACTCGCACGGATTCTACCTTTTCCCGGTACTGGACCGGATTCTACCATTTTCGGTCATTCACACCGATTCTACCCTTTTCAGGTACTCGTCCAGACAGTTTATCGGTACTCGCATGGATTCTACCTTTTCCTGGCACTGGCCCGGATTCTACCATTTTCGGGTATTGACACCGATTCTATCCTTTTCAGGTACTAGTCCGGACAGTTTATCGGTACTCGCACGGATTCTACCTTTTCGCGGTACTGGCCCGGATTCTACCATTTTCGGGTATTGTCACCGATTCTATCCTTTTCGGGTACTCGTCCGGACAGTTTATCGGTACTCGCACGGATTCTACCTTTTCCCGGTACTGGGCCGGATTCTACCATTTTCGGGTATTGACACCGATTCTATCCTTTTCAGGTACTCCTCCGGACAGTTTATCGGTACTCTCACGGATTCTACCTTTTCCCGGTACTTGCCCGTATTCTACAATTTTCGGGTATTGACACCGATTCTACCCTTTTCAGGTACTCGTCCGGACAGTTTTTCGGTACTCGCACGGATTCTACCTTTTCCCGGTACTGGCCCGGATTCTACCATTTTTGGGTATTCACACCGATTCTATCCTTTAAAGGTACTCGTCCGGACAGTTTATCGGTACTCGCACGGATTCTACCTTTTCCCGGTACTTGCCCGTATTCTACCATTTTCGGGTATTCACACCGATTCTACCCTTTTCAGGTACTCGTCCGGAGAGTTTATCGGTACTCGCACGGATTCTACCTTTTCCCGGTACTGGACCGGATTCTACCATTTTCGGTCATTCACACCGATTCTACCCTTTTCAGGTACTCGTCCAGACAGTTTATCGGTACTCGCATGGATTCTACCTTTTCCTGGCACTGGCCCGGATTTTACCATTTTCAGGTATTGACACCGATTCTATATTTTTCAGGTACTAGTCCGGACAGTTTATCGGTACTCGCACGGATTCTACCTTTTCGCGGTACTGGCCCGGATTCTACCATTTTCGGGTATTGTCACCGACTCTATCCTTTTCGGGTACTCGTCCGGACAGTTTATCGGTACTCGCACGGATTCTACCTTTTCTCGGTACTGGCCCGGATTCTACATTTTTCGGGTATTGTCACCGATTCTATCCTTTTCGGGTACTCGTCCGGACAGTTTATCGGTACTCGCACGGATTCTACCTTTTCCCGGTACTGGACCGGATTCTACCATTTTCGGTCATTCACACCGATTCTACCCTTTTCAGGTACTCGTCCAGACAGTTTATCGGTACTCGCATGGATTCTACCTTTTCCTGGCACTGGCCCGGATTCTACCATTTTCGGGTATTGACACCGATTCTATCTTTTTCAGGTACTAGTCCGGACAGTTTATCGGTACTCGCACGGATTCTACCTTTTCTCGGTACTGGCCCGGATTCTACCATTTTTGGGTATTGACACCGATTCTATCCTTTTAAGGTACTCGTCCGGACAGTTTATCGGTACTCGCACCGATTCTACCTTTTCTCGGTACTGGCCCGGATTCTACCATTTTCGGGTATTGTCACCGATTCTATCCTTTTCGGGTACTCGTCCGGACAGTTTATCGGTACTCGCACGGATTCTACCTTTTCCCGGTACTTGCCCGTATTCTACCATTTTCGGGTATTGACACCGATTCTACCCTGTTCAGGTACTCGTCCGGACAGTTTATTGGTACTCGCACCGATTCTACCTTTTCTCGGTACTGGCCCGGATTCTACCATTTTCGGGTATTGTCACCGATTCTATCCTTTTCGGGTACTCGTCCGGACAGTTTATCGGTACTCGCACGGATTCTACCTTTTCCCGGTACTTGCCCGTATTCTACCATTTTCGGGTATTGACACCGATTCTACCCTTTTCAGGTACTCGTCCGGACAGTTTTTCGGTACTCGCACGGATTCTACCTTTTCCCGGTACTGGCCCGGATTCTACCATTTTTGGGTATTGACACCGATTCTATCCTTTTAAGGTACTCGTCCGGACAGTTTATCGGTACTCGCACTGATTCTACCTTTTCTCGGTACTGGCCCGGATTCTACCATTTTCGGGTATTGTCACCGATTCTATCCTTTTCAGGTACTAGTCCGGACAGTTTATCGGTACTCGCACGGATTCTACCTTTTCTCGGTACTGGCCCGGATTCTACCATTTTCGGGTATTGACACCGATTCTATCCTTTTCAGGTACTCCTCCGGACAGTTTATCGGTACTCTCACGGATTCTACCTTTTCCCGGTACTTGCCCGTATTCTACAATTTTCGGGTATTGACACCGATTCTACCCTTTTCAGGTACTCGTCCGGACAGTTTTTCGGTACTCGCACGGATTCTACCTTTTCCCGGTACTGGCCCGGATTCTACCATTTTTGGGTATTCACACCGATTCTATCCTTTAAAGGTACTCGTCCGGACAGTTTATCGGTACTCGCACGGATTCTACCTTTTCCCGGTACTTGCCCGTATTCTACCATTTTCGGGTATTCACACCGATTCTACCCTTTTCAGGTACTCGTCCGGAGAGTTTATCGGTACTCGCACGGATTCTACCTTTTCCCGGTACTGGACCGGATTCTACCATTTTCGGTCATTCACACCGATTCTACCCTTTTCAGGTACTCGTCCAGACAGTTTATCGGTACTCGCATGGATTCTACCTTTTCCTGGCACTGGCCCGGATTTTACCATTTTCAGGTATTGACACCGATTCTATATTTTTCAGGTACTAGTCCGGACAGTTTATCGGTACTCGCACGGATTCTACCTTTTCGCGGTACTGGCCCGGATTCTACCATTTTCGGGTATTGTCACCGATTCTATCCTTTTCGGGTACTCGTCCGGACAGTTTATCGGTACTCGCACGGATTCTACCTTTTCTCGGTACTGGCCCGGATTCTACCATTTTCGGGTATTGTCACCGATTCTATCCTTTTCGGGTACTCGTCCGGACAGTTTATCGGTACTCGCACGGATTCTACCTTTTCCCGGTACTGGACCGGATTCTACCATTTTCGGTCATTCACACCGATTCTACCCTTTTCAGGTACTCGTCCAGACAGTTTATCGGTACTCGCATGGATTCTACCTTTTCCTGGCACTGGCCCGGATTCTACCATTTTCGGGTATTGACACCGATTCTATCTTTTTCAGGTACTAGTCCGGACAGTTTATCGGTACTCGCACGGATTCTACCTTTTCTCGGTACTGGCCCGGATTCTACCATTTTTGGGTATTGACACCGATTCTATCCTTTTAAGGTACTCGTCCGGACAGTTTATCGGTACTCGCACCGATTCTACCTTTTCTCGGTACTGGCCCGGATTCTACCATTTTCGGGTATTGTCACCGATTCTATCCTTTTCGGGTACTCGTCCGGACAGTTTATCGGTACTCGCACGGATTCTACCTTTTCCCGGTACTTGCCCGTATTCTACCATTTTCGGGTATTGACACCGATTCTACCCTGTTCAGGTACTCGTCCGGACAGTTTATCGGTACTCGCACCGATTCTACCTTTTCTCGGTACTGGCCCGGATTCTACCATTTTCGGGTATTGTCACCGATTCTATCCTTTTCGGGTACTCGTCCGGACAGTTTATCGGTACTCGCACGGATTCTACCTTTTCCCGGTACTTGCCCGTATTCTACCATTTTCGGGTATTGACACCGATTCTACCCTTTTCAGGTACTCGTCCGGACAGTTTTTCGGTACTCGCACGGATTCTACCTTTTCCCGGTACTGGCCCGGATTCTACCATTTTCGGGTATTGACACCGATTCTACCCTTTTCAGGTACTCGTCCGGACAGTTTTTCGGTACTCGCACGGATTCTACCTTTTCCCGGTACTGGACCGGATTCTACCATTTTCGGTCATTCACACCTATTCTACCTTTTTCAGGTACTCGTCCAGACAGTTTATCGGTACTCGCATGGATTCTACCTTTTCCTGGCACTGGCCCGGATTCTACCATTTTCGGGTATTGACACCGATTCTATCCTTTTCAGGTACTAGTCCGGACAGTTTATCGGTACTCGCACGGATTCTACCTTTTCTCGGTACTGGCCCGGATTCTACCATTTTTGGGTATTGACACCGATTCTATCCTTTGAAGGTACTCGTCCGGACAGTTTATCGGTACTCGCACCGATTCTACCTTTTCTCGGTACTGGCCCGGATTCTACCATTTTCGGGTATTGTCACCGATTCTATCCTTTTCGGGTACTCGTCCGGACAGTTTATCGGTACTCGCACGGATTCTACCTTTTCCCGGTACTGGACCGGATTCTACCATTTTCGGTCATTCACACCGATTCTACCCTTTTCAGGTACTCGTCCAGACAGTTTATCGGTACTCGCATGGATTCTACCTTTTCCTGGCACTGGCCCGGATTCTACCATTTTCGGGTATTGACACCGATTCTATCCTTTTTAGGTACTAGTCCGGACAGTTTATCGGTACTCGCACGGATTCTACCTTTTCGCGGTACTGGCCCGGATTCTACCATTTTCGGGTATTGTCACCGATTCTATCCTTTTCGGGTACTCGTCCGGACAGTTTATCGGTACTCGCACGGATTCTACCTTTTCTCGGTACTGGCCCGGATTCTACCATTTTCGGGTATTGTCACCGATTCTATCCTTTTCGGGTACTCGTCCGGACAGTTTATCGGTACTCGCACGGATTCTACCTTTTCCCGGTACTGGACCGGATTCTACCATTTTCGGTCATTCACACCGATTCTACCCTTTTCAGGTACTCGTCCAGACAGTTTATCGGTACTCGCATGGATTCTACCTTTTCCTGGCACTGGCCCGGATTCTACCATTTTCGGGTATTGACACCGATTCTATCTTTTTCAGGTACTAGTCCGGACAGTTTATCGGTACTCGCACGGATTCTACCTTTTCTCGGTACTGGCCCGGATTCTACCATTTTTGGGTATTGACACCGATTCTATCCTTTTAAGGTACTCGTCCGGACAGTTTATCGGTACTCGCACCGATTCTACCTTTTCTCGGTACTGGCCCGGATTCTACCATTTTCGGGTATTGTCACCGATTCTATCCTTTTCGGGTACTCGTCCGGACAGTTTATCGGTACTCGCACGGATTCTACCTTTTCCCGGTACTTGCCCGTATTCTACCATTTTCGGGTATTGACACCGATTCTACCCTGTTCAGGTACTCGTCCGGACAGTTTATCGGTACTCGCACCGATTCTACCTTTTCTCGGTACTGGCCCGGATTCTACCATTTTCGGGTATTGTCACCGATTCTATCCTTTTCGGGTACTCGTCCGGACAGTTTATCGGTACTCGCACGGATTCTACCTTTTCCCGGTACTTGCCCGTATTCTACCATTTTCGGGTATTGACACCGATTCTACCCTTTTCAGGTACTCGTCCGGACAGTTTTTCGGTACTCGCACGGATTCTACCTTTTCCCGGTACTGGCCCGGATTCTACCATTTTCGGGTATTGACACCGATTCTACCCTTTTCAGGTACTCGTCCGGACAGTTTTTCGGTACTCGCACGGATTCTACCTTTTCCCGGTACTGGACCGGATTCTACCATTTTCGGTCATTCACACCTATTCTACCTTTTTCAGGTACTCGTCCAGACAGTTTATCGGTACTCGCATGGATTCTACCTTTTCCTGGCACTGGCCCGGATTCTACCATTTTCGGGTATTGACACCGATTCTATCCTTTTCAGGTACTAGTCCGGACAGTTTATCGGTACTCGCACGGATTCTACCTTTTCTCGGTACTGGCCCGGATTCTACCATTTTTGGGTATTGACACCGATTCTATCCTTTGAAGGTACTCGTCCGGACAGTTTATCGGTACTCGCACCGATTCTACCTTTTCTCGGTACTGGCCCGGATTCTACCATTTTCGGGTATTGTCACCGATTCTATCCTTTTCGGGTACTCGTCCGGACAGTTTATCGGTACTCGCACGGATTCTACCTTTTCCCGGTACTGGACCGGATTCTACCATTTTCGGTCATTCACACCGATTCTACCCTTTTCAGGTACTCGTCCAGACAGTTTATCGGTACTCGCATGGATTCTACCTTTTCCTGGCACTGGCCCGGATTCTACCATTTTCGGGTATTGACACCGATTCTATCCTTTTTAGGTACTAGTCCGGACAGTTTATCGGTACTCGCACGGATTCTACCTTTTCGCGGTACTGGCCCGGATTCTACCATTTTCGGGTATTGTCACCGATTCTATCCTTTTCGGGTACTCGTCCGGACAGTTTATCGGTACTCGCACGGATTCTACCTTTTCTCGGTACTGGCCCGGATTCTACCATTTTCGGGTATTGTCACCGATTCTATCCTTTTCGGGTACTCGTCCGGACAGTTTATCGGTACTCGCACGGATTCTACCTTTTCCCGGTACTGGACCGGATTCTACCATTTTCGGTCATTCACACCGATTCTACCCTTTTCAGGTACTCGTCCAGACAGTTTATCGGTACTCGCATGGATTCTACCTTTTCCTGGCACTGGCCCGGATTCTACCATTTTCGGGTATTGACACCGATTCTATCTTTTTCAGGTACTAGTCCGGACAGTTTATCGGTACTCGCACGGATTCTACCTTTTCTCGGTACTGGCCCGGATTCTACCATTTTTGGGTATTGACACCGATTCTATCCTTTTAAGGTACTCGTCCGGACAGTTTATCGGTACTCGCACCGATTCTACCTTTTCTCGGTACTGGCCCGGATTCTACCATTTTCGGGTATTGTCACCGATTCTATCCTTTTCGGGTACTCGTCCGGACAGTTTATCGGTACTCGCACGGATTCTACCTTTTCCCGGTACTTGCCCGTATTCTACCATTTTCGGGTATTGACACCGATTCTACCCTGTTCAGGTACTCGTCCGGACAGTTTATCGGTACTCGCACCGATTCTACCTTTTCTCGGTACTGGCCCGGATTCTACCATTTTCGGGTATTGTCACCGATTCTATCCTTTTCGGGTACTCGTCCGGACAGTTTATCGGTACTCGCACGGATTCTACCTTTTCCCGGTACTTGCCCGTATTCTACCATTTTCGGGTATTGACACCGATTCTACCCTTTTCAGGTACTCGTCCGGACAGTTTTTCGGTACTCGCACGGATTCTACCTTTTCCCGGTACTGGCCCGGATTCTACCATTTTCGGGTATTGACACCGATTCTACCCTTTTCAGGTACTCGTCCGGACAGTTTTTCGGTACTCGCACGGATTCTACCTTTTCCCGGTACTGGACCGGATTCTACCATTTTCGGTCATTCACACCTATTCTACCTTTTTCAGGTACTCGTCCAGACAGTTTATCGGTACTCGCATGGATTCTACCTTTTCCTGGCACTGGCCCGGATTCTACCATTTTCGGGTATTGACACCGATTCTATCCTTTTCAGGTACTAGTCCGGACAGTTTATCGGTACTCGCACGGATTCTACCTTTTCTCGGTACTGGCCCGGATTCTACCATTTTTGGGTATTGACACCGATTCTATCCTTTGAAGGTACTCGTCCGGACAGTTTATCGGTACTCGCACCGATTCTACCTTTTCTCGGTACTGGCCCGGATTCTACCATTTTCGGGTATTGTCACCGATTCTATCCTTTTCGGGTACTCGTCCGGACAGTTTATCGGTACTCGCACGGATTCTACCTTTTCCCGGTACTGGACCGGATTCTACCATTTTCGGTCATTCACACCGATTCTACCCTTTTCAGGTACTCGTCCAGACAGTTTATCGGTACTCGCATGGATTCTACCTTTTCCTGGCACTGGCCCGGATTCTACCATTTTCGGGTATTGACACCGATTCTATCCTTTTTAGGTACTAGTCCGGACAGTTTATCGGTACTCGCACGGATTCTACCTTTTCGCGGTACTGGCCCGGATTCTACCATTTTCGGGTATTGTCACCGATTCTATCCTTTTCGGGTACTCGTCCGGACAGTTTATCGGTACTCGCACGGATTCTACCTTTTCTCGGTACTGGCCCGGATTCTACCATTTTTGGGTATTGACACCGATTCTATCCTTTTAAGGTACTCGTCCGGACAGTTTATCGGTACTCGCACCGATTCTACCTTTTCTCGGTAGTGGCCCGGATTCTACCATTTTCGGGTATTGTCACCGATTCTATCCTTTTCAGGTACTAGTCCGGACAGTTTATCGGTACTCGCACGGATTCTACCTTTTCTCGGTACTGGCCCGGATTCTACCATTTTCGGGTATTGACACCGATTCTATCCTTTTCAGGTACTCCTCCGGACAGTTTATCGGTACTCTCACGGATTCTACCTTTTCCCGGTACTTGCCCGTATTCTACAATTTTCGGGTATTGACACCGATTCTACCCTTTTCAGGTACTCGTCCGGACAGTTTTTCGGTACTCGCACGGATTCTACCTTTTCCCGGTACTGGCCCGGATTCTACCATTTTTGGGTATTCACACCGATTCTATCCTTTAAAGGTACTCGTCCGGACAGTTTATCGGTACTCGCACGGATTCTACCTTTTCCCGGTACTTGCCCGTATTCTACCATTTTCGGGTATTCACACCGATTCTACCCTTTTCAGGTACTCGTCCGGATAGTTTATCGGTACTCGCACGGATTCTACCTTTTCCCGGTACTGGACCGGATTCTACCATTTTCGGTCATTCACACCGATTCTACCCTTTTCAGGTACTCGTCCAGACAGTTTATCGGTACTCGCATGGATTCTACCTTTTCCTGGCACTGGCCCGGATTCTACCATTTTCAGGTATTGACACCGATTCTATATTTTTCAGGTACTAGTCCGGACAGTTTATCGGTACTCGCACGGATTCTACCTTTTCGCGGTACTGGCCCGGATTCTACCATTTTCGGGTATTGTCACCGATTCTATCCTTTTCGGGTACTCGTCCGGACAGTTTATCGGTACTCGCACGGATTCTACCTTTTCTCGGTACTGGCCCGGATTCTACCATTTTCGGGTATTGTCACCGATTCTATCCTTTTCGGGTACTCGTCCGGACAGTTTATCGGTACTCGCACGGATTCTACCTTTTCCCGGTACTGGACCGGATTCTACCATTTTCGGTCATTCACACCGATTCTACCCTTTTCAGGTACTCGTCCAGACAGTTTATCGGTACTCGCATGGATTCTACCTTTTCCTGGCACTGGCCCGGATTCTACCATTTTCGGGTATTGACACCGATTCTATCTTTTTCAGGTACTAGTCCGGACAGTTTATCGGTACTCGCACGGATTCTACCTTTTCTCGGTACTGGCCCGGATTCTACCATTTTTGGGTATTGACACCGATTCTATCCTTTTAAGGTACTCGTCCGGACAGTTTATCGGTACTCGCACCGATTCTACCTTTTCTCGGTACTGGCCCGGATTCTACCATTTTCGGGTATTGTCACCGATTCTATCCTTTTCGGGTACTCGTCCGGACAGTTTATCGGTACTCGCACGGATTCTACCTTTTCCCGGTACTTGCCCGTATTCTACCATTTTCGGGTATTGACACCGATTCTACCCTGTTCAGGTACTCGTCCGGACAGTTTTTCGGTACTCGCACGGATTCTACCTTTTCCCGGTACTGGACCGGATTCTACCATTTTCGGTCATTCACACCGATTCTACCCTTTTCAGGTACTCGTCCAGACAGTTTATCGGTACTCGCATGGATTCTACCTTTTCCTGGCACTGGCCCGGATTCTACCATTTTCGGGTATTGACACCGATTCTATCTTTTTCAGGTACTAGTCCGGACAGTTTATCGGTACTCGCACGGATTCTACCTTTTCTCGGTACTGGCCCGGATTCTACCATTTTTGGGTATTGACACCGATTCTATCCTTTTAAGGTACTCGTCCGGACAGTTTATCGGTACTCGCACCGATTCTACCTTTTCTCGGTACTGGCCCGGATTCTACCATTTTCGGGTATTGTCACCGATTCTATCCTTTTCGGGTACTCGTCCGGACAGTTTATCGGTACTCGCACGGATTCTACCTTTTCCCGGTACTTGCCCGTATTCTACCATTTTCGGGTATTGACACCGATTCTACCCTGTTCAGGTACTCGTCCGGACAGTTTTTCGGTACTCGCACCGATTCTACCTTTTCTCGGTACTGGCCCGGATTCTACCATTTTCGGGTATTGTCACCGATTATATTCTTTTCGGGTACTCGTCCGGACAGTTTATCGGTACTCGCACGGATTCTACCTTTTCCCGGTACTTGCCCGTATTCTACCATTTTCGGGTATTGACACCGATTCTACCCTTTTCAGGTACTCGTCCGGACAGTTTTTCGGTACTCGCACGGATTCTACCTTTTCCCGGTACTGGCCCGGATTCTACCATTTTCGGGTATTGACACCGATTCTACCCTTTTCAGGTACTCGTCCGGACAGTTTTTCGGTACTCGCACGGATTCTACCTTTTCCCGGTACTGGACCGGATTCTACCATTTTCGGTCATTCACACCGATTCTACCCTTTTCAGGTACTCGTCCAGACAGTTTATCGGTACTCGCATGGATTCTACCTTTTCCTGGCACTGGCCCGGATTCTACCATTTTCGGGTATTGACACCGATTCTATCTTTTTCAGGTACTAGTCCGGACAGTTTATCGGTACTCGCACGGATTCTACCTTTTCTCGGTACTGGCCCGGATTCTACCATTTTTGGGTATTGACACCGATTCTATCCTTTGAAGGTACTCGTCCGGACAGTTTATCGGTACTCGCACCGATTCTACCTTTTCGCGGTACTGGCCCGGATTCTACCATTTTCGGGTATTGTCACCGATTCTATCCTTTTCGGGTACTCGTCCGGACAGTTTATCGGTACTCGCACGGATTCTACCTTTTCTCGGTACTGGCCCGGATTCTACCATTTTCGGGTATTGTCACCGATTCTATCCTTTTCGGGTACTCGTCCGGACAGTTTATCGGTACTCGCACGGATTCTACCTTTTCCCGGTACTGGACCGGATTCTACCATTTTCGGTCATTCACACCGATTCTACCCTTTTCAGGTACTCGTCCAGACAGTTTATCGGTACTCGCATGGATTCTACCTTTTCCTGGCACTGGCCCGGATTCTACCATTTTCGGGTATTGACACCGATTCTATCCTTTTCAGGTACTAGTCCGGACAGTTTATCGGTACTCGCACGGATTCTACCTTTTCGCGGTACTGGCCCGGATTCTACCATTTTCGGGTATTGTCACCGATTCTATCCTTTTCGGGTACTCGTCCGGACAGTTTATCGGTACTCGCACGGATTCTACCTTTTCCCGGTACTGGGCCGGATTCTACCATTTTCGGGTATTGACACCGATTCTACCCTTTTCAGGTACTCGTCCGGACAGTTTATCGGTACTCGCACGGATTCTACCTTTTCCCGGTACTGGCCCGGATTCTACCATTTTTGGGTATTGACACCGATTCTATCCTTTTAAGGTACTCGTCCGGACAGTTTATCGGTACTCGCACGGATTCTACCTTTTCTCGGTACTGGCCCGGATTCTACCATTTTCGGGTATTGACACCGATTCTATCCTTTTCAGGTACTCCTCCGGACAGTTTATCGGTACTCTCACGGATTCTACCTTTTCCCGGTACTTGCCCGTATTCTACAATTTTCGGGTATTGACACCGATTCTACCCTTTTCAAGTACTCGTCCGGACAGTTTTTCGGTACTCGCACGGATTCTACCTTTTCCCGGTACTGGCCCGGATTCTACCATTTTTGGGTATTCACACCAATTCTATCCTTTAAAGGTACTCGTCCGGACAGTTTATCGGTACTCGCACGGATTCTACCTTTTCTCGGTACTTGCCCGTATTCTACCATTTTCGGGTATTCACACCGATTCTACCCTTTTCAGGTACTCGTCCGGATAGTTTATCGGTACTCGCACGGATTCTACCTTTTCCCGGTACTGGACCGGATTCTACCATTTTCGGTCATTCACACCGATTCTACCCTTTTCAGGTACTCGTCCAGACAGTTTATCGGTACTCGCATGGATTCTACCTTTTCCTGGCACTGGCCCGGATTCTACCATTTTCAGGTATTGACACCGATTCTATATTTTTCAGGTACTAGTCCGGACAGTTTATCGGTACTCGCACGGATTCTACCTTTTCGCGGTACTGGCCCGGATTCTACCATTTTCGGGTATTGTCACCGATTCTATCCTTTTCGGGTACTCGTCCGGACAGTTTATCGGTACTCGCACGGATTCTACCTTTTCTCGGTACTGGCCCGGATTCTACCATTTTCGGGTATTGTCACCGATTCTATCCTTTTCGGGTACTCGTCCGGACAGTTTATCGGTACTCGCACGGATTCTACCTTTTCCCGGTACTGGACCGGATTCTACCATTTTCGGTCATTCACACCGATTCTACCCTTTTCAGGTACTCGTCCAGACAGTTTATCGGTACTCGCATGGATTCTACCTTTTCCTGGCACTGGCCCGGATTCTACCATTTTCGGGTATTGACACCGATTCTATCTTTTTCAGGTACTAGTCCGGACAGTTTATCGGTACTCGCACGGATTCTACCTTTTCTCGGTACTGGCCCGGATTCTACCATTTTTGGGTATTGACACCGATTCTATCCTTTTAAGGTACTCGTCCGGACAGTTTATCGGTACTCGCACCGATTCTACCTTTTCTCGGTACTGGCCCGGATTCTACCATTTTCGGGTATTGTCACCGATTCTATCCTTTTCGGGTACTCGTCCGGACAGTTTATCGGTACTCGCACGGATTCTACCTTTTCTCGGTACTGGCCCGGGTTCTACCATTTTCGGGTATTGTCACCGATTCTATCCTTTTCGGGTACTCGTCCGGACAGTTTATCGGTACTCGCACGGATTCTACCTTTTCCCGGTACTGGACCGGATTCTACCATTTTCGGTCATTCACACCGATTCTACCCTTTTCAGGTACTCGTCCAGACAGTTTATCGGTACTCGCATGGATTCTACCTTTTCCTGGCACTGGCCCGGATTCTACCATTTTCGGGTATTGACACCGATTCTATCTTTTTCAGGTACTAGTCCGGACAGTTTATCGGTACTCGCACGGATTCTACCTTTTCTCGGTACTGGCCCGGATTCTACCATTTTTGGGTATTGACACCGATTCTATCCTTTTAAGGTACTCGTCCGGACAGTTTATCGGTACTCGCACCGATTCTACCTTTTCTCGGTACTGGCCCGGATTCTACCATTTTCGGGTATTGTCACCGATTGTATCCTTTTCGGGTACTCGTCCGGACAGTTTATCGGTACTCGCACGGATTCTACCTTTTCCCGGTACTTGCCCGTATTCTACCATTTTCGGGTATTGACACCGATTCTACCCTGTTCAGGTACTCGTCCGGACAGTTTTTCGGTACTCGCACGGATTCTACCTTTTCGCGGTACTGGCCCGGATTCTACCATTTTCGGGTATTGTCACCGATTCTATCCTTTTTGGGTACTCGTCCGGACAGTTTATCGGTACTCGCACCGATTCTACCTTTTCTCGGTACTGGCCCGGATTCTACCATTTTCGGGTATTGTCACCGATTCTATCCTTTTCGGGTACTCGTCCGGACAGTTTATCGGTACTCGCACGAATTCTACCTTTTCCCGGTACTTGCCCGTATTCTACCATTTTCGGGTATTGACACCGATTCTACCCTTTTCAGGTACTCGTCCGGACAGTTTTTCGGTACTCGCACGGATTCTACCTTTTCCCGGTACTGGCCCGGATTCTACCATTTTCGGGTATTCACACCGATTCTACCCTTTTCAGGTACTCGTCCGGATAGTTTATCGGTACTCGCACGGATTCTACCTTTTCCCGGTACTGGACCGGATTCTACCATTTTCGGTCATTCACACCGATTCTACCCTTTTCAGGTACTCGTCCAGACAGTTTATCGGTACTCGCATGGATTCTACCTTTTCCTGGCACTGGCCCGGATTCTACCATTTTCGGGTATTGACACCGATTCTATCTTTTTCAGGTACTAGTCCGGACAGTTTATCGGTACTCGCACGGATTCTACCTTTTCTCGGTACTGGCCCGGATTCTACCATTTTTGGGTATTGACACCGATTCTATCCTTTTAAGGTACTCGTCCGGACAGTTTATCGGTACTCGCACCGATTCTACCTTTTCTCGGTACTGGCCCGGATTCTACCATTTTCGGGTATTGTCACCGATTCTATCCTTTTCGGGTACTCGTCCGGACAGTTTATCGGTACTCGCACGGATTCTACCTTTTCTCGGTACTGGCCCGGGTTCTACCATTTTCGGGTATTGTCACCGATTCTATCCTTTTCGGGTACTCGTCCGGACAGTTTATCGGTACTCGCACGGATTCTACCTTTTCCCGGTACTGGACCGGATTCTACCATTTTCGGTCATTCACACCGATTCTACCCTTTTCAGGTACTCGTCCAGACAGTTTATCGGTACTCGCATGGATTCTACCTTTTCCTGGCACTGGCCCGGATTCTACCATTTTCGGGTATTGACACCGATTCTATCTTTTTCAGGTACTAGTCCGGACAGTTTATCGGTACTCGCACGGATTCTACCTTTTCTCGGTACTGGCCCGGATTCTACCATTTTTGGGTATTGACACCGATTCTATCCTTTTAAGGTACTCGTCCGGACAGTTTATCGGTACTCGCACCGATTCTACCTTTTCTCGGTACTGGCCCGGATTCTACCATTTTCGGGTATTGTCACCGATTGTATCCTTTTCGGGTACTCGTCCGGACAGTTTATCGGTACTCGCACGGATTCTACCTTTTCCCGGTACTTGCCCGTATTCTACCATTTTCGGGTATTGACACCGATTCTACCCTGTTCAGGTACTCGTCCGGACAGTTTTTCGGTACTCGCACGGATTCTACCTTTTCGCGGTACTGGCCCGGATTCTACCATTTTCGGGTATTGTCACCGATTCTATCCTTTTTGGGTACTCGTCCGGACAGTTTATCGGTACTCGCACCGATTCTACCTTTTCTCGGTACTGGCCCGGATTCTACCATTTTCGGGTATTGTCACCGATTCTATCCTTTTCGGGTACTCGTCCGGACAGTTTATCGGTACTCGCACGAATTCTACCTTTTCCCGGTACTTGCCCGTATTCTACCATTTTCGGGTATTGACACCGATTCTACCCTTTTCAGGTACTCGTCCGGACAGTTTTTCGGTACTCGCACGGATTCTACCTTTTCCCGGTACTGGCCCGGATTCTACCATTTTCGGGTATTCACACCGATTCTACCCTTTTCAGGTACTCGTCCGGATAGTTTATCGGTACTCGCACGGATTCTACCTTTTCCCGGTACTGGACCGGATTCTACCATTTTCGGTCATTCACACCTATTCTACCCTTTTCAGGTACTCGTCCAGACAGTTTATCGGTACTCGCATGGATTCTACCTTTTCCTGGCACTGGCCCGGATTCTACCATTTTCGGGTATTGACACCGATTCTATCCTTTTCAGGTACTAGTCCGGACAGTTTATCGGTAGTCGCACGGATTCTACCTTTTCTCGGTACTGGCCCGGATTCTACCATTTTCGGGTATTGACACCGATTCTATCCTTTTCAGGTACTCCTCCGGATAGTTTATCGGTACTCGCACGGATTCTACCTTTTCCCGGTACTTGCCCGTATTCTACCATTTTCGGGTATGGACACCGATTCTACCCTTTTCAGGTACTCGTCCGGACAGTTTTTCGGTACTCGCACGGATTCTACCTTTTCCCGGTACTGGCCCGGATTCTACCATTTTTGGGTATTGACACCGATTCTATCCTTTAAAGGTACTCGTCCGGACAGTTTATCGGTACTCGCACGGATTCTACCCTTTCTCGGTACTGGCCCGGATTCTACCATTTTCGGGTATTGACACCGATTCTACCCTTTTCAGGTACTCGTCCGGACAGTTTATCGGTACTCGCACGGATTCTACCTTTTCCCAGTACTGGCCCGGATTCTACCATTTTTGGGTATTGACACCGATTCTATCCTTTTAAGGTACTCGTCCGGACAGTTTATCGGTACTCGCACGGATTCTACCTTTTCGCGGTACTGGCCCGGATTCTACCATTTTCGGGTATTGTCACCGATTCTATCCTTTTCGGGTACTCGTCCGGACAGTTTATCGGTACTCGCACGGATTCTACCATTTCCCGGTACTTGCCCGTATTCTACCATTTTCGGGTATTGACACCGATTCTACCCTTTTCAGGTACTCGTCCGGACAGTTTTTCGGTACTCGCACGGATTCTATCTTTTCCCGGTACTGGCCCGGATTCTACCATTTTCGGGTATTGACACCGATTCTATCCTTTAAAGGTACTCGTCCGGACAGTTTATCGGTACTCGCACGGATTCTACCCTTTCTCGGTACTGGCCCGGATTCTACTATTTTCGGGTATTGACACCGATTCTACCCTTTTCAGGTACTCGTCCGGACAGTTTATCGGTACTCGCACGGATTCTACCTTTTCGCGGTACTTGCCCGTATTCTACCATTTTCGGGTATTAACACCGATTCTACCCTTTTCAGGTACTCGTCCGGACAGTTTTTCGGTACTCGCACCGATTCTACCTTTTCTCGGTACTGGCCCGGATTCTACCATTTTCGGGTATTGTCACCGATTCTATCCTTTTCGGGTACTCGTCCGGACAGTTTATCGGTACTCGCACGAATTCTACCTTTTCCCGGTACTTGCCCGTATTCTACCATTTTCGGGTATTGACACCGATTCTACCCTTTTCAGGTACTCGTCCGGACAGTTTTTCGGTACTCGCACGGATTCTACCTTTTCCCGGTACTGGACCGGATTCTACCATTTTCGGTCATTCACACCGATTCTACCCTTTTCAGGTACTCGTCCAGACAGTTTATCGGTACTCGCATGGATTCTACCTTTTCCTGGCACTGGCCCGGATTCTACCATTTTCGGGTATTGACACCGATTCTATCTTTTTCAGGTACTAGTCCGGACAGTTTATCGGTACTCGCACGGATTCTACCTTTTCTCGGTACTGGCCCGGATTCTACCATTTTTGGGTATTGACACCGATTCTATCCTTTTAAGGTACTCGTCCGGACAGTTTATCGGTACTCGCACCGATTCTACCTTTTCTCGGTACTGGCCCGGATTCTACCATTTTCGGGTATTGTCACCGATTCTATCCTTTTCGGGTACTCGTCCGGACAGTTTATCGGTACTCGCACGGATTCTACCTTTTCTCGGTACTGGCCCGGATTCTACCATTTTCGGGTATTGTCACCGATTCTATCCTTTTCGGGTACTCGTCCGGACAGTTTATCGGTACTCGCACGGATTCTACCTTTTCCCGGTACTGGACCGGATTCTACCATTTTCGGTCATTCACACCGATTCTACCCTTTTCCGGTACTCGTCCAGACAGTTTATCGGTACTCGCATGGATTCTACCTTTTCCTGGCACTGGCCCGGATTCTACCATTTTCGGGTATTGACACCGATTCTATCTTTTTCAGGTACTAGTCCGGACAGTTTATCGGTACTCGCACGGATTCTACCTTTTCTCGGTACTGGCCCGGATTCTACCATTTTTGGGTATTGACACCGATTCTATCCTTTTAAGGTACTCGTCCGGACAGTTTATCGGTACTCGCACCGATTCTACCTTTTCTCGGTACTGGCCCGGATTCTACCATTTTCGGGTATTGTCACCGATTCTATCCTTTTCGGGTACTCGTCCGGACAGTTTATCGGTACTCGCACGGATTCTACCTTTTCCCGGTACTTGCCCGTATTCTACCATTTTCGGGTATTGACACCGATTCTACCCTGTTCAGGTACTCGTCCGGACAGTTTTTCGGTACTCGCACGGATTCTACCTTTTCGCGGTACTGGCCCGGATTCTACCATTTTCGGGTATTGTCACCGATTCTATCCTTTTTGGGTACTCGTCCGGACAGTTTATCGGTACTCGCACCGATTCTACCTTTTCTCGGTACTGGCCCGGATTCTACCATTTTCGGGTATTGTCACCGATTCTATCCTTTTCGGGTACTCGTCCGGACAGTTTATCGGTACTCGCACGAATTCTACCTTTTCCCGGTACTTGCCCGTATTCTACCATTTTCGGGTATTGACACCGATTCTACCCTTTTCAGGTACTCGTCCGGACAGTTTTTCGGTACTCGCACGGATTCTACCTTTTCCCGGTACTGGCCCGGATTCTACCATTTTCGGGTATTCACACCGATTCTACCCTTTTCAGGTACTCGTCCGGATAGTTTATCGGTACTCGCACGGATTCTACCTTTTCCCGGTACTGGACCGGATTCTACCATTTTCGGTCATTCACACCTATTCTACCCTTTTCAGGTACTCGTCCAGACAGTTTATCGGCACTCGCATGGATTCTACCTTTTCCTGGCACTGGCCCGGATTCTACCATTTTCGGGTATTGACACCGATTCTATCCTTTTCAGGTACTAGTCCGGACAGTTTATCGGTAGTCGCACGGATTCTACCTTTTCTCGGTACTGGCCCGGATTCTACCATTTTCGGGTATTGACACCGATTCTATCCTTTTCAGGTACTCCTCCGGATAGTTTATCGGTACTCGCACGGATTCTACCTTTTCCCGGTACTTGCCCGTATTCTACCATTTTCGGGTATGGACACCGATTCTACCCTTTTCAGGTACTCGTCCGGACAGTTTTTCGGTACTCGCACGGATTCTACCTTTTCCCGGTACTGGACCGGATTCTACCATTTTCGGTCATTCACACCGATTCAACCCTTTTCAGGTACTCGTCCGGAGAGTTTTTCTGTACTCGCACGGATTCTACCTTTTCCCGGTACTGGCCCGGATTCTACCATTTTTGGGTATTGACACCGATTCTACCCTTTTCAGGTACTCGTCCGGACAGTTTTTCGGTACTCGCACGGATTCTACCTTTTCCCAGTACTGGCCCGGATTCTACCATTTTTGGGTATTGACACCGATTCTATCCTTTTAAGGTACTCGTCCGGACAGTTTATCGGTACTCGCACGGATTCTACCTTTTCGCGGTACTGGCCCGGATTCTACCATTTTCGGGTATTGTCACCGATTCTATCCTTTTCGGGTACTCGTCCGGACAGTTTATCGGTACTCGCACGGATTCTACCATTTCCCGGTACTTGCCCGTATTCTACCATTTTCGGGTATTGACACCGATTCTACCCTTTTCAGGTACTCGTCCGGACAGTTTTTCGGTACTCGCACGGATTCTATCTTTTCCCGGTACTGGCCCGGATTTTACCATTTTCGGGTATTGACACCGATTCTATCCTTTAAAGGTACTCGTCCGGACAGTTTATCGGTACTCGCACGGATTCTACCCTTTCTCGGTACTGGCCCGGATTCTACTATTTTCGGGTATTGACACCGATTCTACCCTTTTAAGGTACTCGTCCGGACAGTTTATCGGTACTCGCACGGATTCTACCTTTTCGCGGTACTTGCCCGTATTCTACCATTTTCGGGTATTAACACCGATTCTACCCTTTTCAGGTACTCGTCCGGACAGTTTTTCGGTACTCGCACCGATTCTACCTTTTCTCGGTACTGGCCCGGATTCTACCATTTTCGGGTATTGTCACCGATTCTATCCTTTTCGGGTACTCGTCCGGACAGTTTATCGGTTCTCGCACGGATTGTACCTTTTCCCGGTACTTGCCCGTATTCTACCATTTTCGGGTATTGACACCGATTCTATCCTTTAAAGGTACTCGTCCGGACAGTTTATCGGTACTCGCACGGATTCTACCCTTTCTCGGTACTGGCCCGGATTCTACTATTTTCGGGTATTGACACCGATTCTACCCTTTTCAGGTACTCGTCCGGACAGTTTATCGGTACTCGCACGGATTCTACCTTTTCCCGGTACTTGCCCGTATTCTACCATTTTCGGGTATTGACACCGATTCTACCCTTTTCAGGTACTCGTCCGGACAGTTTTTCGGTACTCGCACGGATTCTACCTTTTCCCGGTACTGGCCCGGATTCTACCATTTTCGGGTATTGACACCGATTCTACCCTTTTCAGGTACTCGTCCGGACAGTTTTTCGGTACTCGCACGGATTCTACCTTTTCCCGGTACTGGACCGGATTCTACCATTTTCGGTCATTCACACCTATTCTACCTTTTTCAGGTACTCGTCCAGACAGTTTATCGGTACTCGCATGGATTCTACCTTTTCCTGGCACTGGCCCGGATTCTACCATTTTCGGGTATTGACACCGATTCTATCCTTTTCAGGTACTAGTCCGGACAGTTTATCGGTACTCGCACGGATTCTACCTTTTCTCGGTACTGGCCCGGATTCTACCATTTTCGGGTATTGACACCGATTCTATCCTTTTCAGGTACTCCTCCGGACAGTTTATCGGTACTCGCACGGATTCTACCTTTTCCCGGTACTTGCCCGTATTCTACCATTTTCGGGTATTGACACCGATTCTACCCTTTTCAGGTACTCGTCCGGAAAGTTTTTCGGTACTCGCACGGATTCTACCTTTTCCCGGTACTGGCCCGGATTCTACCATTTTCGGGTATTGACACCGATTCTATCCTTTAAAGGTACTCGTCCGGACAGTTTATCGGTACTCGCACGGATTCTACCCTTTCTCGGTACTGGCCCGGATTCTACCATTTTCGGGTATTGACACCGATTCTACCCTTTTCAGGTACTCGTCCGGACAGTTTATCGGTACTCGCACGGATTCTACCTTTTCCCGGTACTGGCCCGGATTCTACCATTTTTGGGTATTGACACCGATTCTATCCTTTTAAGGTACTCGTCCGGACAGTTTATCGGTACTCGCACGGATTCTACCTTTTCTCGGTACTGGCCCGGATTCTACCATTTTCGGGTATTGTCACCGATTCTATCCTTTTCGGGTACTCGTCCGGACAGTTTATCGGTTCTCGCACGGATTCTACCTTTTCCCGGTACTTGCCCGTATTCTACCATTTTCGGGTATTGACACCGATTCTACCCTTTTCAGGTACTCGTCTGGACAGTTTTTCGGTACTCGCACCGATTCTACCTTTTCTCGGTACTGGTCCGGATTCTACCATTTTCGGGTATTGTCACCGATTCTATCCTTTTCGGGTACTCGTCCGGACAGTTTATCGGTACTCGCACGGATTCTACCTTTTCCCGGTACTTGCCCGTATTCTACCATTTTCGGGTATTGACACCGATTCTACCCTTTTCAGGTACTCGTCCGGACAGTTTTTCGGTACTCGCACGGATTCTACCTTTTCCCGGTACTGGCCCGGATTCTACCATTTTCGGGTATTGACACCGATTCTACCCTTTTCAGGTACTCGTCCGGACAGTTTTTCGGTACTCGCACGGATTCTACCTTTTCCCGGTACTGGACCGGATTCTACCATTTTCGGTCATTCACACCTATTCTACCTTTTTCAGGTACTCGTCCAGACAGTTTATCGGTACTCGCATGGATTCTACCTTTTCCTGGCACTGGCCCGGATTCTACCATTTTCGGGTATTGACACCGATTCTATCCTTTTCAGGTACTAGTCCGGACAGTTTATCGGTACTCGCACGGATTCTACCTTTTCTCGGTACTGGCCCGGATTCTACCATTTTCGGGTATTGACACCGATTCTATCCTTTTCAGGTACTCCTCCGGACAGTTTATCGGTACTCGCACGGATTCTACCTTTTCCCGGTACTTGCCCGTATTCTACCATTTTCGGGTATTGACACCGATTCTACCCTTTTCAGGTACTCGTCCGGACAGTTTTTCGGTACTCGCACGGATTCTACCTTTTCCCGGTACTGGCCCGGATTCTACCATTTTTGGGTATTGACACCGATTCTATCCTTTTAAGGTACTCGTCCGGACAGTTTATCGGTACTCGCACGGATTCTACCTTTTCTCGGTACTGGCCCGGATTCTACCATTTTTGGGTATTGACACCGATTCTATCCTTTTAAGGTACTCGTCCGGACAGTTTATCGGTACTCGCACGGATTCTACCTTTTCGCGGTACTGGCCCGGATTCTACCATTTTCGGGTATTGTCACCGATTCTATCCTTTTCGGGTACTCGTCCGGACAGTTTATCGGTACTCGCACGGATTCTACCATTTCCCGGTACTTGCCCGTATTCTACCATTTTCGGGTATTGACACCGATTCTACCCTTTTCAGGTACTCGTCCGGACAGTTTTTCGGTACTCGCACGGATTCTATCTTTTCCCGGTACTGGCCCGGATTTTACCATTTTCGGGTATTGACACCGATTCTATCCTTTAAAGGTACTCGTCCGGACAGTTTATCGGTACTCGCACGGATTCTACCCTTTCTCGGTACTGGCCCGGATTCTACTATTTTCGGGTATTGACACCGATTCTACCCTTTTAAGGTACTCGTCCGGACAGTTTATCGGTACTCGCACGGATTCTACCTTTTCGCGGTACTTGCCCGTATTCTACCATTTTCGGGTATTAACACCGATTCTACCCTTTTCAGGTACTCGTCCGGACAGTTTTTCGGTACTCGCACCGATTCTACCTTTTCTCGGTACTGGCCCGGATTCTACCATTTTCGGGTATTGTCACCGATTCTATCCTTTTCGGGTACTCGTCCGGACAGTTTATCGGTTCTCGCACGGATTGTACCTTTTCCCGGTACTTGCCCGTATTCTACCATTTTCGGGTATTGACACCGATTCTATCCTTTAAAGGTACTCGTCCGGACAGTTTATCGGTACTCGCACGGATTCTACCCTTTCTCGGTACTGGCCCGGATTCTACTATTTTCGGGTATTGACACCGATTCTACCCTTTTCAGGTACTCGTCCGGACAGTTTATCGGTACTCGCACGGATTCTACCTTTTCCCGGTACTTGCCCGTATTCTACCATTTTCGGGTATTGACACCGATTCTACCCTTTTCAGGTACTCGTCCGGACAGTTTTTCGGTACTCGCACGGATTCTACCTTTTCCCGGTACTGGCCCGGATTCTACCATTTTCGGGTATTGACACCGATTCTACCCTTTTCAGGTACTCGTCCGGACAGTTTTTCGGTACTCGCACGGATTCTACCTTTTCCCGGTACTGGACCGGATTCTACCATTTTCGGTCATTCACACCTATTCTACCTTTTTCAGGTACTCGTCCAGACAGTTTATCGGTACTCGCATGGATTCTACCTTTTCCTGGCACTGGCCCGGATTCTACCATTTTCGGGTATTGACACCGATTCTATCCTTTTCAGGTACTAGTCCGGACAGTTTATCGGTACTCGCACGGATTCTACCTTTTCTCGGTACTGGCCCGGATTCTACCATTTTCGGGTATTGACACCGATTCTATCCTTTTCAGGTACTCCTCCGGACAGTTTATCGGTACTCGCACGGATTCTACCTTTTCCCGGTACTTGCCCGTATTCTACCATTTTCGGGTATTGACACCGATTCTACCCTTTTCAGGTACTCGTCCGGAAAGTTTTTCGGTACTCGCACGGATTCTACCTTTTCCCGGTACTGGCCCGGATTCTACCATTTTCGGGTATTGACACCGATTCTATCCTTTAAAGGTACTCGTCCGGACAGTTTATCGGTACTCGCACGGATTCTACCCTTTCTCGGTACTGGCCCGGATTCTACCATTTTCGGGTATTGACACCGATTCTACCCTTTTCAGGTACTCGTCCGGACAGTTTATCGGTACTCGCACGGATTCTACCTTTTCCCGGTACTGGCCCGGATTCTACCATTTTTGGGTATTGACACCGATTCTATCCTTTTAAGGTACTCGTCCGGACAGTTTATCGGTACTCGCACGGATTCTACCTTTTCTCGGTACTGGCCCGGATTCTACCATTTTCGGGTATTGTCACCGATTCTATCCTTTTCGGGTACTCGTCCGGACAGTTTATCGGTTCTCGCACGGATTCTACCTTTTCCCGGTACTTGCCCGTATTCTACCATTTTCGGGTATTGACACCGATTCTACCCTTTTCAGGTACTCGTCTGGACAGTTTTTCGGTACTCGCACCGATTCTACCTTTTCTCGGTACTGGTCCGGATTCTACCATTTTCGGGTATTGTCACCGATTCTATCCTTTTCGGGTACTCGTCCGGACAGTTTATCGGTACTCGCACGGATTCTACCTTTTCCCGGTACTTGCCCGTATTCTACCATTTTCGGGTATTGACACCGATTCTACCCTTTTCAGGTACTCGTCCGGACAGTTTTTCGGTACTCGCACGGATTCTACCTTTTCCCGGTACTGGCCCGGATTCTACCATTTTCGGGTATTGACACCGATTCTACCCTTTTCAGGTACTCGTCCGGACAGTTTTTCGGTACTCGCACGGATTCTACCTTTTCCCGGTACTGGACCGGATTCTACCATTTTCGGTCATTCACACCTATTCTACCTTTTTCAGGTACTCGTCCAGACAGTTTATCGGTACTCGCATGGATTCTACCTTTTCCTGGCACTGGCCCGGATTCTACCATTTTCGGGTATTGACACCGATTCTATCCTTTTCAGGTACTAGTCCGGACAGTTTATCGGTACTCGCACGGATTCTACCTTTTCTCGGTACTGGCCCGGATTCTACCATTTTCGGGTATTGACACCGATTCTATCCTTTTCAGGTACTCCTCCGGACAGTTTATCGGTACTCGCACGGATTCTACCTTTTCCCGGTACTTGCCCGTATTCTACCATTTTCGGGTATTGACACCGATTCTACCCTTTTCAGGTACTCGTCCGGACAGTTTTTCGGTACTCGCACGGATTCTACCTTTTCCCGGTACTGGCCCGGATTCTACCATTTTTGGGTATTGACACCGATTCTATCCTTTTAAGGTACTCGTCCGGACAGTTTATCGGTACTCGCACGGATTCTACCTTTTCTCGGTACTGGCCCGGATTCTACCATTTTCGGGTATTGTCACCGATTCTATCCTTTTCGGGTACTCGTCCGGACAGTTTATCGGTTCTCGCACGGATTCTACCTTTTCCCGGTACTTGCCCGTATTCTACCATTTTCGGGTATTGACACCGATTCTACCCTTTTCAGGTACTCGTCTGGACAGTTTTTCGGTACTCGCACCGATTCTACCTTTTCTCAGTACTGGCCCAGATTCTACCATTTTCGGGTATTGTCACCGATTCTATCCTTTTCGGGTACTCGTCCGGACAGTTTATCGGTACTCGCACGGATTCTACTTTTTCCCGGTACTTGCCCGTATTCTACCATTTTCGGGTATTGACACCGATTCTACCCTTTTCAGGTACTCGTCCGGACAGTTTTTCGGTACTCGCACGGATTCTACCTTTTCCCGGTACTGGCCCGGATTCTACCATTTTCGGGTATTGACACCGATTCTATCCTTTTCAGGTACTCCTCCGGACAGTTTATCGGTACTCGCACGGATTCTACCTTTTCCCGGTACTTGCCCGTATTCTACCATTTTCGGGTATTGACACCGATTCTACCCTTTTCAGGTACTCGTCCGGAAAGTTTTTCGGTACTCGCACGGATTCTACCTTTTCCCGGTACTGGCCCGGATTCTACCATTTTCGGGTATTGACACCGATTCTATCCTTTAAAGGTACTCGTCCGGACAGTTTATCGGTACTCGCACGGATTCTACCCTTTCTCGGTACTGGCCCGGATTCTACCATTTTCGGGTATTGACACCGATTCTACCCTTTTCAGGTACTCGTCCGGACAGTTTATCGGTACTCGCACGGATTCTACCTTTTCCCGGTACTGGCCCGGATTCTACCATTTTTGGGTATTGACACCGATTCTATCCTTTTAAGGTACTCGTCCGGACAGTTTATCGGTACTCGCACGGATTCTACCTTTTCTCGGTACTGGCCCGGATTCTACCATTTTCGGGTATTGTCACCGATTCTATCCTTTTCGGGTACTCGTCCGGACAGTTTATCGGTTCTCGCACGGATTCTACCTTTTCCCGGTACTTGCCCGTATTCTACCATTTTCGGGTATTGACACCGATTCTACCCTTTTCAGGTACTCGTCTGGACAGTTTTTCGGTACTCGCACCGATTCTACCTTTTCTCGGTACTGGTCCGGATTCTACCATTTTCGGGTATTGTCACCGATTCTATCCTTTTCGGGTACTCGTCCGGACAGTTTATCGGTACTCGCACGGATTCTACCTTTTCCCGGTACTTGCCCGTATTCTACCATTTTCGGGTATTGACACCGATTCTACCCTTTTCAGGTACTCGTCCGGACAGTTTTTCGGTACTCGCACGGATTCTACCTTTTCCCGGTACTGGCCCGGATTCTACCATTTTCGGGTATTGACACCGATTCTACCCTTTTCAGGTACTCGTCCGGACAGTTTTTCGGTACTCGCACGGATTCTACCTTTTCCCGGTACTGGACCGGATTCTACCATTTTCGGTCATTCACACCTATTCTACCTTTTTCAGGTACTCGTCCAGACAGTTTATCGGTACTCGCATGGATTCTACCTTTTCCTGGCACTGGCCCGGATTCTACCATTTTCGGGTATTGACACCGATTCTATCCTTTTCAGGTACTAGTCCGGACAGTTTATCGGTACTCGCACGGATTCTACCTTTTCTCGGTACTGGCCCGGATTCTACCATTTTCGGGTATTGACACCGATTCTATCCTTTTCAGGTACTCCTCCGGACAGTTTATCGGTACTCGCACGGATTCTACCTTTTCCCGGTACTTGCCCGTATTCTACCATTTTCGGGTATTGACACCGATTCTACCCTTTTCAGGTACTCGTCCGGACAGTTTTTCGGTACTCGCACGGATTCTACCTTTTCCCGGTACTGGCCCGGATTCTACCATTTTTGGGTATTGACACCGATTCTATCCTTTTAAGGTACTCGTCCGGACAGTTTATCGGTACTCGCACGGATTCTACCTTTTCTCGGTACTGGCCCGGATTCTACCATTTTCGGGTATTGTCACCGATTCTATCCTTTTCGGGTACTCGTCCGGACAGTTTATCGGTTCTCGCACGGATTCTACCTTTTCCCGGTACTTGCCCGTATTCTACCATTTTCGGGTATTGACACCGATTCTACCCTTTTCAGGTACTCGTCTGGACAGTTTTTCGGTACTCGCACCGATTCTACCTTTTCTCAGTACTGGCCCAGATTCTACCATTTTCGGGTATTGTCACCGATTCTATCCTTTTCGGGTACTCGTCCGGACAGTTTATCGGTACTCGCACGGATTCTACTTTTTCCCGGTACTTGCCCGTATTCTACCATTTTCGGGTATTGACACCGATTCTACCCTTTTCAGGTACTCGTCCGGACAGTTTTTCGGTACTCGCACGGATTCTACCTTTTCCCGGTACTGGCCCGGATTCTACCATTTTCGGGTATTGACACCGATTCTATCCTTTTCAGGTACTCCTCCGGACAGTTTATCGGTACTCGCACGGATTCTACCTTTTCCCGGTACTTGCCCGTATTCTACCATTTTCGGGTATTGACACCGATTCTACCCTTTTCAGGTACTCGTCCGGACAGTTTTTCGGTACTCGCACGGATTCTACCTTTTCCCGGTACTGGCCCGGATTCTACCATTTTTGGGTATTGACACCGATTCTATCCTTTTAAGGTACTCGTCCGGACAGTTTATCGGTACTCGCACGGATTCTACTTTTTCCCGGTACTTGCCCGTATTCTACCATTTTCGGGTATTGACACCGATTCTACCCTTTTCAGGTACTCGTCCGGACAGTTTTTCGGTACTCGCACGGATTCTACCTTTTCCCGGTACTGGCCCGGATTCTACCATTTTCGGGTATTGACACCGATTCTACCCTTTTCAGGTACTCGTCCGGACAGTTTTTCGGTACTCGCACGGATTCTACCTTTTCCCGGTACTGGACCGGATTCTACCATTTTCGGTCATTCACACCTATTCTACCTTTTTCAGGTACTCGTCCAGACAGTTTATCGGTACTCGCATGGATTCTACCTTTTCCTGGCACTGGCCCGGATTCTACCATTTTCGGGTATTGACACCGATTCTATCCTTTTCAGGTACTAGTCCGGACAGTTTATCGGTACTCGCACGGATTCTACCTTTTCTCGGTACTGGCCCGGATTCTACCATTTTCGGGTATTGACACCGATTCTATCCTTTTCAGGTACTCCTCCGGACAGTTTATCGGTACTCGCACGGATTCTACCTTTTCCCGGTACTTGCCCGTATTCTACCATTTTCGGGTATTGACACCGATTCTACCCTTTTCAGGTACTCGTCCGGACAGTTTTTCGGTACTCGCACGGATTCTACCTTTTCCCGGTACTGGCCCGGATTCTACCATTTTCGGGTATTGACACCGATTCTATCCTTTAAAGGTACTCGTCCGGACAGTTTATCGGTACTCGCACGGATTCTACCCTTTCTCGGTACTGGCCCGGATTCTACCATTTTCGGGTATTGACACCGATTCTACCCTTTTCAGGTACTCGTCCGGACAGTTTATCGGTACTCGCACGGATTCTACCTTTTCCCGGTACTGGCCCGGATTCTACCATTTTTGGGTATTGACACCGATTCTATCCTTTTAAGGTACTCGTCCGGACAGTTTATCGGTACTCGCACGGATTCTACCTTTTCTCGGTACTGGCCCGGATTCTACCATTTTCGGGTATTGTCACCGATTCTATCCTTTTCGGGTACTCGTCCGGACAGTTTATCGGTTCTCGCACGGATTCTACCTTTTCCCGGTACTGGCCCGTATTCTACCATTTTCGGGTATTGACACCGATTCTACCCTTTTCAGGTACTCGTCTGGACAGTTTTTCGGTACTCGCACCGATTCTACCTTTTCTCGGTACTGGCCCGGATTCTACCATTTTCGGGTATTGTCACCGATTCTATCCTTTTCGGGTACTCGTCCGGACAGTTTATCGGTACTCGCACGGATTCTACCTCTTCCCGGTACTTGCCCGTATTCTACCATTTTCGGGTATTGACACCGATTCTACCCTTTTCAGGTACTCGTCCGGACAGTTTTTCGGTACTCGCACGGATTCTACCTTTTCCCGGTACTGGCCCGGATTCTACCATTTTCGGGTATTGACACCGATTCTACCCTTTTCAGGTACTCGTCCGGACAGTTTTTCGGTACTCGCACGGATTCTACCTTTTCCCGGTACTGGACCGGATTCTACCATTTTCGGTCATTCACACCTATTCTACCTTTTTCAGGTACTCGTCCAGACAGTTTATCGGTACTCGCATGGATTCTACCTTTTCCTGGCACTGGCCCGGATTCTACCATTTTCGGGTATTGACACCGATTCTATCCTTTTCAGGTACTCCTCCGGACAGTTTATCGGTACTCGCACGGATTCTACCTTTTCCCGGTACTTGCCCGTATTCTACCATTTTCGGGTATTGACACCGATTCTACCCTTTTCAGGTACTCGTCCGGACAGTTTTTCGGTACTCGCACGGATTCTACCTTTTCCTGGCACTGGCCCGGATTCTACCATTTTCGGGTATTGACACCGATTCTATCCTTTTCAGGTACTAGTCCGGACAGTTTATCGGTACTCGCACGGATTCTACCTTTTCTCGGTACTGGCCCGGATTCTACCATTTTCGGGTATTGACACCGATTCTATCCTTTTCAGGTACTCCTCCGGACAGTTTATCGGTACTCGCACGGATTCTACCTTTTCCCGGTACTTGCCCGTATTCTACCATTTTCGGGTATTGACACCGATTCTACCCTTTTCAGGTACTCGTCCGGACAGTTTTTCGGTACTCGCACGGATTCTACCTTTTCCCGGTACTGGCCCGGATTCTACCATTTTCGGGTATTGACACCGATTCTACCCTTTTCAGGTACTCGTCCGGACAGTTTTTCGGTACTCGCACGGATTCTACCTTTTCCCGGTACTGGACCGGATTCTACCATTTTCGGTCATTCACACCTATTCTACCTTTTTCAGGTACTCGTCCAGACAGTTTATCGGTACTCGCATGGATTCTACCTTTTCCTGGCACTGGCCCGGATTCTACCATTTTCGGGTATTGACACCGATTCTATCCTTTTCAGGTACTAGTCCGGACAGTTTATCGGTACTCGCACGGATTCTACCTTTTCTCGGTACTGGCCCGGATTCTACCATTTTCGGGTATTGACACCGATTCTATCCTTTTCAGGTACTCCTCCGGACAGTTTATCGGTACTCGCACGGATTCTACCTTTTCCCGGTACTTGCCCGTATTCTACCATTTTCGGGTATTGACACCGATTCTACCCTTTTCAGGTACTCGTCCGGACAGTTTTTCGGTACTCGCACGGATTCTACCTTTTCCCGGTACTGGCCCGGATTCTACCATTTTCGGGTATTGACACCGATTCTATCCTTTAAAGGTACTCGTCCGGACAGTTTATCGGTACTCGCACGGATTCTACCCTTTCTCGGTACTGGCCCGGATTCTACCATTTTCGGGTATTGACACCGATTCTACCCTTTTCAGGTACTCGTCCGGACAGTTTATCGGTACTCGCACGGATTCTACCTTTTCCCGGTACTGGCCCGGATTCTACCATTTTTGGGTATTGACACCGATTCTATCCTTTTAAGGTACTCGTCCGGACAGTTTATCGGTACTCGCACGGATTCTACCTTTTCTCGGTACTGGCCCGGATTCTACCATTTTCGGGTATTGTCACCGATTCTATCCTTTTCGGGTACTCGTCCGGACAGTTTATCGGTTCTCGCACGGATTCTACCTTTTCCCGGTACTGGCCCGTATTCTACCATTTTCGGGTATTGACACCGATTCTACCCTTTTCAGGTACTCGTCTGGACAGTTTTTCGGTACTCGCACCGATTCTACCTTTTCTCGGTACTGGCCCGGATTCTACCATTTTCGGGTATTGTCACCGATTCTATCCTTTTCGGGTACTCGTCCGGACAGTTTATCGGTACTCGCACGGATTCTACCTCTTCCCGGTACTTGCCCGTATTCTACCATTTTCGGGTATTGACACCGATTCTACCGTTTTCAGGTACTCGTCCGGACAGTTTTTCGGTACTCGCACGGATTCTACCTTTTCCCGGTACTGGCCCGGATTCTACCATTTTCGGGTATTGACACCGATTCTACCCTTTTCAGGTACTCGTCCGGACAGTTTTTCGGTACTCGCACGGATTCTACCTTTTCCCGGTACTGGACCGGATTCTACCATTTTCGGTCATTCACACCTATTCTACCTTTTTCAGGTACTCGTCCAGACAGTTTATCGGTACTCGCATGGATTCTACCTTTTCCTGGCACTGGCCCGGATTCTACCATTTTCGGGTATTGACACCGATTCTATCCTTTTCAGGTACTAGTCCGGACAGTTTATCGGTACTCGCACGGATTCTACCTTTTCTCGGTACTGGCCCGGATTCTACCATTTTCGGGTATTGACACCGATTCTATCCTTTTCAGGTACTCCTCCGGACAGTTTATCGGTACTCGCACGGATTCTACCTTTTCCCGGTACTTGCCCGTATTCTACCATTTTCGGGTATTGACACCGATTCTACCCTTTTCAGGTACTCGTCCGGACAGTTTTTCGGTACTCGCACGGATTCTACCTTTTCCCGGTACTGGCCCGGATTCTACCATTTTCGGGTATTGACACCGATTCTATCCTTTAAAGGTACTCGTCCGGACAGTTTATCGGTACTCGCACGGATTCTACCCTTTCTCGGTACTGGCCCGGATTCTACCATTTTCGGGTATTGACACCGATTCTACCCTTTTCAGGTACTCGTCCGGACAGTTTATCGGTACTCGCACGGATTCTACCTTTTCCCGGTACTGGCCCGGATTCTACCATTTTTGGGTATTGACACCGATTCTATCCTTTTAAGGTACTAGTCCGGACAGTTTATCGGTACTCGCACGGATTCTACCTTTTCTCGGTACTGGCCCGGATTCTACCATTTTCGGGTATTGACACCGATTCTATCCTTTTCAGGTACTCCTCCGGACAGTTTATCGGTACTCGCACGGATTCTACCTTTTCCCGGTACTTGCCCGTATTCTACCATTTTCGGGTATTGACACCGATTCTACCCTTTTCAGGTACTCGTCCGGACAGTTTTTCGGTACTCGCACGGATTCTACCTTTTCCCGGTACTGGCCCGGATTCTACCATTTTCGGGTATTGACACCGATTCTACCCTTTTCAGGTACTCGTCCGGACAGTTTTTCGGTACTCGCACGGATTCTACCTTTTCCCGGTACTGGACCGGATTCTACCATTTTCGGTCATTCACACCTATTCTACCTTTTTCAGGTACTCGTCCAGACAGTTTATCGGTACTCGCATGGATTCTACCTTTTCCTGGCACTGGCCCGGATTCTACCATTTTCGGGTATTGACACCGATTCTATCCTTTTCAGGTACTAGTCCGGACAGTTTATCGGTACTCGCACGGATTCTACCTTTTCTCGGTACTGGCCCGGATTCTACCATTTTCGGGTATTGACACCGATTCTATCCTTTTCAGGTACTCCTCCGGACAGTTTATCGGTACTCGCACGGATTCTACCTTTTCCCGGTACTTGCCCGTATTCTACCATTTTCGGGTATTGACACCGATTCTACCCTTTTCAGGTACTCGTCCGGACAGTTTTTCGGTACTCGCACGGATTCTACCTTTTCCCGGTACTGGCCCGGATTCTACCATTTTCGGGTATTGACACCGATTCTATCCTTTAAAGGTACTCGTCCGGACAGTTTATCGGTACTCGCACGGATTCTACCCTTTCTCGGTACTGGCCCGGATTCTACCATTTTCGGGTATTGACACCGATTCTACCCTTTTCAGGTACTCGTCCGGACAGTTTATCGGTACTCGCACGGATTCTACCTTTTCCCGGTACTGGCCCGGATTCTACCATTTTTGGGTATTGACACCGATTCTATCCTTTTAAGGTACTCGTCCGGACAGTTTATCGGTACTCGCACGGATTCTACCTTTTCTCGGTACTGGCCCGGATTCTACCATTTTCGGGTATTGTCACCGATTCTATCCTTTTCGGGTACTCGTCCGGACAGTTTATCGGTACTCGCACGGATTCTACCTTTTCCCGGTACTTGCCCGTATTCTACCATTTTCGGGTATTGACACCGATTCTACCCTTTTCAGGTACTCGTCCGGACAGTTTTTCGGTACTCGCACGGATTCTACCTTTTCCCGGTACTGGCCCGGATTCTACCATTTTCGGGTATTCACACCGATTCTACCCTTTTCCGGTACTTGTCCGGATAGTTTATTGGTACTCGCACGGATTCTACATTTTCCCGGTACTGGCCCGGATTCTACCATTTTCGGTCATTCACACCGATTCTACCCTTTTCAGGTACTCGTCCAGACAGTTTATCGGTACTCGCATGGATTCTACCTTTTCCGGGCACTGGCCCGGATTCTACCATTTTCGGGTATTGACACCGATTCTATCCTTTTCAGGTACTAGTCCGGACAGTTTATCGGTACTCGCACGGATTCTACCTTTTCCCGGTACTGGCCCTTATTCTACCATTTTCGGGTATTCACACCGATTCTACCCTTTTCAGGTGCTCGTCCGGACAGTTTATCGGTACTCGCACGGATTCTACATTTTCTCGGTACTGGCCCGGATTCTACCATTTTCGGGTATTGACACCGATTCTATCCTTTTCAGGTACTCCTCCGGACAGTTTATCGGTACTCGCACGGATTCTACCTTTTCCCGATACTTGCCCGTATTCTACCATTTTCGGGTATTGACACCGATTCTACCCTTTTCAGGTACTCGTCCGGACAGTTTTTCGGTACTCGCACGGATTCTACCTTTTCCCGGTACTGGCCCGGATTCTACCATTTTCGGTCATTCACACCGATTCAACTCTATTCAGGTACTCCTCCGGACAGTTTATCGGTACTCGCATGGATTCTACCTTTTCCCGGTAGTGGCCGGGATTCTACCATTTTTGGGTATTGACACCGATTCTATCCTTTTCAGGTACTAGTCCGGACAGTTTATCGGTACTCGCACGGATTCTACCTTTTCTCGGTACTGGCCCGGATTCTACCATTTTCGGGTTTTGACACCGATTCTATCCTTTTCAGGTACTCCTCCGGACAGTTTATCGGTACTCGCACGGATTCTACCTTTTCCCGGTACTGGCCCGGATTCTACCATTTTCGGTCATTCACACCGATTCAACCCTTTTCAGGTACTCGTCCGGAGAGTTTTTCGGTACTCGCACGGATTCTACCTTTTCCCGGTACTGGCCCGGATTCTACCATTTTCGGGTATTGACACCGATTCTATCCTTTTAAGGTACTCGTTCGGACAGTTTATCGGTACTCGCACGGATTCTACCTTTTCTCGGTACTGGCCCGGATTCTACCATTTTCGGGTATTGACACCGATTCTATCCTTTTCAGGTACTCGTCCGGACAGTTTATCGGTACTCGCACGGATTCTACCTTTTCTCGGTACTGCGCAGGATTCTACCATTTTCGGGTATTCACACCGTTTCTACCCTTTTCATGGTATGGTTCGGACAGTTTTTTGATACTCGCACGGATTCTACCTTTTCCCGGTACTGGCCCGGATTCTACCATTTTCGGGTATTGACACCGATTCTATCCTTTAAAGGTACTCGTCCGGACAGTTTATCGGTACTCGCACGGATTCTACCTTTTCCCGGTACTTGCCCGTATTCTACCATTTTCGGGTATTCACACCGATTCTACCCTTTTCAGGTACTCGTCCGGATAGTTTATCGGTACTCGCACGGATTCTACCTTTTCCCGGTACTGGACCGGATTCTACCATTTTCGGTCATTCACACCGATTCTACCCTTTTCAGGTACTCGTCCAGACAGTTTATCGGTACTCGCATGGATTCTACCTTTTCCTGGCACTGGCCCGGATTCTACCATTTTCGGGTATTGACACCGATTCTATCCTTTTCAGGTACTAGTCCGGACAGTTTATCGGTACTCGCACCGATTCTACCTTTTCTCGGTACTGGCCCGGATTCTACCATTTTCGGGTATTGTCACCGATTCTATCCTTTTCGGGTACTCGTCCGGACAGTTTGTCGGTACTCGCACGGATTCTACCTTTTCCCGGTACTTGCCCGTATTCTACCATTTTCGGGTATTGACACCGATTCTACCCTGTTCAGGTACTCGTCCGGACAGTTTTTCGGTACTCGCACGGATTCTACCTTTTCGCGGTACTTGCCCGGATTCTACCATTTTCGGGTATTGTCACCGATTCTATCCTTTTTGGGTACTCGTCCGGACAGTTTATCGGTACTCGCACCGATTCTACCTTTTCTCGGTACTGGCCCGGATTCTACCATTTTCGGGTATTGTCACCGATTCTATCCTTTTCGGGTACTCGTCCGGACAGTTTATCGGTACTCGCACGGATTCTACCTTTTCCCGGTACTTGCCCGTATTCTACCATTTTCGGGTATTGACACCGATTCTACCCTTTTCAGGTACTCGTCCGGACAGTTTTTCGGTACTCGCACGGATTCTACCTTTTCCCGGTACTGGCCCGGATTCTACCATTTTCGGGTATTCACACAGATTCTACCCTTTTCAGGTACTCGTCCGGATAGTTTATTGGTACTCGCACGGATTCTACCTTTTCCCGGTACTGGCCCGGATTCTACCATTTTCGGTCATTCACACCGATTCTACCCTTTTCAGGTACTCGTCCAGACAGTTTATCGGTACTCGCATGGATTCTACCTTTTCCTGGCACTGGCCCGGATTCTACCATTTTCGGGTATTGACACCGATTCTATCCTTTTCAGGTACTAGTCCGGACAGTTTATCGGTACTCGCACGGATTCTACCTTTTCTCGGTACTGGCCCGGATTCTACCATTTTCGGGTATTGACACCGATTCTATCCTTTTCAGGTACTCCTCCGGACAGTTTATCGGTACTCGCACGGATTCTACCTTTTCCCGGTACTTGCCCGTATTCTACCATTTTCGGGTATTGACACCGATTCTACCCTTTTCAGGTACTCGTCCGGACAGTTTTTCGGTACTCGCACGGATTCTACCTTTTCCCGGTACTGGCCCGGATTCTACCATTTTCGGGTATTGACACCGATTCTACCCTTTTCAGGTACTCGTCCGGACAGTTTTTCGGTACTCGCACGGATTCTACCTTTTCCCGGTACTGGACCGGATTCTACCATTTTCGGTCATTCACACCTATTCTACCTTTTTCAGGTACTCGTCCAGACAGTTTATCGGTACTCGCATGGATTCTACCTTTTCCTGGCACTGGCCCGGATTCTACCATTTTCGGGTATTGACACCGATTCTATCCTTTTCAGGTACTAGTCCGGACAGTTTATCGGTACTCGCACGGATTCTACCTTTTCTCGGTACTGGCCCGGATTCTACCATTTTCGGGTATTGACACCGATTCTATCCTTTTCAGGTACTCCTCCGGACAGTTTATCGGTACTCGCACGGATTCTACCTTTTCCCGGTACTTGCCCGTATTCTACCATTTTCGGGTATTGACACCGATTCTACCCTTTTCAGGTACTCGTCCGGACAGTTTTTCGGTACTCGCACGGATTCTACCTTTTCCCGGTACTGGCCCGGATTCTACCATTTTCGGGTATTGACACCGATTCTATCCTTTAAAGGTACTCGTCCGGACAGTTTATCGGTACTCGCACGGATTCTACCCTTTCTCGGTACTGGCCCGGATTCTACCATTTTCGGGTATTGACACCGATTCTACCCTTTTCAGGTACTCGTCCGGACAGTTTATCGGTACTCGCACGGATTCTACCTTTTCCCGGTACTGGCCCGGATTCTACCATTTTTGGGTATTGACACCGATTCTATCCTTTTAAGGTACTCGTCCGGACAGTTTATCGGTACTCGCACGGATTCTACCTTTTCTCGGTACTGGCCCGGATTCTACCATTTTCGGGTATTGTCACCGATTCTATCCTTTTCGGGTACTCGTCCGGACAGTTTATCGGTACTCGCACGGATTCTACCTTTTCCCGGTACTTGCCCGTATTCTACCATTTTCGGGTATTGACACCGATTCTACCCTTTTCAGGTACTCGTCCGGACAGTTTTTCGGTACTCGCACGGATTCTACCTTTTCCCGGTACTGGCCCGGATTCTACCATTTTCGGGTATTCACACCGATTCTACCCTTTTCCGGTACTTGTCCGGATAGTTTATTGGTACTCGCACGGATTCTACATTTTCCCGGTACTGGCCCGGATTCTACCATTTTCGGTCATTCACACCGATTCTACCCTTTTCAGGTACTCGTCCAGACAGTTTATCGGTACTCGCATGGATTCTACCTTTTCCTGGCACTGGCCCGGATTCTACCATTTTCGGGTATTGACACCGATTCTATCCTTTTCAGGTACTAGTCCGGACAGTTTATCGGTACTCGCACGGATTCTACCTTTTCCCGGTACTGGCCCTTATTCTACCATTTTCGGGTATTCACACCGATTCTACCCTTTTCAGGTGCTCGTCCGGACAGTTTATCGGTACTCGCACGGATTCTACATTTTCTCGGTACTGGCCCGGATTCTACCATTTTCGGGTATTGACACCGATTCTATCCTTTTCAGGTACTCCTCCGGACAGTTTATCGGTACTCGCACGGATTCTACCTTTTCCCGATACTTGCCCGTATTCTACCATTTTCGGGTATTGACACCGATTCTACCCTTTTCAGGTACTCGTCCGGACAGTTTTTCGGTACTCGCACGGATTCTACCTTTTCCCGGTACTGGCCCGGATTCTACCATTTTCGGTCATTCACACCGATTCAACTCTATTCAGGTACTCCTCCGGACAGTTTATCGGTACTCGCATGGATTCTACCTTTTCCCGGTAGTGGCCGGGATTCTACCATTTTTGGGTATTGACACCGATTCTATCCTTTTCAGGTACTAGTCCGGACAGTTTATCGGTACTCGCACGGATTCTACCTTTTCTCGGTACTGGCCCGGATTCTACCATTTTCGGGTTTTGACACCGATTCTATCCTTTTCAGGTACTCCTCCGGACAGTTTATCGGTACTCGCACGGATTCTACCTTTTCCCGGTACTGGCCCGGATTCTACCATTTTCGGTCATTCACACCGATTCAACCCTTTTCAGGTACTCGTCCGGAGAGTTTTTCGGTACTCGCACGGATTCTACCTTTTCCCGGTACTGGCCCGGATTCTACCATTTTCGGGTATTGACACCGATTCTATCCTTTTAAGGTACTCGTTCGGACAGTTTATCGGTACTCGCACGGATTCTACCTTTTCTCGGTACTGGCCCGGATTCTACCATTTTCGGGTATTGACACCGATTCTATCCTTTTCAGGTACTCGTCCGGACAGTTTATCGGTACTCGCACGGATTCTACCTTTTCTCGGTACTGCGCAGGATTCTACCATTTTCGGGTATTCACACCGTTTCTACCCTTTTCATGGTATGGTTCGGACAGTTTTTTGATACTCGCACGGATTCTACCTTTTCCCGGTACTGGCCCGGATTCTACCATTTTCGGGTATTGACACCGATTCTATCCTTTAAAGGTACTCGTCCGGACAGTTTATCGGTACTCGCACGGATTCTACCTTTTCCCGGTACTTGCCCGTATTCTACCATTTTCGGGTATTCACACCGATTCTACCCTTTTCAGGTACTCGTCCGGATAGTTTATCGGTACTCGCACGGATTCTACCTTTTCCCGGTACTGGACCGGATTCTACCATTTTCGGTCATTCACACCGATTCTACCCTTTTCAGGTACTCGTCCAGACAGTTTATCGGTACTCGCATGGATTCTACCTTTTCCTGGCACTGGCCCGGATTCTACCATTTTCGGGTATTGACACCGATTCTATCCTTTTCAGGTACTAGTCCGGACAGTTTATCGGTACTCGCACCGATTCTACCTTTTCTCGGTACTGGCCCGGATTCTACCATTTTCGGGTATTGTCACCGATTCTATCCTTTTCGGGTACTCGTCCGGACAGTTTGTCGGTACTCGCACGGATTCTACCTTTTCCCGGTACTTGCCCGTATTCTACCATTTTCGGGTATTGACACCGATTCTACCCTGTTCAGGTACTCGTCCGGACAGTTTTTCGGTACTCGCACGGATTCTACCTTTTCGCGGTACTTGCCCGGATTCTACCATTTTCGGGTATTGTCACCGATTCTATCCTTTTTGGGTACTCGTCCGGACAGTTTATCGGTACTCGCACCGATTCTACCTTTTCTCGGTACTGGCCCGGATTCTACCATTTTCGGGTATTGTCACCGATTCTATCCTTTTCGGGTACTCGTCCGGACAGTTTATCGGTACTCGCACGGATTCTACCTTTTCCCGGTACTTGCCCGTATTCTACCATTTTCGGGTATTGACACCGATTCTACCCTTTTCAGGTACTCGTCCGGACAGTTTTTCGGTACTCGCACGGATTCTACCTTTTCCCGGTACTGGCCCGGATTCTACCATTTTCGGGTATTCACACAGATTCTACCCTTTTCAGGTACTCGTCCGGATAGTTTATTGGTACTCGCACGGATTCTACCTTTTCCCGGTACTGGCCCGGATTCTACCATTTTCGGTCATTCACACCGATTCTACCCTTTTCAGGTACTCGTCCAGACAGTTTATCGGTACTCGCATGGATTCTACCTTTTCCTGGCACTGGCCCGGATTCTACCATTTTCGGGTATTGACACCGATTCTATCCTTTTCAGGTACTAGTCCGGACAGTTTATCGGTACTCGCACGGATTCTACCTTTTCCCGGTACTGGCCCTTATTCTACCATTTTCGGGTATTCACACCGATTCTACCCTTTTCAGGTGCTCGTCCGGACAGTTTATCGGTACTCGCACGGATTCTACATTTTCTCGGTACTGGCCCGGATTCTACCATTTTCGGGTATTGACACCGATTCTATCCTTTTCAGGTACTCCTCCGGACAGTTTATCGGTACTCGCACGGATTCTACCTTTTCCCGGTACTGGCCCTTATTCTACCATTTTCGGGTATTGACACCGATTCTACCCTTTTCAGGTACTCGTCCGGACAGTTTTTCGGTACTCGCACGGATTCTACCTTTTCCCGGTACTGGCCCGGATTCTACCATTTTCGGTCATTCACACCGATTCAACTCTATTCAGGTACTCGTCCGGACAGTTTATCGGTACTCGCATGGATTCTACCTTTTCCCGGTAGTGGCCGGGATTCTACCATTTTTGGGTATTGACACCGATTCTATCCTTTTCAGGTACTAGTCCGGACAGTTTATCGGTACTCGCACGGATTCTACCTTTTCTCGGTACTGGCCCGGATTCTACCATTTTCGGGTTTTGACACCGATTCTATCCTTTTCAGGTACTCCTCCGGACAGTTTATCGATACTCGCACGGATTCTACCTTTTCCCGGTACTGGCCCGGATTCTACCATTTTCGGTCATTCACACCGATTCAACCCTTTTCAGGTACTCGTCCGGAGAGTTTTTCGGTACTCGCACGGATTCTACCTTTTCCCGGTACTGGCCCGGATTCTACCATTTTCGGGTATTGACACCGATTCTATCCTTTTAAGGTACTCGTTCGGATAGTTTATCGGTACTCGCACGGATTCTACCTTTTCTCGGTACTGGCCCGGATTCTACCATTTTCGGGTATTGACACCGATTCTATCCTTTTCAGGTACTCGTCCGGACAGTTTATCGGTACTCGCACGGATTCTACCTTTTCTCGGTACTGCGCAGGATTCTACCATTTTCGGGTATTCACACCGTTTCTACCCTTTTCATGGTATGGTTCGGACAGTTTTTTGATACTCGCACGGATTCTACCTTTTCCCGGTACTGGCCCGGATTCTACCATTTTCGGGTATTGACACCGATTCTATCCTTTAAAGGTACTCGTCCGGACAGTTTATCGGTACTCGCACGGATTCTACCTTTTCCCGGTACTTGCCCGTATTCTACCATTTTCGGGTATTCACACCGATTCTACCCTTTTCAGGTACTCGTCCGGATAGTTTATCGGTACTCGCACGGATTCTACCTTTTCCCGGTACTGGACCGGATTCTACCATTTTCGGTCATTCACACCGATTCTACCCTTTTCAGGTACTCGTCCAGACAGTTTATCGGTACTCGCATGGATTCTACCTTTTCCTGCCACTGGCCCGGATTCTACCATTTTCGGGTATTGACACCGATTCTCTCCTTTTCAGGTACTAGTCCGGACAGTTTATCGGTACTCACACGGATTCTACCTTTTCTCGGTACTGGCCCGGATTCTACCATTTTTGGGTATTGACACCGATTCTATCCTTTTAAGGTACTCGTCCGGACAGTTTATCGGTACTCGCACCGATTCTACCTTTTCTCGGTACTGGCCCGGATTCTACCATTTTCGGGTATTGTCACCGATTCTATCCTTTTCGGGTACTCGTCCGGACAGTTTGTCGGTACTCGCACGGATTCTACCTTTTCCCGGTACTTGCCCGTATTCTACCATTTTCGGGTATTGACACCGATTCTACCCTGTTCAGGTACTCGTCCGGACAGTTTTTCGGTACTCGCACGGATTCTACCTTTTCGCGGTACTTGCCCGGATTCTACCATTTTCGGGTATTGTCACCGATTCTATCCTTTTTGGGTACTCGTCCGGACAGTTTATCGGTACTCGCACCGATTCTACCTTTTCTCGGTACTGGCCCGGATTCTACCATTTTCGGGTATTGTCACCGATTCTATCCTTTTCGGGTACTCGTCCGGACAGTTTATCGGTACTCGCACGGATTCTACCTTTTCCCGGTACTTGCCCGTATTCTACCATTTTCGGGTATTGACACCGATTCTACCCTTTTCAGGTACTCGTCCGGACAGTTTTTCGGTACTCGCACGGATTCTACCTTTTCCCGGTACTGGCCCGGATTCTACCATTTTCGGGTATTCACACCGATTCTACCCTTTTCAGGTACTCGTCCGGATAGTTTATCGGTACTCGCACGGATTCTACCTTTTCCCGGTACTGGACCGGATTCTACCATTTTCGGTCATTCACACCTATTCTACCCTTTTCAGGTACTCGTCCAGACAGTTTATCGGTACTCGCATGGATTCTACCTTTTCCTGGCACTGGCCCGGATTCTACTATTTTCGGGTATTGACACCGATTCTATCTTTTTCAGGTACTAGTCCGGACAGTTTATCGGTACTCGCACGGATTCTACCTTTTCTCGGTACTGGCCCGGATTCTACCATTTTTGGGTATTGACACCGATTCTATCCTTTTAAGGTACTCGTCCGGACAGTTTATCGGTACTCGCACCGATTCTACCTTTTCTCAGTACTGGCCCGGATTCTACCATTTTCGGGTATTGTCACCGATTCTATCCTTTTCGGGTACTCGTCCGGACAGTTTATCGGTACTCGCACGGATTCTACCTTTTCCCGGTACTTGCCCGTATTCTACCATTTTCGGGTATTGACACCGATTCTACCCTGTTCAGGTACTCGTCCGGACAGTTTTTCGGTACTCGCACGGATTCTACCTTTTCGCGGTACTGGCCCGGATTCTACCATTTTCGGGTATTGTCACCGATTCTATCCTTTTTGGGTACTCGTCCGGACAGTTTATCGGTACTCGCACCGATTCTACCTTTTCTCGGTACTGGCCCGGATTCTACCATTTTCGGGTATTGTCACCGATTCTATCCTTTTCGGGTAGTCGTCCGGACAGTTTATCGGTACTCGCACGGATTCTACCTTTTCCCGGTACTTGCCCGTATTCTACCATTTTCGGGTATTGACACCGATTCTACCCTTTTCAGGTACTCGTCCGGACAGTTTTTCGGTACTCGCACGGATTCTACCTTTTCGCGGTACTGGCCCGGATTCTACCATTTTCGGGTATTGTCACCGATTCTATCCTTTTTGGGTACTCGTCCGGACAGTTTATCGGTACTCGCACCGATTCTACCTTTTCCCGGTACTTGCCCGTATTCTACCATTTTCGGGTATTCACACCGATTCTACCCTTTTCAGGTACTCGTCCGGATAGTTTATCGGTACTCGCACGGATTCTACCTTTTCCCGGTACTGGACCGGATTCTACCATTTTCGGTCATTCACACCGATTCTACCCTTTTCAGGTACTCGTCCAGACAGTTTATCGGTACTCGCATGGATTCTACCTTTTCCTGGCACTGGCCCGGATTCTACTATTTTCGGGTATTGACACCGATTCTATCTTTTTCAGGTACTAGTCCGGACAGTTTATCGGTACTCGCACGGATTCTACCTTTTCTCGGTACTGGCCCGGATTCTACCATTTTTGGGTATTGACACCGATTCTATCCTTTTAAGGTACTCGTCCGGACAGTTTATCGGTACTCGCACCGATTCTACCTTTTCTCGGTACTGGCCCGGATTCTACCATTTTCGGGTATTGTCACCGATTCTATCCTTTTCGGGTACTCGTCCGGACAGTTTATCGGTACTCGCACGGATTCTACCTTTTCCCGGTACTTGCCCGTATTCTACCATTTTCGGGTATTGACACCGATTCTACCCTGTTCAGGTACTCGTCCGGACAGTTTTTCGGTACTCGCACGGATTCTACCTTTTCCCGGTACTGGCCCGGATTCTACCATTTTCGGGTATTGTCACCGATTCTATCCTTTTTGGGTACTCGTCCGGACAGTTTATCGGTACTCGCACCGATTCTACCTTTTCTCGGTACTGGCCCGGATTCTACCATTTTCGGGTATTGTCACCGATTCTATCCTTTTCGGGTACTCGTCCGGACAGTTTATCGGTACTCGCACGGATTCTACCTTTTCCCGGTACTTGCCCGTATTCTACCATTTTCGGGTATTGACACCGATTCTACCCTTTTCAGGTACTCGTCCGGACAGTTTTTCGGTACTCGCACGGATTCTACCTTTTCCCGGTACTGGCCCGGATTCTACCATTTTCGGGTATTCACACCGATTCTACCCTTTTCAGGTACTCGTCCGGATAGTTTATCGGTACTCGCACGGATTCTACCTTTTCCCGGTACTGGACCGGATTCTACCATTTTCGGTCATTCACACCTATTCTACCCTTTTCAGGTACTCGTCCAGACAGTTTATCGGTACTCGCATGGATTCTACCTTTTCCTGGCACTGGCCCGGATTCTACCATTTTCGGGTATTGACACCGATTCTATCCTTTTCAGGTACTAGTCCGGACAGTTTATCGGTACTCGCACGGATTCTACCTTTTCGCGGTACTGGCCCGGATTCTACCATTTTCGGGTATTGTCACCGATTCTATCCTTTTCGGGTACTCGTCCGGACAGTTTATCGGTACTCGCACGGATTCTACCATTTCCCGGTACTTGCCCGTATTCTACCATTTTCGGGTATTGACACCGATTCTACCCTTTTCAGGTACTCGTCCGGACAGTTTTTCGGTACTCGCACGGATTCTACCTTTTCCCGGTACTGGCCCGGATTCTACCATTTTCGGGAATTGACACCGATTCTATCCTTTAAAGGTACTCGTCCGGACAGTTTATCGGTACTCGCACGGATTCTACCCTTTCTCGGTACTGGCCCGGATTCTACCATTTTCGGGTATTGACACCGATTCTACCCTTTTCAGGTACTCGTCCGGACAGTTTATCGGTACTCGCACGGATTCTACCTTTTCCCGGTACTGGCCCGGATTCTACCATTTTCGGTCATTCACACCGATTCTACCCTTTTCAGGTACTCGTCCAGACAGTTTATCGGTACTCGCATGGATTCTACCTTTTCCTGGCACTGGCCCGGATTCTACCATTTTCGGGTATTGACACCGATTCTATCCTTTTCAGGTACTGGTCCGGACAGTTTATCGGTACTCGCACGGATTCTACCTTTTCTCGGTACTGGCCCGGATTCTACCATTTTCGGGTATTGACACCGATTCTATCCTTTTCAGGTACTCCTCCGGATAGTTTATCGGTACTCGCACGGATTCTACCTTTTCCCGATACTTGCCCGTATTCTACCATTTTCGGGTATTGACACCGATTCTACCCTTTTCAGGTACTCGTCCGGACAGTTTTTCGGTACTCGCACGGATTCTACCTTTTCCCGGTACTGGCCCGGATTCTACCATTTTCGGGTATTGACACCGATTCTATCCTTTAAAGGTACTCGTCCGGACAGTTTATCGGTACTCGCACGGATACTACCCTTTCTCGGTACTGGCCCGGATTCTACCATTTTCGGGTATTGACACCGATTCTACCCTTTTCAGGTACTCGTCCGGACAGTTTATCGGTACTCGCACGGATTCTACCTTTTCCCGGTACTGGCCCGGATTCTACCATTTTTGGGTATTGACACCGATTCTATCCTTTTAAGGTACTCGTCCGGACAGTTTATCGGTACTCGCACGGATTCTACCTTTTCGCGGTACTGGCCCGGATTCTACCATTTTCGGGTATTGTCACCGATTCTATCCTTTTCGGGTACTCGTCCGGACAGTTTATCGGTACTCGCACGGATTCTACCATTTCCCGGTACTTGCCCGTATTCTACCATTTTCGGGTATTGACACCGATTCTACCCTTTTCAGGTACTCGTCCGGACAGTTTTTCGGTACTCGCACGGATTCTATCTTTTCCCGGTACTGGCCCGGATTCTACCATTTTCGGTCATTCACACCGATTCTACCCTTTTCAGGTACTCGTCCAGACAGTTTATCGGTACTCGCATGGATTCTACCTTTTCCTGGCACTGGCCCGGATTCTACCATTTTCGGGTATTGACACCGATTCTCTCCTTTTCAGGTACTAGTCCGGACAGTTTATCGGTACTCACACGGATTCTACCTTTTCTCGGTACTGGCCCGGATTCTACCATTTTTGGGTATTGACACCGATTCTATCCTTTTAAGGTACTCGTCCGGACAGTTTATCGGTACTCGCACCGATTCTACCTTTTCTCGGTACTGGCCCGGATTCTACCATTTTCGGGTATTGTCACCGATTCTATCCTTTTCGGGTACTCGTCCGGACAGTTTGTCGGTACTCGCACGGATTCTACCTTTTCCCGGTACTTGCCCGTATTCTACCATTTTCGGGTATTGACACCGATTCTACCCTGTTCAGGTACTCGTCCGGACAGTTTTTCGGTACTCGCACGGATTCTACCTTTTCGCGGTACTTGCCCGGATTCTACCATTTTCGGGTATTGTCACCGATTCTATCCTTTTTGGGTACTCGTCCGGACAGTTTATCGGTACTCGCACCGATTCTACCTTTTCTCGGTACTGGCCCGGATTCTACCATTTTCGGGTATTGTCACCGATTCTATCCTTTTCGGGTACTCGTCCGGACAGTTTATCGGTACTCGCACGGATTCTACCTTTTCCCGGTACTTGCCCGTATTCTACCATTTTCGGGTATTGACACCGATTCTACCCTTTTCAGGTACTCGTCCGGACAGTTTTTCGGTACTCGCACGGATTCTACCTTTTCCCGGTACTGGCCCGGATTCTACCATTTTCGGGTATTCACACCGATTCTACCCTTTTCAGGTACTCGTCCGGATAGTTTATCGGTACTCGCACGGATTCTACCTTTTCCCGGTACTGGACCGGATTCTACCATTTTCGGTCATTCACAACTATTCTACCCTTTTCAGGTACTCGTCCAGACAGTTTATCGGTACTCGCATGGATTCTACCTTTTCCTGGCACTGGCCCGGATTCTACCCTTTTCGGGTATTGACACCGATTCTATCCTTTTCAGGTACTAGTCCGGACAGTTTATCGGTACTCGCACGGATTCTACCTTTTCTCGGTACTGGCCCGGATTCTACCATTTTCGGGTATTGACACCGATTCTATCCTTTTCAGGTACTCCTCCGGACAGTTTATCGGTACTCTCACGGATTCTACCTTTTCCCGGTACTTGCCCGTATTCTACAATTTTCGGGTATTGACACCGATTCTACCCTTTTCAGGTACTCGTCCGGACTGTTTTTCGGTACTCGCACGGATTCTACCTTTTCCCGGTACTGGCCCGGATTCTACCATTTTCGGGTATTCACACCGATTCTACCCTGTTCAGGTACTCGTCCGGACAGTTTTTCGGTACTCGCACGGATTCTACCTTTTCCCGGTACTTGCCCGTATTCTACCATTTTCGGGTATTCACACCGATTCTACCCTTTTCAGGTACTCGTCCGGATAGTTTATCGGTACTCGCACGGATTCTACCTTTTCCCGGTACTGGACCGGATTCTACCATTTTCGGTCATTCACACCGATTCTACCCTTTTCAGGTACTCGTCCAGACAGTTTATCGGTACTCGCATGGATTCTACCTTTTCCTGGCACTGGCCCGGATTCTACTATTTTCGGGTATTGACACCGATTCTATCTTTTTCAGGTACTAGTCCGGATAGTTTATCGGTACTCGCACGGATTCTACCTTTTCTCGGTACTGGCCCGGATTCTACCATTTTTGGGTATTGACACCGATTCTATCCTTTTAAGGTACTCGTCCGGACAGTTTATCGGTACTCGCACCGATTCTACCTTTTCTCGGTACTGGCCCGGATTCTACCATTTTCGGGTATTGTCACCGATTCTATCCTTTTCGGGTACTCGTCCGGACAGTTTATCGGTACTCGCACGGATTCTACCTTTTCCCGGTACTTGCCCGTATTCTACCATTTTCGGGTATTGACACCGATTCTACCCTGTTCAGGTACTCGTCCGGACAGTTTTTCGGTACTCGCACGGATTCTACCTTTTCGCGGTACTGGCCCGGATTCTACCATTTTCGGGTATTGTCACCGATTCTATCCTTTTTGGGTACTCGTCCGGACAGTTTATCGGTACTCGCACCGATTCTACCTTTTCTCGGTACTGGCCCGGATTCTACCATTTTCGGGTATTGTCACCGATTCTATCCTTTTCGGGTACTCGTCCGGACAGTTTATCGGTACTCGCACGGATTCTACCTTTTCCCGGTACTTGCCCGTATTCTACCATTTTCGGGTATTGACACCGATTCTACCCTTTTCAGGTACTCGTCCGGACAGTTTTTCGGTACTCGCACGGATTCTACCTTTTCGCGGTACTGGCCCGGATTCTACCATTTTCGGGTATTGTCACCGATTCTATCCTTTTTGGGTACTCGTCCGGACAGTTTATCGGTACTCGCACCGATTCTACCTTTTCCCGGTACTTGCCCGTATTCTACCATTTTCGGGTATTCACACCGATTCTACCCTTTTCAGGTACTCGTCCGGATAGTTTATCGGTACTCGCACGGATACTACCCTTTCTCGGTACTGGCCCGGATTCTACCATTTTCGGGTATTGACACCGATTCTACCCTTTTCAGGTACTCGTCCGGACAGTTTATCGGTACTCGCACGGATTCTACCTTTTCCCGGTACTGGCCCGGATTCTACCATTTTTGGGTATTGACACCGATTCTATCCTTTTAAGGTACTCGTCCGGACAGTTTATCGGTACTCGCACGGATTCTACCTTTTCGCGGTACTGGCCCGGATTCTACCATTTTCGGGTATTGTCACCGATTCTATCCTTTTCGGGTACTCGTCCGGACAGTTTATCGGTACTCGCACGGATTCTACCATTTCCCGGTACTTGCCCGTATTCTACCATTTTCGGGTATTGACACCGATTCTACCCTTTTCAGGTACTCGTCCGGACAGTTTTTCGGTACTCGCACGGATTCTATCTTTTCCCGGTACTGGCCCGGATTCTACCATTTTCGGGTATTGACACCGATTCTATCCTTTAAAGGTACTCGTCCGGACAGTTTATCGGTACTCGCACGGATTCTACCGTTTCTCGGTACTGGCCCGGATTCTACTATTTTCGGGTATTGACACCGATTCTACCCTTTTCAGGTACTCGTCTGGACAGTTTATCGGTACTCGCACGGATTCTACCTTTTCCCGGTACTGGCCCGGATTCTACCATTTTTGGGTATTGACACCGATTCTATCCTTTTAAGGTACTCGTCCGGACAGTTTATCGGTACTCGCACGGATTCTACCTTTTCTCGGTACTGGCCCGGATTCTACCATTTTCGGGTATTGTCACCGATTCTATCCTTTTCGGGTACTCGTCCGGACAGTTTATCGGTACTCGCACGGATTCTACCTTTTCCCGGTACTTGCCCGTATTCTACCATTTTCGGGTATTGACACCGATTCTACCCTGTTCAGGTACTCGTCCGGACAGTTTTTCGGTACTCGCACGGATTCTACCTTTTCGCGGTACTGGCCCGGATTCTACCATTTTCGGGTATTGTCACCGATTCTATCCTTTTTGGGTACTCGTCCGGACAGTTTATCGGTACTCGCACCGATTCTACCTTTTCTCGGTACTGGCCCGGATTCTACCATTTTCGGGTCTTGTCACCGATTCTATCCTTTTCGGGTACTCGTCCGGACAGTTTATCGGTACTCGCACGGATTCTACCTTTTCCCGGTACTTGCCCGTATTCTACCATTTTCGGGTATTGACACCGATTCTACCCTTTTCAGGTACTCGTCCGGACAGTTTTTCGGTACTCGCACGGATTCTACCTTTTCCCGGTACTTGCCCGTATTCTACCATTTTCGGGTATTGACACCGATTCTACCCTGTTCAGGTACTCGTCCGGACAGTTTTTCGGTACTCGCACGGATTCTACCTTTTCGCGGTACTGGCCCGGATTCTACCATTTTCGGGTATTGTCACCGATTCTATCCTTTTTGGGTACTCATCCGGACAGTTTATCGGTACTCGCACCGATTCTACCTTTTCTCGGTACTGGCCCGTATTCTACCATTTTCGGGTATTGTCACCGATTCTATCCTTTTCGGGTACTCGTCCGGACAGTTTATCGGTACTCGCACGGATTCTACCTTTTCCCGGTACTTGCCCGTATTCTACCATTTTCGGGTATTGACACCGATTCTACCCTTTTCAGGTACTCGTCCGGACAGTTTTTCGGTACTCGCACGGATTCTACCTTTTCCCGGTACTAGCCCGGATTCTACCATTTTCGGGTATTCACACCGATTCTACCCTTTTCAGGTACTCGTCCGGACAGTTTTTCGGTACTCGCACGGATTCTATCTTTTCCCGGTACTGGCCCGGATTCTACCATTTTCGGGTATTGACACCGATTCTATCCTTTAAAGGTACTCGTCCGGACAGTTTATCGGTACTCGCACGGATTCTACCCTTTCTCGGTACTGGCCCGGATTCTACTATTTTCGGGTATTGACACCGATTCTACCCTTTTCAGGTACTCGTCTGGACAGTTTATCGGTACTCGCACGGATTCTACCTTTTCCCGGTACTGGCCCGGATTCTACCATTTTTGGGTATTGACACCGATTCTATCCTTTTAAGGTACTCGTCCGGACAGTTTATCGGTACTCGCACGGATTCTACCTTTTCTCGGTACTGGCCCGGATTCTACCATTTTCGGGTATTGTCACCGATTCTATCCTTTTCGGGTACTCGTCCGGACAGTTTATCGGTACTCGCACGGATTCTACCTTTTCCCGGTACTTGCCCGTATTCTACCATTTTCGGGTATTCACACCGATTCTACCCTGTTCAGGTACTCGTCCGGACAGTTTTTCGGTACTCGCACGGATTCTACCTTTTCGCGGTACTGGCCCGGATTCTACCATTTTCGGGTATTGTCACCGATTCTATCCTTTTTGGGTACTCGTCCGGACAATTTATCGGTACTCGCACCGATTCTACCTTTTCTCGGTACTGGCCCGGATTCTACCATTTTCGGGTATTGTCACCGATTCTATCCTTTTCGGGTACTCGTCCGGACAGTTTATCGGTACTCGCACGGATTCTACCTTTTCCCGGTACTTGCCCGTATTCTACCATTTTCGGGTATTGACACCGATTCTACCCTTTTCAGGTACTCGTCCGGACAGTTTTTCGGTACTCGCACGGATTCTATCTTTTCCCGGTACTGGCCCGGATTCTACCATTTTCGGGTATTGACACCGATTCTATCCTTTAAAGGTACTCGTCCGGACAGTTTATCGGTACTCGCACGGATTCTACCCTTTCTCGGTACTGGCCCGGATTCTACCATTTTCGGGTATTGACACCGATTCTACCCTTTTCAGGTACTCGTCCGGACAGTTTATCGGTACTCGCACGGATTCTACCTTTTCCCGGTACTGGCCCGGATTCTACCATTTTTGGGTATTGACACCGATTCTATCCTTTTAAGGTACTCGTCCGGACAGTTTATCGGTACTCGCACGGATTCTACCTTTTCTCGGTACTGGCCCGGATTCTACCATTTTCGGGTATTGTCACCGATTCTATCCTTTTCGGGTACTCGTCCGGACAGTTTATCGGTACTCGCACGGATTCTACCTTTTCCCGGTACTTGCCCGTATTCTACCATTTTCGGGTATTGACACCGATTCTACCCTGTTCAGGTACTCGTCCGGACAGTTTTTCGGTACTCGCACGGATTCTACCTTTTCGCGGTACTGGCCCGGATTCTACCATTTTCGGGTATTGTCACCGATTCTATCCTTTTTGGGTACTCGTCCGGACAATTTATCGGTACTCGCACCGATTCTACCTTTTCTCGGTACTGGCCCGGATTCTACCATTTTCGGGTATTGTCACCGATTCTATCCTTTTCGGGTACTCGTCCGGACAGTTTATCGGTACTCGCACGGATTCTACCTTTTCCCGGTACTTGCCCGTATTCTACCATTTTCGGGTATTGACACCGATTCTACCCTTTTCAGGTACTCGTCCGGACAGTTTTTCGGTACTCGCACGGATTCTACCTTTTCGCGGTACTGGCCCGGATTCTACCATTTTCGGGTATTGTCACCGATTCTATCCTTTTTGGGTACTCGTCCGGACAGTTTATCGGTACTCGCACCGATTCTACCTTTTCCCGGTACTTGCCCGTATTCTACCATTTTCGGGTATTCACACCGATTCTACCCTTTTCAGGTACTCGTCCGGATAGTTTATCGGTACTCGCACGGATACTACCCTTTCTCGGTACTGGCCCGGATTCTACCATTTTCGGGTATTGACACCGATTCTACCCTTTTCAGGTACTCGTCCGGACAGTTTATCGGTACTCGCACGGATTCTACCTTTTCCCGGTACTGGCCCGGATTCTACCATTTTTGGGTATTGACACCGATTCTATCCTTTTAAGGTACTCGTCCGGACAGTTTATCGGTACTCGCACGGATTCTACCTTTTCGCGGTACTGGCCCGGATTCTACCATTTTCGGGTATTGTCACCGATTCTATCCTTTTCGGGTACTCGTCCGGACAGTTTATCGGTACTCGCACGGATTCTACCATTTCCCGGTACTTGCCCGTATTCTACCATTTTCGGGTATTGACACCGATTCTACCCTTTTCAGGTACTCGTCCGGACAGTTTTTCGGTACTCGCACGGATTCTATCTTTTCCCGGTACTGGCCCGGATTCTACCATTTTCGGGTATTGACACCGATTCTATCCTTTAAAGGTACTCGTCCGGACAGTTTATCGGTACTCGCACGGATTCTACCGTTTCTCGGTACTGGCCCGGATTCTACTATTTTCGGGTATTGACACCGATTCTACCCTTTTCAGGTACTCGTCTGGACAGTTTATCGGTACTCGCACGGATTCTACCTTTTCCCGGTACTGGCCCGGATTCTACCATTTTTGGGTATTGACACCGATTCTATCCTTTTAAGGTACTCGTCCGGACAGTTTATCGGTACTCGCACGGATTCTACCTTTTCTCGGTACTGGCCCGGATTCTACCATTTTCGGGTATTGTCACCGATTCTATCCTTTTCGGGTACTCGTCCGGGCAGTTTATCGGTACTCGCACGGATTCTACCTTTTCCCGGTACTTGCCCGTATTCTACCATTTTCGGGTATTGACACCGATTCTACCCTGTTCAGGTACTCGTCCGGACAGTTTTTCGGTACTCGCACGGATTCTACCTTTTCGCGGTACTGGCCCGGATTCTACCATTTTCGGGTATTGTCACCGATTCTATCCTTTTTGGGTACTCGTCCGGACAGTTTATCGGTACTCGCACCGATTCTACCTTTTCTCGGTACTGGCCCGGATTCTACCATTTTCGGGTCTTGTCACCGATTCTATCCTTTTCGGGTACTCGTCCGGACAGTTTATCGGTACTCGCACGGATTCTACCTTTTCCCGGTACTTGCCCGTATTCTACCATTTTCGGGTATTGACACCGATTCTACCCTTTTCAGGTACTCGTCCGGACAGTTTTTCGGTACTCGCACGGATTCTACCTTTTCCCGGTACTTGCCCGTATTCTACCATTTTCGGGTATTGACACCGATTCTACCCTGTTCAGGTACTCGTCCGGACAGTTTTTCGGTACTCGCACGGATTCTACCTTTTCGCGGTACTGGCCCGGATTCTACCATTTTCGGGTATTGTCACCGATTCTATCCTTTTTGGGTACTCGTCCGGACAGTTTATCGGTACTCGCACCGATTCTACCTTTTCTCGGTACTGGCCCGGATTCTACCATTTTCGGGTATTGTCACCGATTCTATCCTTTTCGGGTACTCGTCCGGACAGTTTATCGGTACTCGCACGGATTCTACCTTTTCCCGGTACTTGCCCGTATTCTACCATTTTCGGGTATTGACACCGATTCTACCCTTTTCAGGTACTCGTCCGGACAGTTTTTCGGTACTCGCACGGATTCTACCTTTTCCCGGTACTAGCCCGGATTCTACCATTTTCGGGTATTCACACCGATTCTACCCTTTTCAGGTACTCGTCCGGACAGTTTTTCGGTACTCGCACGGATTCTATCTTTTCCCGGTACTGGCCCGGATTCTACCATTTTCGGGTATTGACACCGATTCTATCCTTTAAAGGTACTCGTCCGGACAGTTTATCGGTACTCGCACGGATTCTACCCTTTCTCGGTACTGGCCCGGATTCTACTATTTTCGGGTATTGACACCGATTCTACCCTTTTCAGGTACTCGTCTGGACAGTTTATCGGTACTCGCACGGATTCTACCTTTTCCCGGTACTGGCCCGGATTCTACCATTTTTGGGTATTGACACCGATTCTATCCTTTTAAGGTACTCGTCCGGACAGTTTATCGGTACTCGCACGGATTCTACCTTTTCTCGGTACTGGCCCGGATTCTACCATTTTCGGGTATTGTCACCGATTCTATCCTTTTCGGGTACTCGTCCGGACAGTTTATCGGTACTCGCACGGATTCTACCTTTTCCCGGTACTTGCCCGTATTCTACCATTTTCGGGTATTGACACCGATTCTACCCTGTTCAGGTACTCGTCCGGACAGTTTTTCGGTACTCGCACGGATTCTACCTTTTCGCGGTACTGGCCCGGATTCTACCATTTTCGGGTATTGTCACCGATTCTATCCTTTTTGGGTACTCGTCCGGACAATTTATCGGTACTCGCACCGATTCTACCTTTTCTCGGTACTGGCCCGGATTCTACCATTTTCGGGTATTGTCACCGATTCTATCCTTTTCGGGTACTCGTCCGGACAGTTTATCGGTACTCGCACGGATTCTACCTTTTCCCGGTACTTGCCCGTATTCTACCATTTTCGGGTATTGACACCGATTCTACCCTTTTCAGGTACTCGTCCGGACAGTTTTTCGGTACTCGCACGGATTCTATCTTTTCCCGGTACTGGCCCGGATTCTACCATTTTCGGGTATTGACACCGATTCTATCCTTTAAAGGTACTCGTCCGGACAGTTTATCGGTACTCGCACGGATTCTACCCTTTCTCGGTACTGGCCCGGATTCTACCATTTTCGGGTATTGACACCGATTCTACCCTTTTCAGGTACTCGTCCGGACAGTTTATCGGTACTCGCACGGATTCTACCTTTTCCCGGTACTGGCCCGGATTCTACCATTTTTGGGTATTGACACCGATTCTATCCTTTTAAGGTACTCGTCCAGACAGTTTATCGGTACTCGCACGGATTCTACCTTTTCTCGGTACTGGCCCGGATTCTACCATTTTCGGGTATTGTCACCGATTCTATCCTTTTCGGGTACTCGTCCGGACAGTTTATCGGTACTCGCACGGATTCTACCTTTTCCCGGTACTTGCCCGTATTCTACCATTTTCGGGTATTCACACCGATTCTACCCTTTTCAGGTACTTGTCCGGATAGTTTATCGGTACTCGCACGGATTCTACCTTTTCCCGGTACTGGCCCGGATTCTACCATTTTCGGTCATTCACACCGATTCTACCCTTTTCAGGTACTCGTCCAGACAGTTTATCGGTACTCGCATGGATTCTACCTTTTCCTGGCACTGGCCCGGATTCTACCATTTTCGGGTATTGACACCGATTCTATCCTTTTCAGGTACTAGTCCGGACAGTTTATCGGTACTCGCACGGATTCTACCTTTTCTCGGTATTGGCCCGGATTCTACCATTTTCGGGTATTAACACCGATTCTATCCTTTTCAGGTACTCCTCCGGACAGTTTATCGGTACTCGCACGGATTCTACCTTTTCCTGGCACTGGCCCGGATTCTACCATTTTCGGGTATTGACACCGATTCTATCCTTTTCAGGTACTAGTCCGGACAGTTTATCGGTACTCGCACGGATTCTACCTTTTCTCGGTATTGGCCCGGATTCTACCATTTTCGGGTATTAACACCGATTCTATCCTTTTCAGGTACTCTTCCGGACAGTTTATCGGTACTCGCACGGATTCTACCTTTTCCCGGTACTGGCCCTTATTCTACCATTTTCGGGTATTCACACCGATTCTACCCTTTTCAGGTGCTCGTCCGGACAGTTTATCGGTACTCGCACGGATTCTACATTTTCTCTGTACTGGCCCGGATTCTACCATTTTCGGGTATTGACACCGATTCTATCCTTTTCAGGTACTCCTCCGGACAGTTTATCGGTACTCGCACGGATTCTACCTTTTCCCGGTACTGGCCCTTATTCTACCATTTTCGGGTATTGACACCGATTCTACCCTTTTCAGGTACTCGTCCGGACAGTTTTTCGGTACTCGCATGGATTCTACCTTTTCCCGGTACTGGCCCGGATTCTACCATTTTCGGGTATTGACACCGATTCTACCCTTTTCAGGTACTACTCCGGACAGTTTATCGGTACTCGCATGGATTCTACCATTTCCCGGTAGTGGCCCGGATTCTACCATTTTCGGGTATTGACACCGATTCTATCCTTTTAAGGTACTCGTCCGGACAGTTTATCGGTACTCGCACGGATTCTACCTTTCCTCGGTACTGGCCCGGATTCTACCATTTTCGGGTATGGTCACCGATTTTATCCTTTTCAGGTACTCGTCCGGACAGTTTATCGGTACTCGCACGGATTCTACCTTTTCCCGGTACTGGCCCTTATTCTACCATTTTCGGGTATTGACACCGATTCTACCCTTTTCAGGTACTCGTCCGGACAGTTTTTCGCTACTCGCACGGATTCTACCTTTTCCCGGTACTGGCCCGGATTCTACCATTTTTGGGTATTGACACCGATTCTATCCTTTTAAGGTACTCGTCCGGACAGTTTATCGGTACTCGCACGGATTCTACCTTTTCGCGGTACTGGCCCGGATTCTACCATTTTCGGGTATTGTCACCGATTCTATCCTTTTCGGGTACTCGTCCGGACAGTTTATCGGTACTTGCACGGATTCTACCATTTCCCGGTACTTGCTCGTATTCTACCATTTTCGAGTATTGACACCGATTCTACCCTTTTCAGGTACTCGTCCGGACAGTTTTTCGGTACTCGCACGGATTCTATCTTTTCCCGGTACTGGCCCGGATTCTACCATTTTCGGGTATTGACACCGATTCTATCCTTTAAAGGTACTCGTCCGGACAGTTTATCGGTACTCGCATGGATTCTACCCTTTCTCGGTACTGGCCCGGATTCTACTATTTTCGGGTATTGACACCGATTCTACCCTTTTCAGGTACTCGTCCGGACAGTTTATCGGTACTCGCACGGATTCTACCTTTTCCCGGTACTGGCCCGGATTCTACCATTTTTGGGTATTGACACCGATTCTATCCTTTTAAGGTACTCGTCCGGACAGTTTATCGGTACTCGCACCGATTCTACCTTTTCTCGGTACTGGCCCGGATTCTACCATTTTCGGGTATTGTCACCGATTCTATCCTTTTCGGGTACTCGTCCGGACAGTTTATCGGTACTCGCACGGATTCTACCTTTTCTCGGTACTTGCCCGTATTCTACCATTTTCGGGTATTGACACCGATTCTACCCTTTTCAGGTACTCGTCCGGACAGTTTTTCGGTACTCGCACGGATTCTACCTTTTCCCGGTACTGGCCCGGATTCTACCATTTTCGGGTATTCACACCGATTCTACCCTTTTCAGGTACTTGTCCGGATAGTTTATCGGTACTCGCACGGATTCTACCTTTTCCCGGTACTGGCCCGGATTCTACCATTTTCGGTCATTCACACCGATTCTACCCTTTTCAGGTACTCGTCCAGACAGTTTATCGGTACTCGCATGGATTCTACCTTTTCCTGGCACTGGCCCGGATTCTACCATTTTCGGGTATTGACACCGATTCTATCCTTTTCAGGTACTAGTCCGGACAGTTTATCGGTACTCGCACGGATTCTACCTTTTCTCGGTATTGGCCCGGATTCTACCATTTTCGGGTATTAACACCGATTCTATCCTTTTCAGGTACTCTTCCGGACAGTTTATCGGTACTCGCACGGATTCTACCTTTTCCCGGTACTGGCCCTTATTCTACCATTTTCGGGCATTCACACCGATTCTACCCTTTTCAGGTGCTCGTCCGGACAGTTTATCGGTACTCGCACGGATTCTACATTTTCTCGGTACTGGCCCGGATTCTACCATTTTCGGGTATTGACACCGATTCTATCCTTTTCAGGTACTCCTCCGGACAGTTTATCGGTACTCGCACGGATTCTACCTTTTCCCGGTACTGGCCCTTATTCTACCATTTTCGGGTATTGACACCGATTCTACCCTTTTCAGGTACTCGTCCGGACAGTTTTTCGGTACTCGCACGGATTCTATCTTTTCCCGGTACTGGCCCGGATTCTACCATTTTCGGGTATTGACACCGATTCTATCCTTTAAAGGTACTCGTCCGGACAGTTTATCGGTACTCGCATGGATTCTACCCTTTCTCGGTACTGGCCCGGATTCTACTATTTTCGGGTATTGACACCGATTCTACCCTTTTCAGGTACTCGTCCGGACAGTTTATCGGTACTCGCACGGATTCTACCTTTTCCCGGTACTGGCCCGGATTCTACCATTTTTGGGTATTGACACCGATTCTATCCTTTTAAGGTACTCGTCCGGACAGTTTATCGGTACTCGCACGGATTCTACCTTTTCCCGGTACTGGTCCGGATTCTACCATTTTCGGGTATTGACACCGATTCTATCCTTTTCAGGTACTAGTCCGGACAGTTTATCGGTACTCGCACGGATTCTACCTTTTCTCGGTACTGGCCCGGATTCTACCATTTTCGGGTATTCACACCGATTCTACCCTTTTCAGGTACCGGTCCGGACAGTTTATCGGTGCTCGCACGGATTCTACCTTTTCCCGGTACTGGCCCGGATTCTACCATTTTCGGGTATTCACACCGATTCTACCCTTTTCAGGTACCGGTCCGGACAGTTTATCGGTACTCGCACGGATTCTACCTTTTCCCGGTACTGGCCCGGATTCTACCATTTTCGGTCATTCACACCGATTCTACCCTTTTCAGGTACTCGTCCAGACAGTTTATCGGTACTCGCACGGATTCTACCTTTTCCCGGTACTGGTCCGGATTCTACCATTTTCGGGTATTGACACCGATTCTATCCTTTTCAGGTACTAGTCCGGACAGTTTATCGGTACTCGCACGGATTCTACCTTTTCTCGGTACTGGCCCGGATTCTACCATTTTCGGGTATTCACACCGATTCTACCCTTTTCAGGTACCGGTCCGGACAGTTTATCGGTGCTCGCACGGATTCTACCTTTTCCCGGTACTGGCCCGGATTCTACCATTTTCGGGTATTCACACCGATTCTACCCTTTTCAGGTACCGGTCCGGACAGTTTATCGGTACTCGCACGGATTCTACCTTTTCCCGGTACTGGCCCGGATTCTACCATTTTCGGTCATTCACACCGATTCTACCCTTTTCAGGTACTCGTCCAGACAGTTTATCGGTACTCGCATGGATTCTACCTTTTCCTGGCACTGGCCCGGATTCTACCATTTTCGGGTATTGACACCGATTCTATCCTTTTCAGGTACTAGTCCGGACAGTTTATCGGTACTCGCACGGATTCTACCTTTTCTCGGTATTGGCCCGGATTCTACCATTTTCGGGTATTAACACCGATTCTATCCTTTTCAGGTACTCTTCCGGACAGTTTATCGGTACTCGCACGGATTCTACCTTTTCCCGGTACTGGCCCTTATTCTACCATTTTCGGGCATTCACACCGATTCTACCCTTTTCAGGTGCTCGTCCGGATAGTTTATCGGTACTCGCACGGATTCTACATTTTCTCGGTACTGGCCCGGATTCTACCATTTTCGGGTATTGACACCGATTCTATCCTTTTCAGGTACTCCTCCGGACAGTTTATCGGTACTCGCACGGATTCTACCTTTTCCCGGTACTGGCCCTTATTCTACCATTTTCGGGTATTGACACCGATTCTACCCTTTTCAGGTACTCGTCCGGATAGTTTTTCGGTACTCGCACGGATTCTACCTTTTCCCGGTACTGGCCCGGATTCTACCATTTTCGGGTATTGACACCGATTCTACCCTTTCCCGGTACTAGTCCGGACAGTTTATCGGTACTCGCATGGATTCTACCATTTCCTGGTAGTGGCCCGGATTCTACCATTTTCGGGTATTGACACCGATTCTATCCTTTTAAGGTACTCGTCCGGACAGTTTATCGGTACTCGCACGGATTCTACCTTTCCTCGGTACTGGCCCGGATTCTACCATTTTCGGGTATGGTCACCGATTTTATCCTTTTCAGGTACTCGTCCGGACAGTTTATCGGTACTCGCACGGATTCTACCTTTTCCCGGTACTGGCCCTTATTCTACCATTTTCGGGTATTGACACCGATTCTACCCTTTTCAGGTACTCGTCCGGACAGTTTTTCGCTACTCGCACGGATTCTACCTTTTCCCGGTACTGGTCCGGATTCTACCATTTTCGGGTATTGACACCGATTCTATCCTTTTCAGGTACTAGTCCGGACAGTTTATCGGTACTCGCACGGATTCTACCTTTTCTCGGTACTGGCCCGGATTCTACCATTTTCGGGTATTCACACCGATTCTACCCTTTTCAGGTACCGGTCCGGACAGTTTATCGGTGCTCGCACGGATTCTACCTTTTCCCGGTACTGGCCCGGATTCTACCATTTTCGGGTATTCACACCGATTCTACCCTTTTCAGGTACTTGTCCGGATAGTTTATCGGTACTCGCACGGATTCTACCTTTTCCCGGTACTGGCCCGGATTCTACCATTTTCGGTCATTCACACCGATTCTACCCTTTTCAGGTACTCGTCCAGACAGTTTATCGGTACTCGCATGGATTCTACCTTTTCCTGGCACTGGCCCGGATTCTACCATTTTCGGGTATTGACACCGATTCTATCCTTTTCAGGTACTAGTCCGGACAGTTTATCGGTACTCGCACGGATTCTACCTTTTCTCGGTATTGGCCCGGATTCTACCATTTTCGGGTATTAACACCGATTCTATCCTTTTCAGGTACTCTTCCGGACAGTTTATCGGTACTCGCACGGATTCTACCTTTTCCCGGTACTGGCCCTTATTCTACCATTTTCGGGTATTCACACCGATTCTACCCTTTTCAGGTGCTCGTCCGGACAGTTTATCGGTACTCGCACGGATTCTACATTTTCTCGGTACTGGCCCGGATTCTACCATTTTCGGGTATTGACACCGATTCTATCCTTTTCAGGTACTCCTCCGGACAGTTTATCGGTACTCGCACGGATTCTACCTTTTCCCGGTACTGGCCCTTATTCTACCATTTTCGGGTATTGACACCGATTCTACCCTTTTCAGGTACTCGTCCGGACAGTTTTTCGGTACTCGCACGGATTCTACCTTTTCCCGGTACTGGCCCGGATTCTACCATTTTCGGGTATTGACACCGATTCTACCCTTTTCAGGTACTCGTCCGGACAGTTTTTCGGTACTCGCACGGATTCTACCTTTTCCCGGTACTGGCCCGGATTCTACCATTTTCGGGTATTGACACCGATTCTATCCTTTAAAGGTACTCGTCCGGACAGTTTATCGGTACTCGCACGGATTCTACCCTTTCTCGGTACTGGCCCGGATTCTACCATTTTCGGGTATTGACACCGATTCTACCCTTTTCAGGTACTCGTCCGGACAGTTTATCGGTACTCGCATGGATTCTACCATTTCCCGGTAGTGGCCCGGATTCTACCATTTTCGGGTATTGACACCGATTCTATCCTTTTAAGGTACTCGTCCGGACAGTTTATCGGTACTCGCACGGATTCTACCTTTCCTCGGTACTGGCCCGGATTCTACCATTTTCGGGTATGGTCACCGATTTTATCCTTTTCAGGTACTCGTCCGGACAGTTTATCGGTACTTGCACGGATTCTACCTTTTCCCGGTACTGGCCCTTATTCTACCATTTTCGGGTATTGACACCGATTCTACCCTTTTCAGGTACTCGTCCGGACAGTTTTTCGCTACTCGCACGGATTCTACCTTTTCCCGGTACTGGTCCGGATTCTACCATTTTCGGGTATTGACACCGATTCTATCCTTTTCAGGTACTAGTCCGGACAGTTTATCGGTACTCGCACGGATTCTACCTTTTCTCGGTACTGGCCCGGATTCTACCATTTTCGGGTATTCACACCGATTCTACCCTTTTCAGGTACCGGTCCGGACAGTTTATCGGTGCTCGCACGGATTCTACCTTTTCCCGGTACTGGCCCGGATTCTACCATTTTCGGGTATTCACACCGATTCTACCCTTTTCAGGTACTTGTCCGGATAGTTTATCGGTACTCGCACGGATTCTACCTTTTCCCGGTACTGGCCCGGATTCTACCATTTTCGGTCATTCACACCGATTCTACCCTTTTCAGGTACTCGTCCAGACAGTTTATCGGTACTCGCATGGATTCTACCTTTTCCTGGCACTGGCCCGGATTCTACCATTTTCGGGTATTGACACCGATTCTATCCTTTTCAGGTACTAGTCCGGACAGTTTATCGGTACTCGCACGGATTCTACCTTTTCTCGGTATTGGCCCGGATTCTACCATTTTCGGGTATTAACACCGATTCTATCCTTTTCAGGTACTCTTCCGGACAGTTTATCGGTACTCGCACGGATTCTACCTTTTCCCGGTACTGGCCCTTATTCTACCATTTTCGGGCATTCACACCGATTCTACCCTTTTCAGGTGCTCGTCCGGACAGTTTATCGGTACTCGCACGGATTCTACCTTTTCCCGGTACTGGCCCGGATTCTACCATTTTCGGTCATTCACACCGATTCTACCCTTTTCAGGTACTCGTCCAGACAGTTTATCGGTACTCGCATGGATTCTACCTTTTCCTGGCACTGGCCCGGATTCTACCATTTTCGGGTATTGACACCGATTCTATCCTTTTCAGGTACTAGTCCGGACAGTTTATCGGTACTCGCACGGATTCTACCTTTTCTCGGTATTGGCCCGGATTCTACCATTTTCGGGTATTAACACCGATTCTATCCTTTTCAGGTACTCTTCCGGACAGTTTATCGGTACTCGCACGGATTCTACCTTTTCCCGGTACTGGCCCTTATTCTACCATTTTCGGGTATTCACACCGATTCTACCCTTTTCAGGTGCTCGTCCGGACAGTTTATCGGTACTCGCACGGATTCTACATTTTCTCGGTACTGGCCCGGATTCTACCATTTTCGGGTATTGACACCGATTCTATCCTTTTCAGGTACTCCTCCGGACAGTTTATCGGTACTCGCACGGATTCTACCTTTTCCCGGTACTGGCCCTTATTCTACCATTTTCGGGTATTGACACCGATTCTATCCTTTAAAGGTACTCGTCCGGACAGTTTATCGGTACTCGCACGGATTCTACCCTTTCTCGGTACTGGCCCGGATTCTACCATTTTCGGGTATTGACACCGATTCTACCCTTTTCAGGTACTCGTCCGGACAGTTTATCGGTACTCGCACGGATTCTACCTTTTCCCGGTACTGGCCCGGATTCTACCATTTTTGGGTATTGACACCGATTCTATCCTTTTAAGGTACTCGTCCAGACAGTTTATCGGTACTCGCACGGATTCTACATTTTCTCGGTACTGGCCCGGATTCTACCATTTTCGGGTATTGACACCGATTCTATCCTTTTCAGGTACTCCTCCGGACAGTTTATCGGTACTCGCACGGATTCTACCTTTTCCCGGTACTGGCCCTTATTCTACCATTTTCGGGTATTGACACCGATTCTACCCTTTTCAGGTACTCGTCCGGACAGTTTTTCGGTACTCGCACGGATTCTACCTTTTCCCGGTACTGGCCCGGATTCTACCATTTTCGGGTATTGACACCGATTCTACCCTTTTCAGGTACTAGTCCGGACAGTTTATCGGTACTCGCATGGATTCTACCATTTCCCGGTAGTGGCCCGGATTCTACCATTTTCGGGTATTGACACCGATTCTATCCTTTTAAGGTACTCGTCCGGACAGTTTATCGGTACTCGCACGGATTCTACCTTTCCTCGGTACTGGCCCGGATTCTACCATTTTCGGGTATGGTCACCGATTTTATCCTTTTCAGGTACTCGTCCGGACAGTTTATCGGTACTCGCACGGATTCTACCTTTTCCCGGTACTGGCCCTTATTCTACCATTTTCGGGTATTGACACCGATTCTACCCTTTTCAGGTACTCGTCCGGACAGTTTTTCGCTACTCGCACGGATTCTACCTTTTCCCGGTACTGGTCCGGATTCTACCATTTTCGGGTATTGACACCGATTCTATCCTTTTCAGGTACTAGTCCGGACAGTTTATCGGTACTCGCACGAATTCTACCTTTTCTCGGTACTGGCCCGGATTCTACCATTTTCGGGTATTCACACCAATTCTATCCTTTTCAGGTAGTCCTCCGGACAGTTTATCGGTACTCGCACGGATTTCACCTGTTCCCGGTACTCGCCCGGATTCTACCATTTTCGGTCATTCACACCGATTCTACCCTTTTCAGGTACTCGTCCGGACAGTTTATCGGTACTCACATGGATTCTACCTTTTCCCGGTAGTGGCCCGGATTCTACCATTTTCGGGTATTGACACCGAGTCTATCCTTTTAAGGTACTCGTCCGGACAGTTTATCGGTACTCGCACGGATTCTACCTTTCCTCGGTACAGGCCCGGATTCTACCATTTTCGGGTATTGTCACCGATTCTATCCTTTTCAGGTACTCGTCCGGACATTTTATTGGTACTCGCACGGATTCTACCTTTTCCCGATACTGGCCCTTATTCTACCATTTTCGGGTATTGATACCGATTCTACCCTTTCCAGGTACTCGTCTGGACAGTTTTTCGGTACTCGCACGGATTCTACCTTTTCCCGGTACTGGCCCGGATTCTACCATTTTCGGGTATTCACACCGATTCTATCCTTTTAAGGTACTCGTCCGAACAGTTTAACGGTACTCGCACGGATTCTACATTTTCTCGGTACTGGCCCGGATTCTACCATTTTCGGGTATTGACTCCGATTCTATCCTTTTCAGGTACTAGTTCGGACAGTTTTTCGGTACTCGTACGGATTCTACCTTTTCTCGGTACTGGCCCGGATTCTACCATTTTCGGGTATTGACACCGATTCTATCCTTTTAGGTACTCGTCCGGATAGTTTATCGGTACTCGCAGGGATTCTACCTTTTCCCGGTACTGGCCCGGATTCTACCATTTTCGGGTATTCACACCGATTCTACCCTTTTCAGGTACTCGTCCGGACAGTTTATCGGTACTCGCACGGATTCTACCTTTTCCCGGTACTGGCCCAAATTCTACCATTTTCGGTCATTCACACCGATTCTACCCTTTTCAGGTACTCGTCCAGACAGTTTATCGGTACTCGCATGGATTCTACCTTTTCCCGGTAGTGGCCCAGAATTCTACCATTTTCGGGTATTGACACCGATTCTATCCTTTTCAGGTACTAGTCCGGACAGTTTATCGGTACTCGCACGGATTCTACCTTTTCTCGGTACTGGTCCGGATTCTACCATTTTCGGGTATTCACACCGATTCTATCCTTTTCAGGTAGTCCTCCGGACAGTTTATCGGTACTCGCACGGATTTCACCTTTTCCCGGTACTGGCCCGGATTCTACCATTTTCGGTCATTCACACCGATTCTACCCTTTTCAGGTACTATTCCAAACAGTTTATCGGTACTCGCATGGATTCTACCTTTTCCCGGTAGTGGCCCGGATTCTACCATTTTCGGGTATTGACACCGATTCTATCCTTTTAAGGTACTCGTCCGGACAGTTTATCGGTACTCGCACGGATTCTACCTTTCCTCGGTACAGGCCCGGATTCTACCATTTTCGGGTATTGTCACCGATTCTATCCTTTTCAGGTACTCGTCCGGACAGTTTATGGGTACTCGCACGGATTCTACCTTTTCCCGGTACTGGCCCTTATTCTACCATTTTCGGGTATTGACACCGATTCTACCCTTTTCAGGTACTCGTCCGGACAGTTTTTCGGTACTCGCACGGATTCTACCTTTTCCCGGTACTGGCCCGGATTCTACCATTTTCGGGTATTGACACCGATTCTATCCTTTTAAGGTACTCGTCCGAACAGTTTAACGGTACTCGCACGGATTCTACATTTTCTCGGTACTGGCCCGGATTCTACCATTTTCGGGTATTGACTCCGATTCTATCCTTTTCAGGTACTAGTCCGGACAGTTTATCGGTACTCGCACGGATTCTACCTTTTCTCGGTACTGGCCCGGATTCTACCATTTTCGGGTATTGACACCGATTCTATCCTTTTAGGTACTCGTACGGATAGTTTATCGGTACTCGCAGGGATTCTACCTTTTCCCGGTACTGGCCCGGATTCTACCATTTTCGGGTATTCACACCGATTCTACCCTTTTCAGGTACTCGTCCGGACAGTTTATCGGTACTCGCACGGATTCTACCTTTTCCCGGTACTGGCCCAAATTCTACCATTTTCGGTCATTCACACCGATTCTACCCTTTTCAGGTACTCGTCCAGACAGTTTATCGGTACTCGCATGGATTCTACCTTTTCCCGGTAGTGGCCCGGATTCTACCATTTTCGGGTATTTACACCGATTCTATCCTTTTCAGGTACTAGTCCGGACAGTTTATCGGTACTCGCAGGGATTCTACCTTTTCCCGGTACTGGCCCTTATTCTACCATTTTCGGGTATTGGCACCGATTCTACCCTTTTCAGGTACTCGTCCGGACAGTTTTTCTGTACTCGCACGGATTCTACCTTTTCTCGGTACTGGTCCGGATTCTACCATTTTCGGGTATTCACACCGATTCTATCCTTTTCAGGTAGTCCTCCGGACAGTTTATCGGTACTCGCACGGATTTCACCTTTTCCCGGTACTGGCCCGAATTCTACAATTTTCGGTCATTCACACCGATTCTACCCTTTTCAGGTACTATTCCAAACAGTTTATCGGTACTCGCATGGATTCTACCTTTTCCCGGTAGTGGCCCGAATTCTACCATTTTCGGGTATTGTCACCGATTCTATCCTTTTCAGGTACTCGTCCGGACAGTTTATCGGTACTCGCACGGATTCTACCTTTTCCCGGTACTGGCCCTTATTCTACCATTTTCGGGTATTGACACCGATTCTACCCTTTTCAGGTACTCGTCCGGACAGTTTTTCGGTACTCGCACGGATTCTACCTTTTCCCGGTACTGGCCCGGATTCTACCATTTTCGGGTATTGACACCGATTCTACCCTTTTCAGGTACTAGTCCGGACAGTTTATCGGTACTCGCATGGATTCTACCTTTTCCCGGTAGTGGCCCGGATTCTACCATTTTCGGGTATTGACACCGATTCTATCCTTTTAAGGTACTCGTCCGGACAGTTTATCGGTACTCGCACGGATTCTACCTTTCATCGGTACTGGCCCGGATTCTACCATTTTCGGGTATGGTCACTGATTTTATCCTTTTCAGGTACTCGTCCGGACAGTTTATCGGTACTCGCACGGATTCTACCTTTTCCCGGTACTGGCCCTTATTCTACCATTTTCGGGTATTGACACCGATTCTACCCTTTTCAGGTACTCGTCCGGACAGTTTTTCGCTACTCGCACGGATTCTACCTTTTCCCGGTACTGGCCCGGATTCTACCATTTTCGGGTATTGACACCGATTCTATCCTTTTAAGGTACTCGTCCGAACAGTTTAACGGTACTCGCACGGATTCTACATTTTCTCGGTACTGGCCCGGATTCTACCATTTTCGGGTATTGACACCGATTCTATCCTTTTAGGTACTCGTCCGGATAGTTTATCGGTACTCGCAGGGATTCTACCTTTTCCCGGTACTGGCCCGGATTCTACCATTTTCGGGTATTCACACCGATTCTACCCTTTCAGGTACTCGTCCGGACAGTTTATCGGTACTCGCATGGATTCTACCTTTTCCCGGTACTGGCCCAAATTCTACCATTTTCGGTCATTCACACCGATTCTACCCTTTTCAGGTACTCGTCCAGACAGTTTATCGGTACTCGCATGGATTCTACCTTTTCCCGGTAGTGGCCCGGATTCTACCATTTTCGGGTATTGACACCGATTCTATCCTTTTAAGGTACTCGTCCGGACAGTTTATCGGTACTCGCACGGATTCTACCTTTCCTCGGTACTGGCCCGGATTCTACCTTTTCTCGGTACTGGCCCGGATTCTACCATTTTCGGGTATTGACACCGATTCTATCCTTTTCAGGTACTCCCCCGGACAGTTTATCGGTACTCGCTCGGATTCTACCTTTTCCCGGTACTGGCCCTTATTCTACCATTTTCGGGTATTGACACCGATTCTACCCTTTTCAGGTACTCGTCCGGACAGTTTTTCTGTACTCGCACGGATTCTACCTTTTCCCGGTAATGGCCTGGATTCTACCATTTTCGGGTATTGACACCGATTCTATCCTTTTAAGGTACTCGTCCGAACAGTTTTTCGGTACTCGCACGGATTCTACCTTTTCCCGGTACTGGCCCGAATTCTACCATTTTTGGGTAGTTACACCGATTCTATCCTTTTCAGGTACTCGTCCGGACAGTTTTTCGGTACTCGCACGGATTTCACCTGTTCCCGGTACTCGCCCGGATTCTACCATTTTCGGTCATTCACACCGATTCTACCCTTTTCAGGTACTCGTCCGGACAGTTTATCGGTACTCACATGGATTCTACCTTTTCCCGGTAGTGGCCCGGATTCTACCATTTTCGGGTATTCACACCGATTCTACCCTTTTCAGGTACTCGTCCGGACAGTTTATCGGTACTCGCACGGATTCTACCTTTTCCCGGTACTGGCCCAAATTCTACCATTTTCGGTCATTCACACCGATTCTACCCTTTTCAGGTACTCGTCCAGACAGTTTATCGGTACTCGCATGGATTCTACCTTTTCCCGGTAGTGGCCCGGATTCTACCATTTTCGGGTATTGACACCGATTCTATCCTTTTCAGGTACTAGTCAGGACAGTTTATCGGTACTCGCACGGATTCTACCTTTTCTCGGTACTGGCCCAGATTCTACCATTTTCGGGTATTGACACCGATTCTATCCTTTTCAGGTACTCCCCCGGACAGTTTATCGGTACTCGCTCGGATTCTACCTTTTCCCGGTACTGGCCCTTATTCTACCATTTTCGGGTATTGACACCGATTCTACCCTTTTCAGGTACTCGTCCGGACAGTTTTTCTGTACTCGCACGGATTCTACCTTTTCCCGGTACTGGCCCGAATTCTACCATTTTCGGGTATTGACACCGATTCTACCCTTTTCAGGTACTAGTCCGGACAGTTTATCGGTACTCGCACGGATTCTACCTTTTTCCGGTACTGGCCCGGACTCTACCATTTTTGGGTAGTTACACCGATTCTATCCTTTTCAGGTACTCGTCCGGACAGTTTTTCGGTACTCGCACGGATTCTACCTTTTCCCGGTATTGGCCCGGATTCTACCATTTTCGGGTATTGACTCCGATTCTATCCTTTTCAAGTACTCGTCCGGACAGTTTATCGGTACTCGCACGGATTCTACCTTTTCTCGGTACTGGCCCGGATTCTACCATTTTCGGGTATTGACACCGATTCTATCCTTTTCAGGTACTCCCCCGGACAGTTTATCGGTACTCGCTCGGATTCTACCTTTTCCCGGTACTGGCCCTTATTCTACCATTTTCGGGTATTGGCACCGATTCTACCCTTTTCAGGTACTCGTCCGGATAGTTTTTCTGTACTCGCACGGATTCTACCTTTTCCCGGTACTGGCCCAGATTCTACCATTTTCGGGTATTGACACCGATTCTATCCTTTTAAGGTACTCGTCCGAACAGTTTAACGGTACTCGCACGGATTCTACATTTTCTCGGTACTGGCCCGGATTCTACCATTTTCGGGTATTGACTCCGATTCTATCCTTTTCAGGTACTAGTCCGGACAGTTTATCGGTACTCGCACGGATTCTACCTTTTCTCGGTACTGGTCCGGATTCTACCATTTTCGGGTATTCACACCGATTCAATCCTTTTCAGGTAGTCCTCCGGACAGTTTATCGGTACTCGCACGGATTTCACCTTTTCCCGGTACTGGCCCGGATTCTACCATTTTCGGTCATTCACACCGATTCTACCCTTTTCAGGTACTATTCCAAACAGTTTATCGGTACTCGCATGGATTCTACCTTTTCCCGGTAGTGGCCCGGATTCTACCATTTTCGGGTATTGACACCGATTCTATCCTTTTAAGGTACTCGTCCGGACAGTTTATCGGTACTCGCACGGATTCTACCTTTCCTCAGTACTGGCCCGGATTCTACCATTTTCGGGTATTGTCACCGATTCTATCCTTTTCAGGTACTCGTCCGGACAGTTTATCGGTACTCGCACGGATTCTACCTTTTCCCGGTACTGACCCTTATTCTACCATTTTCGGGTATTGACACCGATTCTACCCTTTTCAGGTACTCGTCCGGACAGTTTTTCGGTACTCGCACGGATTCTACCTTTTCCCGGTACTGGCCCGGATTCTACCATTTTCGGGTATTGACACCGATTCTACCCTTTTCAGGTACTAGTCCGGACAGTTTATCGGTACTCGCATGGATTCTACCTTTTCCCGGTAGTGGCCCGGATTCTACCATTTTCGGGTATTGACACCGATTCTATCCTTTTAAGGTACTCGTCCGGACTGTTTATCGGTACTCGCACGGATTCTACCTTTCCTCGGTACTGGCCCGGATTCTACCATTTTCGGGTATGGTCACCGATTTTATCCTTTTCAGGTACTCGTCCGGACAGTTTATCGGTACTCGCACGGATTCTACCTTTTCCCGGTACTGGCCCTTATTCTACCATTTTCGGGTATTGACACCGATTCTACCCTTTTCAGGTACTCGTCCGGACCGTTTTTCGCTACTCGCACGGATTCTACCTTTTCCCGGTACTGGCCCGGATTCTACCATTTTCGGGTATTGACACCGATTCTATCCTTTTCAGGTACTAGTTCGGACAGTTTATCGGTACTCGCACGGATTCTACCTTTTCTCGGTACTGGCCCGGATTCTACCATTTTCGGGTATTGACACCGATTCTATCCTTTTCAGGTACTCCCCCGGACAGTTTATCGGTACTCGCTCGGATTCTACCTTTTCCCGGTACTGGCCCTTATTCTACCATTTTCGGGTATTGACACCGATTCTACCCTTTTCAGGTACTCGTCCGGACAGTTTTTCGCTACTCGCACGGATTCTACCTTTTCCCGGTACTGGCCCGGATTCTACCATTTTCGGGTATTGACACCGATTCTATCCTTTTAAGGTACTCGTCCGAACAGTTTAACGGTACTCGCATGGATTCTACATTTTCTCGGTACTGGCCCGGATTCTACCATTTTCGGGTATTGACTCCGATTCTATCCTTTTCAGGTACTAGTCCGGACAGTTTATCGGTACTCGCACGGATTCTACCCTTTCTCGGTACTGGCCCGGATTCTACCATTTTCGGGTATTGACACCGATTCTATCCTTTTAGGTATTCGTCCGGATAGTTTATCGGTACTCGCAGGGATTCTACCTTTTCCCGGTACTGGCCCGGATTCTACCATTTTCGGGTATTCACACCGATTCTACCCTTTTCAGGTACTCGTCCGGACAGTTTATCGGTACTCGCACGGATTCTACCTTTTCCCGATACTGGCCCAAATTCTACCATTTTCGGTCATTCACACCGATTCTACCCTTTTCAGGTACTCGTCCAGACAGTTTATCGGTACTCGCATGGATTCTACCTTTTCCCGGTAGTGGCCCGGATTCTACCATTTTCGGGTATTGACACCGATTCTATCCTTTTCAGGTACTAGTCCGGATAGTTTATCGGTACTCGCACGGATTCTACCTTTTCTCGGTACTGGCCCGGATTCTACCATTTTCGGGTATTGACACCGATTCTATCCTTTTCAGGTACTCCCCCGGACAGTTTATCGGTAGTCGCTCGGATTCTACCTTTTCCCGGTACTGGCCCGAATTCTACCATTTTCGGGTATTGACACCGAATTCTACCCTTTTCAGGTACTAGTCCGGACAGTTTATCGGTACTCGCACGGATTCTACCTTTTCCCGGTACTGGCCCGGACTCTACCATTTTTGGATAGTTACAACGATTCTATCCTTTTCAGGTACTCGTCCGGACAGTTTATCGATACTCGCACAGATTCTACCTTTTCACGGTACTGGCCCGGATTCTACCTTTTCCCGGTACTGGCCCGGATTCTACCATTTTCGGTCATTCACACCGATTCTACCCTTTTCAGGTACTCGTCCAGACAGTTTATCGGTACTCGCATGGATTCTACCTTTTCCCGGTAGTGGCCCGGATTCTACCATTTTCGGGTATTGACACCGATTCTATCCTTTTCAGGTACTAGTTCGGACAGTTTATCGGTACTCGCACGGATTCTACCTTTTCTCGGTACTGGCCCGGATTCTACCATTTTCGGGTATTGACACCGATTCTATCCTTTTCAGGTACTCCCCCGGACAGTTTATCGGTACTCGCACGGATTCTACCTTTTCCCGGTACTGGCCCGAATTCTACCATTTTCGGGTATTGACACCGATTCTACCCTTTTCAGGTACTAGTCCGGACAGTTTCTCGGTACTCGCACGGATTCTACCTTTTCCCGGTACTGGCCCGGACTCTACCATTTTTGGGTAGTTACACCGATTCTATCCTTTTCAGGTACTCGTCCGGACAGTTTTTCGGTACTCGCACGGATTCTACCTTTTCCCGGTATTGGCCCGGATTCTACCATTTTCGGGTATTGACTCCGATTCTATCCTTTTCAAGTACTCGTCCGGGCAGTTTATCGGTACTCGCACGGATTCTACCTTTTCCCGGTACTGGCCCGGATTCTACCATTTTCGGGTATTCAAACAGATTCTACCCTTTTCAGGTACTCGTCCGGACAGTTTATCGGTACTCGCACGGATTCTACCTTTTCCCGGTACTGGCCCGGATTCTACCATTTTCGGGTATTCACACCGATTCTACACTTTTCAGGTACTCGTCCAGACAGTTTATCGGTACTCGCACGGATTCTACCTTTTCCCGGTACTGGCCCGGATTCTACCATTTTCGGTCATTCACACCGATTCAACTCTATTCAGGTACTCGTCCGGACAGTTTATCGGTACTCGCATGGATTCTACCTTTTCCCGGTAGTGGCCCGGATTCTACCATTTTTGGATATTGACACCGATTCTATCCTTTTCAGGTACTAGTCCGGACAGTTTATCGGTACTCGCACGGATTCTACCTTTTCCCGGTACTGGCCCGGACTCTACCATTTTTGGATAGTTACAACGATTCTATCCTTTTCAGGTACTCGTCCGGACAGTTTTTCGGTACTCGCACGGATTCTACCTTTTCCCGGTATTGGCCCGGATTCTACCATTTTCGGGTATTGACTCTGATTCTATCCTTTTCAAGTACTCGTCCGGACAGTTTATCGGTACTCGCACGGATTCTACCTTTTCCCGGTACTGGCCCGGATTCTACCATTTTCGGGTATTCACACAGATTCTACCCTTTTCAGGTACTCGTCCGGACAGTTTATCGGTACTCGCACGGATTCTACCTTTTCCCGGTACTGGCCCGGATTCTACCTTTTCCCGGTACTGGCCCGGATTCTACCATTTTCGGTCATTCACACCGATTCTACCCTTTTCAGGTACTCCTCCAGACAGTTTATCGGTACTCGCATGGATTCTACCTTTTCCCGGTAGTGGCCCGGATTCTACCATTTTCGGGTATTGACACCGATTCTATCCTTTTAAGGTACTCGTCCGGACAGTTTATCGGTACTCGCACGGACTCTACCTTTCCTCGGTACTGGCCCGGATTCTACCATTTTCGGGTATTGTCACCGATTCTATCCTTTTCAGGTACTCGTCCGGACAGTTTATCGGTACTCGCACGGATTCTACCTTTTCCCGGTACTGGCCCTTATTCTACAATTTTCGGGTATTGACACCGATTCTACCCTTTTCAGGTACTCGTCCGGACAGTTTTTCTGTACTCGCACGGATTCTACCTTTTCCCGGTAGTGGCCTGGATTCTACCATTTTCGGGTATTGACACCGATTCTATCCTTTTAAGGTACTCGTCCGAACAGTTTTTCGGTACTCGCACGGATTCTACCTTTTCCCGGTACTGGCCCGAATTCTACCATTTTCGGGTATTGACACCGATTCTACCCTTTTCAGGTACTAGTCCGGACAGTTTATCGGTACTCGCACGGATTCTACCTTTTCCCGGTACTGGCCCGGACTCTACCATTTTTGGGTAGTTACACCGATTCTATCCTTTTCAGGTACTCGTCCGGACAGTTTTTCGGTACTCGCACGGATTCTACCTTTTCCCGGTATTGGCCAGGATTCTACCATTTTCGGGTATTGACACCGATTCTATCCTTCTCAGGTACTCGTCCGGACAGTTTATCGGTACTCGCACGGATTCTACCTTTTCCCGGTACTGGCCCGGATTCTACCATTTTCGTGTATTCACACCGATTCTACACTTTTCAGGTACTCGTCCAGACAGTTTATCGGTACTCGCACGGATTCTACCTTTTCCCGGTACTGGCCCGGATTCTACCATTTTCGGTCATTCACACCGATTCAACTCTATTCAGGTACTCGTCCGGACAGTTTTTCGGTACTCGCACGGATTCTACCTTTTCCCGGTAGTGGCCTGGATTCTACCATTTTCGGGTATTGACACCGATTCTATCCTTTTAAGGTACTCGTCCGAACAGTTTTTCGGTACTCGCACGGATTCTACCTTTTCCCGGTACTGGCCCGAATTCTACCATTTTCGGGTATTGACACCGATTCTACCCTTTTCAGGTACTAGTCCGGACAGTTTATCGGTACTCGCACGGATTCTACCTTTTTCCGGTACTGGCCCGGACTCTACCATTTTTGGGTAGTTACACCGATTCTATCCTTTTCAGGTACTCGTCCGGACAGTTTTTCGGTACTCGCACGGATTCTACCTTTTCCCGGTATTGGCCCGGATTCTACCATTTTCGGGTATTGACTCCGATTCTATCCTTTTCAAGTACTCGTCCGGACAGTTTATCGGTACTCGCACGGATTCTACCTTTTCTCGGTACTGGCCCGGATTCTACCATTTTCGGGTATTGACACCGATTCTATCCTTTTCAGGTACTCCCCCGGACAGTTTATCGGTACTCGCTCGGATTCTACCTTTTCCCGGTACTGGCCCTTATTCTACCATTTTCGGGTATTGGCACCGATTCTACCCTTTTCAGGTACTCGTCCGGATAGTTTTTCTGTACTCGCACGGATTCTACCTTTTCCCGGTACTGGCCCAGATTCTACCATTTTCGGGTATTGACACCGATTCTATCCTTTTAAGGTACTCGTCCGAACAGTTTAACGGTACTCGCACGGATTCTACATTTTCTCGGTACTGGCCCGGATTCTACCATTTTCGGGTATTGACTCCGATTCTATCCTTTTCAGGTACTAGTCCGGACAGTTTATCGGTACTCGCACGGATTCTACCTTTTCTCGGTACTGGTCCGGATTCTACCATTTTCGGGTATTCACACCGATTCAATCCTTTTCAGGTAGTCCTCCGGACAGTTTATCGGTACTCGCACGGATTTCACCTTTTCCCGGTACTGGCCCGGATTCTACCATTTTCGGTCATTCACACCGATTCTACCCTTTTCAGGTACTATTCCAAACAGTTTATCGGTACTCGCATGGATTCTACCTTTTCCCGGTAGTGGCCCGGATTCTACCATTTTCGGGTATTGACACCGATTCTATCCTTTTAAGGTACTCGTCCGGACAGTTTATCGGTACTCGCACGGATTCTACCTTTCCTCAGTACTGGCCCGGATTCTACCATTTTCGGGTATTGTCACCGATTCTATCCTTTTCAGGTACTCGTCCGGACAGTTTATCGGTACTCGCACGGATTCTACCTTTTCCCGGTACTGACCCTTATTCTACCATTTTCGGGTATTGACACCGATTCTACCCTTTTCAGGTACTCGTCCGGACAGTTTTTCGGTACTCGCACGGATTCTACCTTTTCCCGGTACTGGCCCGGATTCTACCATTTTCGGGTATTGACACCGATTCTACCCTTTTCAGGTACTAGTCCGGACAGTTTATCGGTACTCGCATGGATTCTACCTTTTCCCGGTAGTGGCCCGGATTCTACCATTTTCGGGTATTGACACCGATTCTATCCTTTTAAGGTACTCGTCCGGACTGTTTATCGGTACTCGCACGGATTCTACCTTTCCTCGGTACTGGCCCGGATTCTACCATTTTCGGGTATGGTCACCGATTTTATCCTTTTCAGGTACTCCTCCGGACAGTTTATCGGTACTCGCACGGATTCTACCTTTTCCCGGTACTGGCCCTTATTCTACCATTTTCGGGTATTGACACCGATTCTACCCTTTTCAGGTACTCGTCCGGACCGTTTTTCGCTACTCGCACGGATTCTACCTTTTCCCGGTACTGGCCCGGATTCTACCATTTTCGGGTATTGACACCGATTCTATCCTTTTCAGGTACTAGTTCGGACAGTTTATCGGTACTCGCACGGATTCTACCTTTTCTCGGTACTGGCCCGGATTCTACCATTTTCGGGTATTGACACCGATTCTATCCTTTTCAGGTACTCCCCCGGACAGTTTATCGGTACTCGCTCGGATTCTACCTTTTCCCGGTACTGGCCCTTATTCTACCATTTTCGGGTATTGACACCGATTCTACCCTTTTCAGGTACTCGTCCGGACAGTTTTTCGCTACTCGCACGGATTCTACCTTTTCCCGGTACTGGCCCGGATTCTACCATTTTCGGGTATTGACACCGATTCTATCCTTTTAAGGTACTCGTCCGAACAGTTTAACGGTACTCGCATGGATTCTACATTTTCTCGGTACTGGCCCGGATTCTACCATTTTCGGGTATTGACTCCGATTCTATCCTTTTCAGGTACTAGTCCGGACAGTTTATCGGTACTCGCACGGATTCTACCCTTTCTCGGTACTGGCCCGGATTCTACCATTTTCGGGTATTGACACCGATTCTATCCTTTTAGGTATTCGTCCGGATAGTTTATCGGTACTCGCAGGGATTCTACCTTTTCCCGGTACTGGCCCGGATTCTACCATTTTCGGGTATTCACACCGATTCTACCCTTTTCAGGTACTCGTCCGGACAGTTTATCGGTACTCGCACGGATTCTACCTTTTCCCGATACTGGCCCAAATTCTACCATTTTCGGTCATTCACACCGATTCTACCCTTTTCAGGTACTCGTCCAGACAGTTTATCGGTACTCGCATGGATTCTACCTTTTCCCGGTAGTGGCCCGGATTCTACCATTTTCGGGTATTGACACCGATTCTATCCTTTTCAGGTACTAGTCCGGATAGTTTATCGGTACTCGCACGGATTCTACCTTTTCTCGGTACTGGCCCGGATTCTACCATTTTCGGGTATTGACACCGATTCTATCCTTTTCAGGTACTCCCCCGGACAGTTTATCGGTAGTCGCTCGGATTCTACCTTTTCCCGGTACTGGCCCGAATTCTACCATTTTCGGGTATTGACACCGAATTCTACCCTTTTCAGGTACTAGTCCGGACAGTTTATCGGTACTCGCACGGATTCTACCTTTTCCCGGTACTGGCCCGGACTCTACCATTTTTGGATAGTTACAACGATTCTATCCTTTTCAGGTACTCGTCCGGACAGTTTATCGATACTCGCACAGATTCTACCTTTTCACGGTACTGGCCCGGATTCTACCTTTTCCCGGTACTGGCTCGGATTCTACCATTTTCGGTCATTCACACCGATTCTACCCTTTTCAGGTACTCGTCCAGACAGTTTATCGGTACTCGCATGGATTCTACCTTTTCCCGGTAGTGGCCCGGATTCTACCATTTTCGGGTATTGACACCGATTCTATCCTTTTCAGGTACTAGTTCGGACAGTTTATCGGTACTCGCACGGATTCTACCTTTTCTCGGTACTGGCCCGGATTCTACCATTTTCGGGTATTGACACCGATTCTATCCTTTTCAGGTACTCCCCCGGACAGTTTATCGGTACTCGCACGGATTCTACCTTTTCCCGGTACTGGCCCGAATTCTACCATTTTCGGGTATTGACACCGATTCTACCCTTTTCAGGTACTAGTCCGGACAGTTTCTCGGTACTCGCACGGATTCTACCTTTTCCCGGTACTGGCCCGGACTCTACCATTTTTGGGTAGTTACACCGATTCTATCCTTTTCAGGTACTCGTCCGGACAGTTTTTCGGTACTCGCACGGATTCTACCTTTTCCCGGTATTGGCCCGGATTCTACCATTTTCGGGTATTGACTCCGATTCTATCCTTTTCAAGTACTCGTCCGGGCAGTTTATCGGTACTCGCACGGATTCTACCTTTTCCCGGTACTGGCCCGGATTCTACCATTTTCGGGTATTCAAACAGATTCTACCCTTTTCAGGTACTCGTCCGGACAGTTTATCGGTACTCGCACGGATTCTACCTTTTCCCGGTACTGGCCCGGATTCTACCATTTTCGGGTATTCACACCGATTCTACACTTTTCAGGTACTCGTCCAGACAGTTTATCGGTACTCGCACGGATTCTACCTTTTCCCGGTACTGGCCCGGATTCTACCATTTTCGGTCATTCACACCGATTCAACTCTATTCAGGTACTCGTCCGGACAGTTTATCGGTACTCGCATGGATTCTACCTTTTCCCGGTAGTGGCCCGGATTCTACCATTTTTGGATATTGACACCGATTCTATCCTTTTCAGGTACTAGTCCGGACAGTTTATCGGTACTCGCACGGATTCTACCTTTTCCCGGTACTGGCCCGGACTCTACCATTTTTGGATAGTTACAACGATTCTATCCTTTTCAGGTACTCGTCCGGACAGTTTTTCGGTACTCGCACGGATTCTACCTTTTCCCGGTATTGGCCCGGATTCTACCATTTTCGGGTATTGACTCTGATTCTATCCTTTTCAAGTACTCGTCCGGACAGTTTATCGGTACTCGCACGGATTCTACCTTTTCCCGGTACTGGCCCGGATTCTACCATTTTCGGGTATTCACACAGATTCTACCCTTTTCAGGTACTCGTCCGGACAGTTTATCGGTACTCGCACGGATTCTACCTTTTCCCGGTACTGGCCCGGATTCTACCTTTTCCCGGTACTGGCCCGGATTCTACCATTTTCGGTCATTCACACCGATTCTACCCTTTTCAGGTACTCCTCCAGACAGTTTATCGGTACTCGCATGGATTCTACCTTTTCCCGGTAGTGGCCCGGATTCTACCATTTTCGGGTATTGACACCGATTCTATCCTTTTAAGGTACTCGTCCGGACAGTTTATCGGTACTCGCACGGACTCTACCTTTCCTCGGTACTGGCCCGGATTCTACCATTTTCGGGTATTGTCACCGATTCTATCCTTTTCAGGTACTCGTCCGGACAGTTTATCGGTACTCGCACGGATTCTACCTTTTCCCGGTACTGGCCCTTATTCTACAATTTTCGGGTATTGACACCGATTCTACCCTTTTCAGGTACTCGTCCGGACAGTTTTTCTGTACTCGCACGGATTCTACCTTTTCCCGGTAGTGGCCTGGATTCTACCATTTTCGGGTATTGACACCGATTCTATCCTTTTAAGGTACTCGTCCGAACAGTTTTTCGGTACTCGCACGGATTCTACCTTTTCCCGGTACTGGCCCGAATTCTACCATTTTCGGGTATTGACACCGATTCTACCCTTTTCAGGTACTAGTCCGGACAGTTTATCGGTACTCGCACGGATTCTACCTTTTCCCGGTACTGGCCCGGACTCTACCATTTTTGGGTAGTTACACCGATTCTATCCTTTTCAGGTACTCGTCCGGACAGTTTTTCGGTACTCGCACGGATTCTACCTTTTCCCGGTATTGGCCAGGATTCTACCATTTTCGGGTATTGACACCGATTCTATCCTTCTCAGGTACTCGTCCGGACAGTTTATCGGTACTCGCACGGATTCTACCTTTTCCCGGTACTGGCCCGGATTCTACCATTTTCGTGTATTCACACCGATTCTACACTTTTCAGGTACTCGTCCAGACAGTTTATCGGTACTCGCACGGATTCTACCTTTTCCCGGTACTGGCCCGGATTCTACCATTTTCGGTCATTCACACCGATTCAACTCTATTCAGGTACTCGTCCGGACAGTTTTTCGGTACTCGCACGGATTCTACCTTTTCCCGGTATTGGCCCGGATTCTACCATTTTCGGGTATTGACTCCGATTCTATCCTTTTCAAGTACTCGTCCGGACAGTTTATCGATACTCGCACAGATTCTACCTTTTCACGGTACTGGCCCGGATTCTACCTTTTCCCGGTACTGGCCCGGATTCTACCATTTTCGGTCATTCACACCGATTCTACCCTTTTCAGGTACTCGTCCAGACAGTTTATCGGTACTCGCATGGATTCTACCTTTTCCCGGTAGTGGCCCGGATTCTACCATTTTCGGGTATTGACACCGATTCTATCCTTTTCAGGTACTAGTTCGGACAGTTTATCGGTACTCGCTCGGATTCTACCTTTTCCCGGTACTGGCCCTTATTCTACCATTTTCGGGTATTGACACCGATTCTACCCTTTTCAGGTACTCGTCCGGACAGTTTTTCTGTACTCGCACGGATTCTACCTTTTCCCGGTACTGGCCCGAATTCTACCATTTTCGGGTATTGACACCGATTCTACCCTTTTCAGGTACTAGTCCGGACAGTTTCTCGGTACTCGCACGGATTCTACCTTTTCCCGGTACTGGCCCGGACTCTACCATTTTTGGGTAGTTACACCGATTCTATCCTTTTCAGGTACTCGTCCGGACAGTTTTTCGGTACTCGCACGGATTCTACCTTTTCCCGGTATTGGCCCGGATTCTACCATTTTCGGGTATTGACTCCGATTCTATCCTTTTCAAGTACTCGTCCGGGCAGTTTATCGGTACTCGCACGGATTCTACCTTTTCCCGGTACTGGCCCGGATTCTACCATTTTCGGGTATTCACACAGATTCTACCCTTTTCAGGTACTCGTCCGGACAGTTTATCGGTACTCGCACGGATTCTACCTTTTCCCGGTACTGGCCCGGATTCTACCATTTTCGGGTATTCACACCGATTCTACACTTTTCAGGTACTCGTCCAGACAGTTTATCGGTACTCGCACGGATTCTACCTTTTCCCGGTACTGGCCCGGATTCTACCATTTTCGGTCATTCACACCGATTCAACTCTATTCAGGTACTCGTCCGGACAGTTTATCGGTACTCGCATGGATTCTACCTTTTCCCGGTAGTGGCCCGGATTCTACCATTTTTGGATATTGACACCGATTCTATCCTTTTCAGGTACTAGTCCGGACAGTTTATCGGTACTCGCACGGATTCTACCTTTTCCCGGTACTGGCCCGGACTCTACCATTTTTGGATAGTTACAACGATTCTATCCTTTTCAGGTACTCGTCCGGACAGTTTTTCGGTACTCGCACGGATTCTACCTTTTCCCGGTATTGGCCCGGATTCTACCATTTTCGGGTATTGACTCTGATTCTATCCTTTTCAAGTACTCGTCCGGACAGTTTATCGGTACTCGCACGGATTCTACCTTTTCCCGGTACTGGCCCGGATTCTACCATTTTCGGGTATTCACACAGATTCTACCCTTTTCAGGTACTCGTCCGGACAGTTTATCGGTACTCGCACGGATTCTACCTTTTCCCGGTACTGGCCCGGATTCTACCTTTTCCCGGTACTGGCCCGGATTCTACCATTTTCGGTCATTCACACCGATTCTACCCTTTTCAGGTACTCCTCCAGACAGTTTATCGGTACTCGCATGGATTCTACCTTTTCCCGGTAGTGGCCCGGATTCTACCATTTTCGGGTATTGACACCGATTCTATCATTTTAAGGTACTCGTCCGGACAGCTTATCGGTACTCGCACGGATTCTACCTTTCCTCGGTACTGGCCCGGATTCTACCATTTTCGGGTATTGTCACCGATTCTATCCTTTTCAGGTACTCGTCCGGACAGTTTATCGGTACTCGCACGGATTCTACCTTTTCCCGGTACTGGCCCTTATTCTACAATTTTCGGGTATTGACACCGATTCTACCCTTTTCAGGTACTCGTCCGGACAGTTTTTCGGCACTCGCACGGATTCTACCTTTTCCCGGTACTGGCCCGGATTCTACCATTTTCGGGTATTCACACCGATTCTACACTTTTCAGGTACTCGTCCAGAGAGTTTATCGGTACTCGCACGGATTCTACCTTTTCCCGGTACTGGCCCGGATTCTACCATTTTCGGTCATTCACACCGATTCAACTCTATTCAGATACTCGTCCGGACAGTTTATCGGTACTCGCATGGATTCTACCTTTTCCCGGTACTGGCCCGGATTCTACCATTTTCGGTCATTCACACCGATTCAACCCTTTTCAGGTACTCGTACGGACAGTTTTTCGGTACTCGCACGGATTCTACCTTTTCCCGGTATTGGCCCGGATTCTACCATTTTCGGGTATTGACTCCGATTCTATCCTTTTCAAGTACTCGTCCGGACAGTTTATCGGTACTCGCACGGATTCTACCTTTTCCCGGTACTGGCCCGGATTCTACCATTTTCGGGTATTGACACCGATTCTATCCTTTTCAGGTACTCCTCCGGACAGTTTATCGTTACTCGCACGGATTCTACCTTTTCCCGGTACTGGCCCTTATTCTACCATTTTCGGGTATTGACACCGATTCTACCCTTTTCAGGTACTCGTCCGGACAGTTTTTCTGTACTCGCCCGGATTCTACCTTTTCCCGGTAGTGGCCTAGATTCTACCATTTTCGGGTATTGACACCGATTCTATCCTTTTAAGGTACTCGTCCGAACAGTTTTTCGGTACTCGCACGGATTCTACCTTTTCCCGGTACTGGCCCGAATTCTACCATTTTCGGGTATTGACACCGATTCTACCCTTTTCAGGTACTAGTCCGGACAGTTTATCGGTACTCGCACGGATTCTACCTTTTCCCGGTACTGGCCCGGACTCTACCATTTTTGGGTAGTTACACCGATTCTATCCTTTTCAGGTACTCGTCCGGACAGTTTTTCGGTACTCGCACGGATTCTACCTTTTCCCGGTATTGGCCAGGATTCTACCATTTTCGGGTATTGACACCGATTCTATCCTTCTCAGGTACTCGTCCGGACAGTTTATCGGTACTCGCACGGATTCTACCTTTTCCCGGTACTGGCCCGGATTCTACCATTTTCGGTCATTGACACCGATTCAACTCTATTCAGGTACTCGTCCGGACAGTTTATCGGTACTCGCATGGATTCTACCTTTTCCCGGTAGTGGCCCGGATTCTACCATTTTTGGATATTGACACCGATTCTATCCTTTTCAGGTACTAGTCCGGACAGTTTATCGGTACTCGCACGGATTCTACCTTTTCTCGGTACTGGCCCGGATTCTACCATTTTCGGGTATTGACACCGATTCTATCCTTTTCAGGTACTCGTCCGGACAGTTTATCAGTACTCGCACGGATTCTACCTTTTCCCGGTACTGGCCCGAATTCTACCATTTTCGGTCATTCACACCGATTCAACCGTTTTCAGGTACTCGTCCGGAGATTTTTTCGGTACTCGCACGGATTCTACCTTTTCCCGGTACTGGCCCGGATTCTACCATTTTCGGGTATTGACACCGATTCTATCCTTTTCAGGTACTCGTCCGGACAGTTTATCGGTACTGGCACGGATTCTACCTTTTCTCGGTACTGGCCCGGATTCTACCATTTTCGGGTATTGACACCGATTCTATCCTTTTCAGGTACTCCTCCGGACAGTTTATCGGTACTCGCACGGATTCTACCTTTTCCCGGTAGTGGCCCGGATTCTACCATTTTCGGGTATTGACACCGATTCTATCCTTTTCAGGTACTAGTCCGGACAGTTTATCGGTACTCGCACGGATTCTACCTTTTCTCGGTACTGGCCCGGATTCTACCATTTTCGGGTATTGACACCGATTCTATCCTTTTCAGGTACTCCCCCGGACAGTTTATCGGTACTCGCTCGGATTCTACCTTTTCCCGGTACTGGCCCTTATTCTACTATTTTCGGGTATTGACACCGATTCTACCCTTTTCAGGTACTCGTCCGGACAGTTTTTCTGTACTCGCACGGATTCTACCTTTTCCCGGTAATGACCTGGATTCTACCATTTTCGGGTATTGACACCGATTCTATCCTTTTAAGGTACTCGTCCGAACAGTTTTTCGGTACTCGCACGGATTCTACCTTTTCCCGGTACTGGCCCGAATTCTACCATTTTCGGGTATTGACACCGATTCTACCCTTTTCAGGTACTAGTCCGGACAGTTTATCGGTACTCGCACGGATTCTACCTTTTCCCCGTACTGGCCCGGACTCTACCATTTTTGGGTAGTTACACCGATTCTATCCTTTTCAGGTACTCGTCCGGACAGTTTTTCGGTACTCGCACGGATTCTACCTTTTCCCGGTATTGGCCAGGATTCTACCATTTTCGGGTATTGACACCGATTGTATCCTTCTCAGGTACTCGTCCGGACAGTTTATCGGTACTCGCACGGATTCTACCTTTTCCCGGTACTGGCCCGGATTCTACCATTTTCGGGTATTCACACCGATTCTACACTTTTCAGGTACTCGTCCGGACAGTTTATCGGTACTCGCACGGATTCTACCTTTTCGCGGTACTGGCCCGGATTCTACCTTTTTCGGTCATTCACACCGATTCAACCCTTTTCAGGTACTCGTCCGGACAGTTTATCGGTACTCGCATGGATTCTACCTTTTCCCGGTAGTGGCCGGGATTCTACCATTTTTGGGTATTGACACCGATTCTATCCTTTTCAGGTACTAGTCCGGACAGTTTATCGGTACTCGCATGGATTCTACCTTTTCCCGGTACTGGCCCGGATTCTACCATTTTCGGTCATTCACACCGATTCAACCCTTTTCAGGTACTCGTCCGGAGAGTTTTTCTGTACTCGCACGGATTCTACCTTTTCCCGGTACTGGCCCGGATTCTACCATTTTCGGGTATTGACACCGATTCTATCCTTTTCAGGTACTCGTCCGGACAGTTTATCGGTACTCGCACGGATTCTACCTTTTCTCGGTACTGGCCCGGATTCTACCATTTTCGGGTATTGACACCGATTCTATCCTTTTCAGGTACTCCTCCGGACAGTTTATCGGTACTCGCACGGATCTACCTTTTCCCGGTACTGGCCCGGATTCTACCATTTTCGGGTATTGACACCGATTCTCTCCTTTTCAGGTACTCGTCCGGACAGTTTATCGGTACTCGCATGGATTCTACCTTTTCCCGGTAGTGGCCCGGATTCTACCATTTTTGGGTATTGACACCGATTCTACCCTTTTCAGGTACTAGTCCGGACAGTTTATCGGTACTCGCACGGATTCTACCTTTTCTCGGTACTGGCCCTGGATTCTACCATTTTCGGTCATTCACACCGATTCTACCCTTTTCAGGTAGTCGTCCGGACAGTTTATCGGTACTCGCACGGATTCTACATTTTCCCGGTACTGGCCCGGATTCTACCATTTTCGGTCATTCACACCGATTCAACCCTTTTCAGGTACTCGTCCGGACAGTTTATCGGTACTCGCATGGATTCTACCTTTTCCCGGTAGTGGCCGGGATTCTACCATTTTTTGGTATTCACACCGATTCTATCCTTTTCAGGTACTAGTCCGGACAGTTTATTGGTACTCGCACGGATTCTACCTTTTCTCGGTACTGGCCCGGATTCTACCATTTTCGGGTATTGACACCGATTCTATCCTTTTCAGGTACTCCTCCGGACAGTTTATCGTTACTCGCACGGATTCTACCTTTTCCAGGTACTGGCCCGGATTCTACCATTTTCGGGTATTGACACCGATTCTCTCCTTTTCAGGTACTCGTCCGGACAGTTTATCGGTACTCGCATGGATTCTACCTTTTCCCGGTAGTGGCCCGGATTCTACCATTTTTGGGTATTGACACCGATTCTACCCTTTTCAGGTACTAGTCCGGACAGTTTATCGGTACTCGCACGGATTCTACCTTTTCTTGGTACTGGCCCTGGATTCTACCATTTTCGGTCATTCACACCGATTCTACCCTTTTCAGGTAGTCGTCCGGACAGTTTATCGGTACTCGCACGGATTCTACATTTTCCCGGTACTAGCCCGGATTCTACCATTTTCGGTCATTCACACCGATTCAACCCTTTTCAGGTACTCGTCCGGACAGTTTATCGGTACTCGCATGGATTCTACCTTTTCCCGGTAGTGGCCGGGATTCTACCATTTTCGGGTATTCACACCGATTCTATCCTTTTCAGGTACTCGTCCGGACAGTTTATCGGTACTCGCACGGATTCTACCTTTTCCCGGTACTGGCCCGGATTCTACCATTTTCGGTCATTCACACCGATTCAACCCTTTTCAGGTACTCGTCCGGACAGATTATCGGTACTCGCATGGATTCTACCTTTTCCCGGTAGTGGCCGGGATTCTACCATTTTTGGGTATTGATACCGATTCTATCCTTTTCAGGTACTAGTCCGGACAGTTTATCGGTACTCGCACGGATTCTACCTTTTCTCGGTACTGGCCCGGATTCTACCATTTTCGGGTTTTGACACCGATTCTATCCTTTTCAGGTACTCGTCCGGACAGTTTATCGGTACTCGCACGGATTCTACCTTTTCCCGGTACTGGCCCGGATTCTACCATTTTCGGTCATTCACACCGATTCAACCCTTTTCAGGTACTCGTCCGGAGAGTTTTTCGGTACTCGCACGGATTCTACCTTTTCCCGGTACTGGCCCGGATTCTACCATTTTCGGGTATTCACACCGATTCTATCCTTTTCAGGTACTCGTCCGGACAGTTTATCAGTACTCGCACGGATTCTACCTTTTCTCGGTACTGGCCCGGATTCTACCATTTTCGGGTATTGACACCGATTCTATCCTTTTCAGGTACTCGTCCGGACAGTTTATCGGTACTCGCACGGATTCTACCTTTTCCCGGTACTGGCCTGGATTCTACCATTTTCGGTCATTCACACCGATTCTACCCTTTTCAGGTAGTCGTCCGGACAGTTTATCGGTACTCGCACGGATTCTACCTTTTCCCGGTACTGGCCCGGATTCTACCATTTTCGGTCATTCACACCGATTCAACCCTTTTCAGGTACTCGTCCGGACAGATTATCGGTACTCGCATGGATTCTACCTTTTCCCGGTAGTGGCCGGGATTCTACCATTTTTGGGTATTGACACCGATTCTATCCTTTTCAGGTACTCGTCCGGAGAGTTTTTCGGTACTCGCACGGATTCTACCTTTTCCCGGTACTGGCCCGGATTCTACCATTTTCGGGTATTCACACCGATTCTATCCTTTTCAGGTACTCCTCCGGACAGTTTATCGTTACTCGCACGGATTCTACCTTTTCCCGGTACTGGCCCGAATTCTTCCATTTTCGGGTATTGACACCGATTCTACCCTTTTCAGGTACTAGTCCGGACAGTTTATCGGTACTCGCACGGATTGTACCTTTTCTCGGTACTGGCCCGGATTTTACCATTTTCGGGTATTGACACCGATTCTATCCTTTTCAGGTACTCGTCCGGACAGTTTATCGGTACTCGCACGGATTCTACCTTTTCCCGGTACTGGCCCGGATTCTACCATTTTCGGTCATTCACACCGATTCAACCCTTTTCCGGTACTCGTCCGGAGAGTTTTTCGGTACTCGCACGGATTCTACCTTTTCCCGGTACTGGCCCGGATTCTACCATTTTCGGGTATTGACACCGATTCTATCCTTTTCAGGTACTCGTCCGGACAGTTTATCGGTACTCGCACGGATTCTACCTTTTCTCGGTACTGGCCCGGATTCTACCATTTTCGGGTATTGACACCGATTCTATCCTTTTCAGGTACTCGTCCGGACAGTTTATCGGTACTCGCACGGATTCTACCTTTTCCCGGTACTGGCCTGGATTCTACCATTTTCGGTCATTCACACCGATTCTACCCTTTTCAGGTAGTCGTCCGGACAGTTTATCGGTACTCGCACGGATTCTACCTTTTCCCGGTACTGGCCCGGATTCTACCATTTTCGGTCATTCACACCGATTCAACCCTTTTCAGGTACTCGTCCGGACAGTTTATCGGTACTCGCATGGATTCTACCTTTTCCCGGTAGTGGCCGGGATTCTACCATTTTTGGGTATTGACACCGATTCTATCCTTTTCAGGTACTAGTCCGCACAGTTTATCGGTACTCGCACGGATTCTACCTTTTCTCGGTACTGGCCCGGATTCTACCATTTTCGGGTTTTGACACCGATTCTATCCTTTTCAGGTACTCCTCCGGACAGTTTATCGGTACTCGCACGGATTCTACCTTTTCTCGGTACTGGCCCTGGATTCTACCATTTTCGGTCATTCACACCGATTCTACCCTTTTCAGGTAGTCGTCCGGACAGTTTATCGGTACTCGCACGGATTCTACATTTTCCCGGTACTGGCCCGGATTCTACCATTTTCGGTCATTCACACCGATTCAACCCTTTTCAGGTACTCGTCCGGACAGTTTATCGGTACTCGCATGGATTCTACCTTTTCCCGGTAGTGGCCGGGATTCTACCATTTTTTGGTATTCACACCGATTCTATCCTTTTCAGGTACTAGTCCGGACAGTTTATTGGTACTCGCACGGATTCTACCTTTTCTCGGTACTGGCCCGGATTCTACCATTTTCGGGTATTGACACCGATTCTATCCTTTTCAGGTACTCCTCCGGACAGTTTATCGTTACTCGCACGGATTCTACCTTTTCCAGGTACTGGCCCGGATTCTACCATTTTCGGGTATTGACACCGATTCTCTCCTTTTCAGGTACTCGTCCGGACAGTTTATCGGTACTCGCATGGATTCTACCTTTTCCCGGTAGTGGCCCGGATTCTACCATTTTTGGGTATTGACACCGATTCTACCCTTTTCAGGTACTAGTCCGGACAGTTTATCGGTACTCGCACGGATTCTACCTTTTCTCGGTACTGGCCCTGGATTCTACCATTTTCGGTCATTCACACCGATTCTACCCTTTTCAGGTAGTCGTCCGGACAGTTTATCGGTACTCGCACGGATTCTACATTTTCCCGGTACTAGCCCGGATTCTACCATTTTCGGTCATTCACACCGATTCAACCCTTTTCAGGTACTCGTCCGGACAGTTTATCGGTACTCGCATGGATTCTACCTTTTCCCGGTAGTGGCCGGGATTCTACCATTTTCGGGTATTCACACCGATTCTATCCTTTTCAGGTACTCGTCCGGACAGTTTATCGGTACTCGCACGGATTCTACCTTTTCCCGGTACTGGCCCGGATTCTACCATTTTCGGTCATTCACACCGATTCAACCCTTTTCAGGTACTCGTCCGGACAGATTATCGGTACTCGCATGGATTCTACCTTTTCCCGGTAGTGGCCGGGATTCTACCATTTTTGGGTATTGATACCGATTCTATCCTTTTCAGGTACTAGTCCGGACAGTTTATCGGTACTCGCACGGATTCTACCTTTTCTCGGTACTGGCCCGGATTCTACCATTTTCGGGTTTTGACACCGATTCTATCCTTTTCAGGTACTCCTCCGGACAGTTTATCGGTACTCGCACGGATTCTACCTTTTCCCGGTACTGGCCCGGATTCTACCATTTTCGGTCATTCACACCGATTCAACCCTTTTCAGGTACTCGTCCGGAGAGTTTTTCGGTACTCGCACGGATTCTACCTTTTCCCGGTACTGGCCCGGATTCTACCATTTTCGGGTATTCACACCGATTCTATCCTTTTCAGGTACTCGTCCGGACAGTTTATCAGTACTCGCACGGATTCTACCTTTTCTCGGTACTGGCCCGGATTCTACCATTTTCGGGTATTGACACCGATTCTATCCTTTTCAGGTACTCGTCCGGACAGTTTATCGGTACTCGCACGGATTCTACCTTTTCCCGGTACTGGCCTGGATTCTACCATTTTCGGTCATTCACACCGATTCTACCCTTTTCAGGTAGTCGTCCGGACAGTTTATCGGTACTCGCACGGATTCTACCTTTTCCCGGTACTGGCCCGGATTCTACCATTTTCGGTCATTCACACCGATTCAACCCTTTTCAGGTACTCGTCCGGACAGATTATCGGTACTCGCATGGATTCTACCTTTTCCCGGTAGTGGCCGGGATTCTACCATTTTTGGGTATTGACACCGATTCTATCCTTTTCAGGTACTCGTCCGGAGAGTTTTTCGGTACTCGCACGGATTCTACCTTTTCCCGGTACTGGCCCGGATTCTACCATTTTCGGGTATTCACACCGATTCTATCCTTTTCAGGTACTCCTCCGGACAGTTTATCGTTACTCGCACGGATTCTACCTTTTCCCGGTACTGGCCCGAATTCTTCCATTTTCGGGTATTGACACCGATTCTACCCTTTTCAGGTACTAGTCCGGACAGTTTATCGGTACTCGCACGGATTGTACCTTTTCTCGGTACTGGCCCGGATTTTACCATTTTCGGGTATTGACACCGATTCTATCCTTTTCAGGTACTCGTCCGGACAGTTTATCGGTACTCGCACGGATTCTACCTTTTCCCGGTACTGGCCCGGATTCTACCATTTTCGGTCATTCACACCGATTCAACCCTTTTCCGGTACTCGTCCGGAGAGTTTTTCGGTACTCGCACGGATTCTACCTTTTCCCGGTAGTGGCCCGGATTCTACCATTTTTGGGTATTGACACCGATTCTACCCTTTTCAGGTACTAGTCCGGACAGTTTATCGGTACTCGCACGGATTCTACCTTTTCTCGGTACTGGCCCTGGATTCTACCATTTTCGGTCATTCACACCGATTCTACCCTTTTCAGGTAGTCGTCCGGACAGTTTATCGGTACTCGCACGGATTCTACATTTTCCCGGTACTAGCCCGGATTCTACCATTTTCGGTCATTCACACCGATTCAACCCTTTTCAGGTACTCGTCCGGACAGTTTATCGGTACTCGCATGGATTCTACCTTTTCCCGGTAGTGGCCGGGATTCTACCATTTTCGGGTATTCACACCGATTCTATCCTTTTCAGGTACTCGTCCGGACAGTTTATCGGTACTCGCACGGATTCTACCTTTTCCCGGTACTGGCCCGGATTCTACCATTTTCGGTCATTCACACCGATTCAACCCTTTTCAGGTACTCGTCCGGACAGATTATCGGTACTCGCATGGATTCTACCTTTTCCCGGTAGTGGCCGGGATTCTACCATTTTTGGGTATTGATACCGATTCTATCCTTTTCAGGTACTAGTCCGGACAGTTTATCGGTACTCGCACGGATTCTACCTTTTCTCGGTACTGGCCCGGATTCTACCATTTTCGGGTTTTGACACCGATTCTATCCTTTTCAGGTACTCCTCCGGACAGTTTATCGGTACTCGCACGGATTCTACCTTTTCCCGGTACTGGCCCGGATTCTACCATTTTCGGTCATTCACACCGATTCAACCCTTTTCAGGTACTCGTCCGGAGAGTTTTTCGGTACTCGCACGGATTCTACCTTTTCCCGGTACTGGCCCGGATTCTACCATTTTCGGGTATTCACACCGATTCTATCCTTTTCAGGTACTCGTCCGGACAGTTTATCAGTACTCGCACGGATTCTACCTTTTCTCGGTACTGGCCCGGATTCTACCATTTTCGGGTATTGACACCGATTCTATCCTTTTCAGGTACTCGTCCGGACAGTTTATCGGTACTCGCACGGATTCTACCTTTTCCCGGTACTGGCCTGGATTCTACCATTTTCGGTCATTCACACCGATTCTACCCTTTTCAGGTAGTCGTCCGGACAGTTTATCGGTACTCGCACGGATTCTACCTTTTCCCGGTACTGGCCCGGATTCTACCATTTTCGGTCATTCACACCGATTCAACCCTTTTCAGGTACTCGTCCGGACAGATTATCGGTACTCGCATGGATTCTACCTTTTCCCGGTAGTGGCCGGGATTCTACCATTTTTGGGTATTGACACCGATTCTATCCTTTTCAGGTACTCGTCCGGAGAGTTTTTCGGTACTCGCACGGATTCTACCTTTTCCCGGTACTGGCCCGGATTCTACCATTTTCGGGTATTCACACCGATTCTATCCTTTTCAGGTACTCCTCCGGACAGTTTATCGTTACTCGCACGGATTCTACCTTTTCCCGGTACTGGCCCGAATTCTTCCATTTTCGGGTATTGACACCGATTCTACCCTTTTCAGGTACTAGTCCGGACAGTTTATCGGTACTCGCACGGATTGTACCTTTTCTCGGTACTGGCCCGGATTTTACCATTTTCGGGTATTGACACCGATTCTATCCTTTTCAGGTACTCGTCCGGACAGTTTATCGGTACTCGCACGGATTCTACCTTTTCCCGGTACTGGCCCGGATTCTACCATTTTCGGTCATTCACACCGATTCAACCCTTTTCCGGTACTCGTCCGGAGAGTTTTTCGGTACTCGCACGGATTCTACCTTTTCCCGGTACTGGCCCGGATTCTACCATTTTCGGGTATTGACACCGATTCTATCCTTTTCAGGTACTCGTCCGGACAGTTTATCGGTACTCGCACGGATTCTACCTTTTCTCGGTACTGGCCCGGATTCTACCATTTTCGGGTATTGACACCGATTCTATCCTTTTCAGGTACTCGTCCGGACAGTTTATCGGTACTCGCACGGATTCTACCTTTTCCCGGTACTGGCCTGGATTCTACCATTTTCGGTCATTCACACCGATTCTACCCTTTTCAGGTAGTCGTCCGGACAGTTTATCGGTACTCGCACGGATTCTACCTTTTCCCGGTACTGGCCCGGATTCTACCATTTTCGGTCATTCACACCGATTCAACCCTTTTCAGGTACTCGTCCGGACAGTTTATCGGTACTCGCATGGATTCTACCTTTTCCCGGTAGTGGCCGGGATTCTACCATTTTTGGGTATTGACACCGATTCTATCCTTTTCAGGTACTAGTCCGCACAGTTTCTCGGTACTCGCACGGATTCTACGTTTTCTCGGTACTGGCCCGGATTCTACCATTTTCGGGTTTTGACACCGATTCTATCCTTTTCAGGTACTCCTCCGGACAGTTTATCGGTACTCGCACGGATTCTACCTTTTCCCGGTACTGGCCCGGATTCTACCATTTTCGGTCATTCACACCGATTCAACCCTTTTCAGGTACTCGTCCGGAGAGTTTTTCGGTACTCGCACGGATTCTACCTTTTCCCGGTACTGGCCCGGATTCTACCATTTTCGGGTATTCACACCGATTCTATCCTTTTCAGGTACTCCTCCGGACAGTTTATCGTTACTCGCACGGATTCTACCTTTTCCCGGTACTGGCCCGAATTCTTCCATTTTCGGGTATTGACACCGATTCTACCCTTTTCAGGTACTAGTCCGGACAGTTTATCGGTACTCGCACGGATTCTACCTTTTCTCGGTACTGGCCCGGATTTTACCATTTTCGGGTATTGACACCGATTCTATCCTTTTCAGGTACTCGTCCGGACAGTTTATCGGTACTCGCACGGATTCTACCTTTTCCCGGTACTGGCCCGGATTCTACCATTTTCGGTCATTCACACCGATTCAACCCTTTTCAGGTACTCGTCCGGAGAGTTTTTCGGTACTCGCACGGATTCTACCTTTTCCCGGTACTGGCCCGGATTCTACCATTTTCGGGTATTGACACCGATTCTATCCTTTTCAGGTACTCGTCCGGACAGTTTATCGGTACTCGCACGGATTCTACCTTTTCTCGGTACTGGCCCGGATTCTACCATTTTTGGGTATTGACACCGATTCTATCCTTTTCAGGTACTAGTCCGCACAGTTTATCGGTACTCGCACGGATTCTACCTTTTCTCGGTACTGGCCCGGATTCTACCATTTTCGGGTTTTGACACCGATTCTATCCTTTTCAGGTACTCCTCCGGACAGTTTATCGGTACTTGCACGGATTCTACCTTTTCCCGGTACTGGCCCGGATTCTACCATTTTCGGTCATTCGCACCGATTCAACCCTTTTCAGGTACTCGTCCGGAGAGTTTTTCGGTACTCGCACGGATTCTACCTTTTCCCGGTACTGGCCCGGATTCTACCATTTTCGGGTATTGACACCGATTCTACCCTTTTCAGGTACTCGTCCGGACAGTTTATCGGTACTCGCACGGATTCTACCTTTTCCCGGTAGTGGCCGGGATTCTACCATTTTTGGGTATTCACACCGATTCTATCCTTTTCAGGTACTAGTCCGGACAGTTTATCGGTACTCGCACGGATTCTACCTTTTCTCGGTACTGGCCCGGATTCTACCATTTTCGGGTATTGACACCGATTCTATCCTTTTCAGGTACTCCTCCGGACAGTTTATCGTTACTCGCACGGATTCTACCTTTTCCCGGTACTGGCCCGAATTCTTCCATTTTCGGGTATTGACACCGATTCTACCCTTTTCAGGTACTAGTCCGGACAGTTTATCGGTACTCGCACGGATTCTACCTTTTCTCGGTACTGGCCCGGATTTTACCATTTTCGGGTATTGACACCGATTCTATCCTTTTCAGGTACTCGTCCGGACAGTTTATCGGTACTCGCACGGATTCTACCTTTTCCCGGTACTGGCCCGGATTCTACCATTTTCGGTCATTCACACCGATTCAACCCTTTTCAGGTACTCGTCCGGAGAGTTTTTCGGTACTCGCACGGATTCTACCTTTTCCCGGTACTGGCCCGGATTCTACCATTTTCGGGTATTGACACCGATTCTATCCTTTTCAGGTACTCGTCCGGACAGTTTATCGGTACTCGCACGGATTCTACCTTTTCTCGGTACTGGCCCGGATTCTACCATTTTTGGGTATTGACACCGATTCTATCCTTTTCAGGTACTAGTCCGCACAGTTTATCGGTACTCGCACGGATTCTACCTTTTCTCGGTACTGGCCCGGATTCTACCATTTTCGGGTTTTGACACCGATTCTATCCTTTTCAGGTACTCCTCCGGACAGTTTATCGGTACTTGCACGGATTCTACCTTTTCCCGGTACTGGCCCGGATTCTACCATTTTCGGTCATTCGCACCGATTCAACCCTTTTCAGGTACTCGTCCGGAGAGTTTTTCGGTACTCGCACGGATTCTACCTTTTCCCGGTACTGGCCCGGATTCTACCATTTTCGGGTATTGACACCGATTCTACCCTTTTCAGGTACTCGTCCGGACAGTTTATCGGTACTCGCACGGATTCTACCTTTTCCCGGTAGTGGCCGGGATTCTACCATTTTTGGGTATTCACACCGATTCTATCCTTTTCAGGTACTAGTCCGGACAGTTTATCGGTACTCGCACGGATTCTACCTTTTCTCGGTACTGGCCCGGATTCTACCATTTTCGGGTATTGACACCGATTCTATCCTTTTCAGGTACTCCTCCGGACAGTTTATCGTTACTCGCACGGATTCTACCTTTTCCCGGTACTGGCCCGAATTCTTCCATTTTCGGGTATTGACACCGATTCTACCCTTTTCAGGTACTAGTCCGGACAGTTTATCGGTACTCGCACGGATTCTACCTTTTCTCGGTACTGGCCCGGATTTTACCATTTTCGGGTATTGACACCGATTCTATCCTTTTCAGGTACTCGTCCGGACAGTTTATCGGTACTCGCACGGATTCTACCTTTTCCCGGTAGTGGCCCGGATTCTACCATTTTCGGTCATTCACACCGATTCAACCCTTTTCAGGTACTCGTCCGTAGAGTTTTTCGGTACTCGCACGGATTCTACCTTTTCCCGGTACTGGCCCGGATTCTACCATTTTCGGGTATTCACACCGATTCTATCCTTTTCAGGTACTCCTCCGGACAGTTTATCGTTACTCGCACGGATTCTACCTTTTCCCGGTACTGGCCCGAATTCTTCCATTTTCGGGTATTGACACCGATTCTACCCTTTTCAGGTACTAGTCCGGACAGTTTATCGGTACTCGCACGGATTCTACCTTTTCTCGGTACTGGCCCGGATTTTACCATTTTCGGGTATTGACACCGATTCTATCCTTTTCAGGTACTCGTCCGGACAGTTTATCGGTACTCGCACGGATTCTACCTTTTCCCGGTACTGGCCCGGATTCTACCATTTTCGGTCATTCACACCGATTCAACCCTTTTCAGGTACTCGTCCGGAGAGTTTTTCGGTACTCGCACGGATTCTACCTTTTCCCGGTACTGGCCCGGATTCTACCATTTTCGGGTATTGACACCGATTCTATCCTTTTCAGGTACTCGTCCGGACAGTTTATCGGTACTCGCACGGATTCTACCTTTTCTCGGTACTGGCCCGGATTCTACCATTTTTGGGTATTGACACCGATTCTATCCTTTTCAGGTACTAGTCCGCACAGTTTATCGGTACTCGCATGGATTCTACCTTTTCCCGGTAGTGGCCGGGATTCTACCATTTTTGGGTATTGACACCGATTCTATCCTTTTCAGGTACTAGTCCGCACAGTTTATCGGTACTCGCACGGATTCTACCTTTTCTCGGTACTGGCCCGGATTCTACCATTTTCGGGTTTTGACACCGATTCTATCCTTTTCAGGTACTCCTCCGGACAGTTTATCGGTACTTGCACGGATTCTACCTTTTCCCGGTACTGGCCCGGATTCTACCATTTTCGGTCATTCGCACCGATTCAACCCTTTTCAGGTACTCGTCCGGAGAGTTTTTCGGTACTCGCACGGATTCTACCTTTTCCCGGTACTGGCCCGGATTCTACCATTTTCGGGTATTGACACCGATTCTACCCTTTTCAGGTACTCGTCCGGACAGTTTATCGGTACTCGCACGGATTCTACCTTTTCCCGGTAGTGGCCGGGATTCTACCATTTTTGGGTATTCACACCGATTCTATCCTTTTCAGGTACTAGTCCGGACAGTTTATCGGTACTCGCACGGATTCTACCTTTTCTCGGTACTGGCCCGGATTCTACCATTTTCGGGTATTGACACCGATTCTATCCTTTTCAGGTACTCCTCCGGACAGTTTATCGTTACTCGCACGGATTCTACCTTTTCCCGGTACTGGCCCGAATTCTTCCATTTTCGGGTATTGACACCGATTCTACCCTTTTCAGGTACTAGTCCGGACAGTTTATCGGTACTCGCACGGATTCTACCTTTTCTCGGTACTGGCCCGGATTTTACCATTTTCGGGTATTGACACCGATTCTATCCTTTTCAGGTACTCGTCCGGACAGTTTATCGGTACTCGCACGGATTCTACCTTTTCCCGGTAGTGGCCCGGATTCTACCATTTTCGGTCATTCACACCGATTCAACCCTTTTCAGGTACTCGTCCGTAGAGTTTTTCGGTACTCGCACGGATTCTACCTTTTCCCGGTACTGGCCCGGATTCTACCATTTTCGGGTATTCACACCGATTCTATCCTTTTCAGGTACTCCTCCGGACAGTTTATCGTTACTCGCACGGATTCTACCTTTTCCCGGTACTGGCCCGAATTCTTCCATTTTCGGGTATTGACACCGATTCTACCCTTTTCAGGTACTAGTCCGGACAGTTTATCGGTACTCGCACGGATTCTACCTTTTCTCGGTACTGGCCCGGATTTTACCATTTTCGGGTATTGACACCGATTCTATCCTTTTCAGGTACTCGTCCGGACAGTTTATCGGTACTCGCACGGATTCTACCTTTTCCCGGTACTGGCCCGGATTCTACCATTTTCGGTCATTCACACCGATTCAACCCTTTTCAGGTACTCGTCCGGAGAGTTTTTCGGTACTCGCACGGATTCTACCTTTTCCCGGTACTGGCCCGGATTCTACCATTTTCGGGTATTGACACCGATTCTATCCTTTTCAGGTACTCGTCCGGACAGTTTATCGGTACTCGCACGGATTCTACCTTTTCTCGGTACTGGCCCGGATTCTACCATTTTTGGGTATTGACACCGATTCTATCCTTTTCAGGTACTAGTCCGCACAGTTTATCGGTACTCGCATGGATTCTACCTTTTCCCGGTAGTGGCCGGGATTCTACCATTTTTGGGTATTGACACCGATTCTATCCTTTTCAGGTACTAGTCCGCACAGTTTATCGGTACTCGCACGGATTCTACCTTTTCTCGGTACTGGCCCGGATTCTACCATTTTCGGGTTTTGACACCGATTCTATCCTTTTCAGGTACTCCTCCGGACAGTTTATCGGTACTCGCACGGATTCTACCTTTTCCCGGTACTGGCCCGGATTCTACCATTTTCGGTCATTCACACCGATTCAACCCTTTTCAGGTACTCGTCCGGAGAGTTTTTCGGTACTCGCACGGATTCTACCTTTTCCCGGTACTGGCCCGGATTCTACCATTTTCGGGTATTCACACCGATTCTATCCTTTTCAGGTACTCCTCCGGACAGTTTATCGTTACTCGCACGGATTCTACCTTTTCCCGGTACTGGCCCGAATTCTTCCATTTTCGGGTATTGACACCGATTCTACCCTTTTCAGGTACTAGTCCGGACAGTTTATCGGTACTCGCACGGATTCTACCTTTTCTCGGTACTGGCCCGGATTTTACCATTTTCGGGTATTGACACCGATTCTATCCTTTTCAGGTACTCGTCCGGACAGTTTATCGGTACTCGCACGGATTCTACCTTTTCCCGGTACTGGCCCGGATTCTACCATTTTCGGTCATTCACACCGATTCAACCCTTTTCAGGTACTCGTCCGGAGAGTTTTTCGGTACTCGCACGGATTCTACCTTTTCCCGGTACTGGCCCGGATTCTACCATTTTCGGGTATTGACACCGATTCTATCCTTTTCAGGTACTCGTCCGGACAGTTTATCGGTACTCGCACGGATTCTACCTTTTCTCGGTACTGGCCCGGATTCTACCATTTTTGGGTATTGACACCGATTCTATCCTTTTCAGGTACTAGTCCGCACAGTTTATCGGTACTCGCACGGATTCTACCTTTTCTCGGTACTGGCCCGGATTCTACCATTTTCGGGTTTTGACACCGATTCTATCCTTTTCAGGTACTCCTCCGGACAGTTTATCGGTACTTGCACGGATTCTACCTTTTCCCGGTACTGGCCCGGATTCTACCATTTTCGGTCATTCGCACCGATTCAACCCTTTTCAGGTACTCGTCCGGAGAGTTTTTCGGTACTCGCACGGATTCTACCTTTTCCCGGTACTGGCCCGGATTCTACCATTTTCGGGTATTGACACCGATTCTACCCTTTTCAGGTACTCGTCCGGACAGTTTATCGGTACTCGCACGGATTCTACCTTTTCCCGGTAGTGGCCGGGATTCTACCATTTTTGGGTATTCACACCGATTCTATCCTTTTCAGGTACTAGTCCGGACAGTTTATCGGTACTCGCACGGATTCTACCTTTTCTCGGTACTGGCCCGGATTCTACCATTTTCGGGTATTGACACCGATTCTATCCTTTTCAGGTACTCCTCCGGACAGTTTATCGTTACTCGCACGGATTCTACCTTTTCCCGGTACTGGCCCGAATTCTTCCATTTTCGGGTATTGACACCGATTCTACCCTTTTCAGGTACTAGTCCGGACAGTTTATCGGTACTCGCACGGATTCTACCTTTTCTCGGTACTGGCCCGGATTTTACCATTTTCGGGTATTGACACCGATTCTATCCTTTTCAGGTACTCGTCCGGACAGTTTATCGGTACTCGCACGGATTCTACCTTTTCCCGGTAGTGGCCCGGATTCTACCATTTTCGGTCATTCACACCGATTCAACCCTTTTCAGGTACTCGTCCGTAGAGTTTTTCGGTACTCGCACGGATTCTACCTTTTCCCGGTACTGGCCCGGATTCTACCATTTTCGGGTATTCACACCGATTCTATCCTTTTCAGGTACTCCTCCGGACAGTTTATCGTTACTCGCACGGATTCTACCTTTTCCCGGTACTGGCCCGAATTCTTCCATTTTCGGGTATTGACACCGATTCTACCCTTTTCAGGTACTAGTCCGGACAGTTTATCGGTACTCGCACGGATTCTACCTTTTCTCGGTACTGGCCCGGATTTTACCATTTTCGGGTATTGACACCGATTCTATCCTTTTCAGGTACTCGTCCGGACAGTTTATCGGTACTCGCACGGATTCTACCTTTTCCCGGTACTGGCCCGGATTCTACCATTTTCGGTCATTCACACCGATTCAACCCTTTTCAGGTACTCGTCCGGAGAGTTTTTCGGTACTCGCACGGATTCTACCTTTTCCCGGTACTGGCCCGGATTCTACCATTTTCGGGTATTGACACCGATTCTATCCTTTTCAGGTACTCGTCCGGACAGTTTATCGGTACTCGCACGGATTCTACCTTTTCTCGGTACTGGCCCGGATTCTACCATTTTTGGGTATTGACACCGATTCTATCCTTTTCAGGTACTAGTCCGCACAGTTTATCGGTACTCGCACGGATTCTACCTTTTCTCGGTACTGGCCCGGATTCTACCATTTTCGGGTTTTGACACCGATTCTATCCTTTTCAGGTACTCCTCCGGACAGTTTATCGGTACTTGCACGGATTCTACCTTTTCCCGGTACTGGCCCGGATTCTACCATTTTCGGTCATTCGCACCGATTCAACCCTTTTCAGGTACTCGTCCGGAGAGTTTTTCGGTACTCGCACGGATTCTACCTTTTCCCGGTACTGGCCCGGATTCTACCATTTTCGGGTATTGACACCGATTCTACCCTTTTCAGGTACTCGTCCGGACAGTTTATCGGTACTCGCACGGATTCTACCTTTTCCCGGTAGTGGCCGGGATTCTACCATTTTTGGGTATTCACACCGATTCTATCCTTTTCAGGTACTAGTCCGGACAGTTTATCGGTACTCGCACGGATTCTACCTTTTCTCGGTACTGGCCCGGATTCTACCATTTTCGGGTATTGACACCGATTCTATCCTTTTCAGGTACTCCTCCGGACAGTTTATCGTTACTCGCACGGATTCTACCTTTTCCCGGTACTGGCCCGAATTCTTCCATTTTCGGGTATTGACACCGATTCTACCCTTTTCAGGTACTAGTCCGGACAGTTTATCGGTACTCGCACGGATTCTACCTTTTCTCGGTACTGGCCCGGATTTTACCATTTTCGGGTATTGACACCGATTCTATCCTTTTCAGGTACTCGTCCGGACAGTTTATCGGTACTCGCACGGATTCTACCTTTTCCCGGTAGTGGCCCGGATTCTACCATTTTCGGTCATTCACACCGATTCAACCCTTTTCAGGTACTCGTCCGGACAGTTTATCGGTACTCGCACGGATTCTACCTTTTCTCGGTACTGGCCCGGATTCTACCATTTTCGGGTATTGACACCGATTCTATCCTTTTCAGGTACTCGTCCGGACAGTTTATCGGTACTCGCACGGATTCTACCTTTTCCCGGTACTGGCCCGGATTCTACCATTTTCGGGTATTGACACCGATTCTCTCCTTTTCAGGTACTCGTCCGGACAGTTTATCGGTACTCGCATGGATTCTACCTTTTCCCGGTAGTGGCCCGGATTCTACCATTTTTGGGTATTGACACCGATTCTACCCTTTTCAGGTACTAGTCCGGACAGTTTATCGGTACTCGCACGGATTCTACCTTTTCTCGGTACTGGCCCGGATTCTACCATTTTCGGGTATTGACACCGATTCTATCCTTTTCAGGTACTGCTCCGGACAGTTTATCGTTACTCGCACGGATTCTACCTTTTCCCGGTACTGGCCCGAATTCTTCCATTTTCGGGTATTGACACCGATTCTACCCTTTTCAGGTACTAGTCCGGACAGTTTATCGGTACTCGCACGGATTCTACCTTTTCTCGGTACTGGCCCGGATTTTACCATTTTCGGGTATTGACACCGATTCTATCCTTTTCAGGTACTCGTCCGGACAGTTTATCGGTACTCGCACGGATTCTACCTTTTCCCGGTACTGGCCCGGATTCTACCATTTTCGGTCATTCACACCGATTCAACCCTTTTCAGGTACTCGTCCGGAGAGTTTTTCGGTACTCGCACGGATTCTACCTTTTCCCGGTACTGGCCCGGATTCTACCATTTTCGGGTATTGACACCGATTCTATCCTTTTCAGGTACTCGTCCGGACAGTTTATCGGTACTCGCACGGATTCTACCTTTTCTCGGTACTGGCCCGGATTCTACCATTTTCGGGTATTGACACCGATTCTATCCTTTTCAGGTACTCGTCCCGACAGTTTATCGGTACTCGCACGGATTCTACCTTTTCCCGGTACTGGCCTGGATTCTACCATTTTCGGTCATTCACACCGATTCTACCCTTTTCAGGTAGTCGTCCGGACAGTTTATCGGCACTCGCACGGATTCTACCTTTTCCCGGTACTGGCCCGGATTCTACCATTTTCGGTCATTCACACCGATTCAACCCTTTTCAGGTACTCGTCCGGACAGTTTATCGGTACTCGCATGGATTCTACCTTTTCCCGGTAGTGGCCGGGATTCTACCATTTTTGGGTATTCACACCGATTCTATCCTTTTCAGGTACTAGTCCGGACAGTTTATCGGTACTCGCACGGATTCTACCTTTTCTCGGTACTGGCCCGGATTCTACCATTTTCGGGTTTTGACACCGATTCTATCCTTTTCAGGTACTCCTCCGGACAGTTTATCGGTACTCGCACGGATTCTACCTTTTCCCGGTACTGGCCCGGATTCTACCATTTTCGGTCATTCACACCGATTCAACCCTTTTCAGGTACTCGTCCGGAGAGTTTTTCGGTACTCGCACGGATTCTACCTTTTCCCGGTACTGGCCCGGATTCTACCATTTTCGGGTATTGACACCGATTCTATCCTTTTCAGGTACTCGTCCGGACAGTTTATCGGTACTCGCACGGATTCTACCTTTTCTCGGTACTGGCCCGGATTCTACCATTTTCGGGTATTGACACCGATTCTATCCTTTTCAGGTACTCGTCCGGACAGTTTATCGGTACTCGCACGGATTCTACCTTTTCCCGATACTGGCCCGGATTCTACCATTTTCGGGTATTGACACCGATTCTCTCCTTTTCAGGTACTCGTCCGGACAGTTTATCGGTACTCGCATGGATTCTACCTTTTCCCGGTAGTGGCCCGGATTCTACCATTTTTGGGTATTGACACCGATTCTACCCTTTTCAGGTACTAGTCCGGACAGTTTATCGGTACTCGCACGGATTCTACCTTTTCTCGGTACTGGCCCGGATTCTACCATTTTCGGGTATTGACACCGATTCTATCCTTTTCAGGTACTCCTCCGGACAGTTTATCGTTACTCGCACGGATTCTACCTCTTCCCGGTACTGGCCCGAATTCTTCCATTTTCGGGTATTGACACCGATTCTACCCTTTTCAGGTACTAGTCCGGACAGTTTATCGGTACTCGCACGGATTCTACCTTTTCTCGGTACTGGCCCGGATTTTACCATTTTCGGGTATTGACACCGATTCTATCCTTTTCAGGTACTCGTCCGGACAGTTTATCGGTACTCGCACGGATTCTACCTTTTCCCGGTACTGGCCCGGATTCTACCATTTTCGGTCATTCACACCGATTCAACCCTTTTCAGGTACTCGTCCGGAGAGTTTTTCGGTACTCGCACGGATTCTACCTTTTCCCGGTACTGGCCCGGATTCTACCATTTTCGGGTATTGACACCGATTCTATCCTTTTCAGGTACTCGTCCGGACAGTTTATCGGTACTCGCACGGATTCTACCTTTTCTCGGTACTGGCCCGGATTCTACCATTTTCGGGTATTGACACCGATTCTATCCTTTTCAGGTACTCGTCCCGACAGTTTATCGGTACTCGCACGGATTCTACCTTTTCCCGGTACTGGCCTGGATTCTACCATTTTCGGTCATTCACACCGATTCTACCCTTTTCAGGTAGTCGTCCGGACAGTTTATCGGCACTCGCACGGATTCTACCTTTTCCCGGTACTGGCCCGGATTCTACCATTTTCGGTCATTCACACCGATTCAACCCTTTTCAGGTACTCGTCCGGAGAGTTTTTCGGTACTCGCACGGATTCTACCTTTTCCCGGTAGTGGCCGGGATTCTACCATTTTTGGGTATTCACACCGATTCTATCCTTTTCAGGTACTAGTCCGGACAGTTTATCGGTACTCGCACGGATTCTACCTTTTCTCGGTACTGGCCCGGATTCTACCATTTTCGGGTATTGACACCGATTCTATCCTTTTCAGGTACTCCTCCGGACAGTTTATCGTTACTCGCACGGATTCTACCTTTTCCCGGTACTGGCCCGAATTCTTCCATTTTCGGGTATTGACACCGATTCTACCCTTTTCAGGTACTAGTCCGGACAGTTTATCGGTACTCGCACGGATTCTACCTTTTCTCGGTACTGGCCCGGATTCTACCATTTTCGGGTATTGACACCGATTCTATCCTTTTCAGGTACTCCTCCGGACAGTTTATCGGTACTCGCACGGATTCTACCCTTTCCCGGTACTGGCCCTTATTCTACCATTTTCGGGTATTGACACCGATTCTACCCTTTTCAGGTACTCGTCCGGACAGTTTTTCGGTACTCGCACGGATTCTACCTTTTCCCGGTACTGGCCCGGATTCTACCATTTTCGGGTATTGACACCGATTCTATCCTTTTCAGGTACTCCTCCGGACAGTTTTTCGGTACTCGCACGGATTCTACCTTTTCCCGGTACTGGCCCAGATTCTACCATTTTCGGGTATTCACACCGATTCTACCCTTTTCAGGTACTCGTCCGGACAGTTTATCGGTACTCGCACGGATTCTACCTTTTCCCGGTACTGGCCTGGATTCTACCATTTTCGGTCATTCACACCGATTCTATCCTTTTCAGGTACTAGTCCGGACAGTTTATCGGTACTCGCACGGATTCTACCTTTTCTCGGTACTGGCCCGGATTCTACCATTTTCGGGTATTGACACCGATTCTATCCTTTTCAGGTACTCCTCCGGACAGTTTTTCGGTACTCGCACGGATTCTACCTTTTCCCGGTACTGGCCCGGATTCTACCATTTTCGGGTATTCACACCGATTCTACCCTTTTCAGGTACTCGTCCGGACAGTTTATCGGTACTCGCACGGATTCTACCTTTTCCCGGTACTGGCCTGGATTCTACCATTTTCGGTCATTCACACCGATTCTACCCTTTTCAGGTACTCGTCCGGATAGTTTATCGGTACTCGCATGGATTCTACCTTTTCCCGGTAGTGGAACGGATTCTACCATTTTCGGGTATTGACACCGATTCTATCCTTTTCAGGTACTAGTCCGGACAGTTTATCGGTACTCGCACGGATTATACCTTTTCTCGGTACTGGCCCGGATTCTACCATTTTCGGGTATTGACACCGATTCTATCCTTTTCAGGTACTCGTCCTGACAGTTTATCGGTACTCGCACGGATTCTACCTTTTCTCGGTACTGGCCCGGATTCTTCCATTTTCGGTTATTGACACCGATTCTATCCTTTTTAGGTACTCCTCCGGACAGTTTTTCGGTACTCGCACGGATTCTACCTTTTCTCGGTACTGGCCCGAATTCTTCCATTTTCGGGTATTGACACCGATTCTACCCTTTTCAGGTACTAGTCCGGACAGTTTATCGGTACTCGCACGGATTCTACCTTTTCTCGGTACTGGCCCGGATTCTACCATTTTCGGGTATTGACACCGATTCTATCCTTTTCAGGTACTCCTCCGGACAGTTTATCGGTACTCGCACGGATTCTACCCTTTCCCGGTACTGGCCCTTATTCTACCATTTTCGGGTATTGACACCGATTCTACCCTTTTCAGGTACTCGTCCGGACAGTTTTTCGGTACTCGCACGGATTCTACCTTTTCCCGGTACTGGCCCGGATTCTACCATTTTCGGGTATTGACACCGATTCTATCCTTTTCAGGTACTCCTCCGGACAGTTTTTCGGTACTCGCACAGATTCTACCTTTTCCCGGTACTGGCCCGGATTCTACCATTTTCGGGTATTCACACCGATTCTACCCTTTTCAGGTACTCGTCCGGACAGTTTATCGGTACTCGCACGGATTCTACCTTTTCCCGGTACTGGCCTGGATTCTACCATTTTCGGTCATTCACACCGATTCTATCCTTTTCAGGTACTAGTCCGGACAGTTTATCGGTACTCGCACGGATTCTACCTTTTCTCGGTACTGGCCCGGATTCTACCATTTTCGGGTATTGACACCGATTCTATCCTTTTCAGGTACTCCTCCGGACAGTTTTTCGGTACTCGCACGGATTCTACCTTTTCCCGGTACTGGCCCGGATTCTACCATTTTCGGGTATTCACACCGATTCTACCCTTTTCAGGTACTCGTCCGGACAGTTTATCGGTACTCGCACGGATTCTACCTTTTCCCGGTCTTGGCCTGGATTCTACCATTTTCGGTCATTCACACCGATTCTACCCTTTTCAGGTACTCGTCCGGATAGTTTATCGGTACTCGCATGGATTCTACCTTTTCCCGGTAGTGGAACGGATTCTACCATTTTCGGGTATTGACACCGATTCTATCCTTTTCAGGTACTAGTCCGGACAGTTTATCGGTACTCGCACGGATTCTACCTTTTCTCGGTACTGGCCCGGATTCTACCATTTTCGGGTATTGACACCGATTCTATCCTTTTCAGGTACTCGTCCTGACAGTTTATCGGTACTCGCACGGATTCTACCTTTTCTCGGTACTGGCCCGGATTCTTCCATTTTCGGTTATTGACACCGATTCTATCCTTTTTAGGTACTCCTCCGGACAGTTTTTCGGTACTCGCACGGATTCTACCTTTTCTCGGTACTGGCCCGGATTCTACCATTTTCGGGTATTGACACCGATTCTATCCTTTTCAGGTACTCCTCCGGACAGTTTATCGGTACTCGCACGGATTCTACCTTTTCCCGGTACTAGCCCGGATTCTACCATTTTCGGGTATTGACACCGATTCTCTCCTTTTCAGGTACTCGTCCGGACAGTTTATCGGTACTCGCACGGATTCTACCTTTTCCCGGTACTGGCCCGAATTCTACCATTTTCGGTCATTCACACCGATTCAACCCTTTTCAGGTACTCGTCCGGAGAGTTTTTCGGTACTCGCACGGATTCTACCTTTTCCCGGTACTGGCCCGGATTCTACCATTTTCGGGTATTGACACCGATTCTATCCTTTTCAGGTACTCGTCCTGACAGTTTATCGGTACTCGCACGGATTCTACCTTTTCTCGGTACTGGCCCGGATTCTACCATTTTCGGTTATTGACACCGATTCTATCCTTTTTAGGTACTCCTCCGGACAGTTTATCGGTACTCGCACGGATTCTACCTTTTCCCGGTACTGGCCCGGATTCTACCATTTTCGGGTATTGACACCGATTCTCTCCTTTTCAGGTACTCGTCCGGACAGTTTATCGGTACTCGCACGGATTCTACCTTTTCCCGGTACTGGCCCGGATTCTACCATTTTCGGGTATTCACACCGATTCTACCCTTTTCAGGTACTCGTCCGGACAGTTTATCGGTACTCGCACGGATTCTACCTTTTCCCGATATTGGCCTGGATTCTACCATTTTCGGTCATTCACACCGATTCTACCCTTTTCAGGTACTCGTCCGGATAGTTTATCGGTACTCGCATGGATTCTACCTTTTCCCGGTAGTGGAACGGATTCTACCATTTTCGGGTATTGACACCGATTCTATCCTTTTCAGGTACTAGTCCAGACAGTTTATCGGTACTCGCACGGATTCTACCTTTTCTCGGTACTGGCCCGGATTCTACCATTTTCGGGTATTGACACCGATTCTATCCTTTTCAGGTACTCCTCCGGACAGTTTATCGGTACTCGCACGGATTCTACCCTTTCCCGGTACTGGCCCTTATTCTACCATTTTCGGGTATTGACACCGATTCTACCCTTTTCAGGTACTCGTCCGGACAGTTTTTCGGTACTCGCACGGATTCTACCTTTTCCCGGTACTGGCCCGGATTCTACCATTTTCGGGTATTGACACCGATTCTATCCTTTTCAGGTACTCCTCCGGACAGTTTTTCGGTACTCGCACGGATTCTACCTTTTCCCGGTACTGGCCCGGATTCTACCATTTTCGGGTATTCACACCGATTCTACCCTTTTCAGGTACTCGTCCGGACAGTTTATCGGTACTCGCACGGATTCTACCTTTTCCCGGTACTGGCCTGGATTCTACCATTTTCGGTCATTCACACCGATTCTATCCTTTTCAGGTACTAGTCCGGACAGTTTATCGGTACTCGCACGGATTCTACCTTTTCTCGGTACTGGCCCGGATTCTACCATTTTCGGGTATTGACACCGATTCTATCCTTTTCAGGTACTCCTCCGGACAGTTTTTCGGTACTCGCACGGATTCTACCTTTTCCCGGTACTGGCCCGGATTCTACCATTTTCGGGTATTCACACCGATTCTACCCTTTTCAGGTACTCGTCCGGACAGTTTATCGGTACTCGCACGGATTCTACCTTTTCCCGGTACTGGCCTGGATTCTACCATTTTCGGTCATTCACACCGATTCTACCCTTTTCAGGTACTCGTCCGGATAGTTTATCGGTACTCGCATGGATTCTACCTTTTCCCGGTAGTGGAACGGATTCTACCATTTTCGGGTATTGACACCGATTCTATCCTTTTCAGGTACTAGTCCGGACAGTTTATCGGTACTCGCACGGATTCTACCTTTTCTCGGTACTGGCCCGGATTCTACCATTTTCGGGTATTGACACCGATTCTATCCTTTTCAGGTACTCCTCCGGACAGTTTATCGGTACTCGCACGGATTCTACCCTTTCCCGGTACTGGCCCTTATTCTACCATTTTCGGGTATTGACACCGATTCTACCCTTTTCAGGTACTAGTCCGGACAGTTTATCGGTACTCGCACGGATTCTACCTTTTCTCGGTACTGGCCCGGATTTTACCATTTTCGGGTATTGACACCGATTCTATCCTTTTCAGGTACTCGTCCGGACAGTTTTTCGGTACTCGCACGGATTCTACCTTTTCCCGGTACTGGCCCGGATTCTACCATTTTCGGGTATTGACACCGATTCTATCCTTTTCAGGTACTCGTCCGGATAGTTTATCGGTTATCGCATGGATTCTACCTTTTCCCGGTAGTGGCCGGGATTCTACCATTTGCGGGTATTGACACCGATTCTATCCTTTTCAGGTACTAGTCCGGACAGTTTATCGGTACTCGCACGGATTCTACCTTTTCTCGGTACTGGCCCGGATTCTACCATTTTCCCGTATTGACACCGATTCTATCCTTTTCAGGTACTCCTCCGGACAGTTTATCGTTACTCGCACGGAATCTACCTTTTCCCGGTACTGGCCCTTATTATACCATTTTCGGGTATTGACACCGATTCTACCCTTTTCAGGTACTCGTCCGGACAGCTTTTCTGTACTCGCACGGATTCTACCTTTTCCCGGTACTGGCCTGGATTCTACCATTTTCGGGTATTGACACCGATTCTATCCTGTTAAGGTACTCGTCCGAACAGTTTTTCGGTACTCGCACGGATTCTACCTTTTCCCGGTACTGGCCCGAATTCTTCCATTTTCGGGTATTGACACCGATTCTACCCTTTTCAGGTACTAGTCCGGACAGTTTATCGGTACTCGCACGGATTCTACCTTTTCTCGGTACTGGCCCGGATTCTACCATTTTCGGGTATTGACACCGATTCTATCCTTTTCAGGTACTCCTCCGGACAGTTTATCGGTACTCGCACGGATTCTACCCTTTCCCGGTACTGGCCCTTATTCTACCATTTTCGGGTATTGACACCGATTCTACCCTTTTCAGGTACTCGTCCGGACAGTTTTTCGGTACTCGCACGGATTCTACCTTTTCCCGGTACTGGCCCGGATTCTACCATTTTCGGGTATTGACACCGATTCTATCCTTTTCAGGTACTCCTCCGGACAGTTTTTCGGTACTCGCACGGATTCTACCTTTTCCCGGTACTGGCCCGGATTCTACCATTTTCGGGTATTGACACCGATTCTATCCTTTTCAGGTACTCCTCCGGACAGTTTTTCGGTACTCGCACGGATTCTACCTTTTCCCGGTACTGGCCCGGATTCTACCATTTTCGGGTATTCACACCGATTCTACCCTTTTCAGGTACTCGTCCGGACAGTTTATCGGTACTCGCACGGATTCTACCTTTTCCCGGTACTGGCCTGGATTCTACCATTTTCGGTCATTCACACCGATTCTATCCTTTTCAGGTACTAGTCCGGACAGTTTATCGGTACTCGCACGGATTCTACCTTTTCTCGGTACTGGCCCGGATTCTACCATTTTCGGGTATTGACACCGATTCTATCCTTTTCAGGTACTCCTCCGGACAGTTTTTCGGTACTCGCACGGATTCTACCTTTTCCCGGTACTGGCCCGGATTCTACCATTTTCGGGTATTCACACCGATTCTACCCTTTTCAGGTACTCGTCCGGACAGTTTATCGGTACTCGCACGGATTCTACCTTTTCCCGGTACTGGCCTGGATTCTACCATTTTCGGTCATTCACACCGATTCTACCCTTTTCAGGTACTCGTCCGGATAGTTTATCGGTACTCGCATGGATTCTACCTTTTCCCGGTAGTGGAACGGATTCTACCATTTTCGGGTATTGACACCGATTCTATCCTTTTCAGGTACTAGTCCGGACAGTTTATCGGTACTCGCACGGATTCTACCTTTTCTCGGTACTGGCCCGGATTCTACCATTTTCGGGTATTGACACCGATTCTATCCTTTTCAGGTACTCCTCCGGACAGTTTATCGGTACTCGCACGGATTCTACCCTTTCCCAGTACTGGCCCTTATTCTACCATTTTCGGGTATTGACACCGATTCTACCCTTTTCAGGTACTAGTCCGGACAGTTTATCGGTACTCGCACGGATTCTACCTTTTCTCGGTACTGGCCCGGATTTTACCATTTTCGGGTATTGACACCGATTCTATCCTTTTCAGGTACTCGTCCGGACAGTTTTTCGGTACTCGCACGGATTCTACCTTTTCCCGGTACTGGCCCGGATTCTACCATTTTCGGGTATTGACACCGATTCTATCCTTTTCAGGTACTCGTCCGGATAGTTTATCGGTTATCGCATGGATTCTACCTTTTCCCGGTAGTGGCCGGGATTCTACCATTTGCGGGTATTGACACCGATTCTATCCTTTTCAGGTACTAGTCCGGACAGTTTATCGGTACTCGCACGGATTCTACCTTTTCTCGGTACTGGCCCGGATTCTACCATTTTCCCGTATTGACACCGATTCTATCCTTTTCAGGTACTCCTCCGGACAGTTTATCGTTACTCGCACGGAATCTACCTTTTCCCGGTACTGGCCCTTATTATACCATTTTCGGGTATTGACACCGATTCTACCCTTTTCAGGTACTCGTCCGGAAAGCTTTTCTGTACTCGCACGGATTCTACCTTTTCCCGGTACTGGCCTGGATTCTACCATTTTCGGGTATTGACACCGATTCTATCCTGTTAAGGTACTCGTCCGAACAGTTTTTCGGTACTCGCACGGATTCTACCTTTTCCCGGTACTGGCCCGAATTCTTCCATTTTCGGGTATTGACACCGATTCTACCCTTTTCAGGTACTAGTCCGGACAGTTTATCGGTACTCGCACGGATTCTACCTTTTCTCGGTACTGGCCCGGATTCTACCATTTTCGGGTATTGACACCGATTCTATCCTTTTCAGGTACTCCTCCGGACAGTTTATCGGTACTCGCACGGATTCTACCCTTTCCCGGTACTGGCCCTTATTCTACCATTTTCGGGTATTGACACCGATTCTACCCTTTTCAGGTACTCGTCCGGACAGTTTTTCGGTACTCGCACGGATTCTACCTTTTCCCGGTACTGGCCCGGATTCTACCATTTTCGGGTATTGACACCGATTCTATCCTTTTCAGGTACTCCTCCGGACAGTTTTTCGGTACTCGCACGGATTCTACCTTTTCCCGGTACTGGCCCGGATTCTACCATTTTCGGGTATTGACACCGATTCTCTCCTTTTCAGGTACTCGTCCGGACAGTTTATCGGTACTCGCACGGATTCTACCTTTTCCCGGTACTAGCCCGGATTCTACCATTTTCGGGTATTGACACCGATTCTACCCTTTTCAGGTACTCGCCCGGACAGTTTATCAGTACTCGCACGGATTCTACCTTTTCCCGGTACTGGCCTGGATTCTACCATTTTCGGTCATTCACACCGATTCTACCCTTTTTAGGTACTCGTCCGGACAGTTTATCGGTACTCGCATGGATTCTACCTTTTCCCGGTAGTGGCCGGGATTCTACCATTTGCGGGTATTGACACCGATTCTATCCTTTTCAGGTACTAGTCCGGACAGTTTATCGGTACTCGCACGGATTCTACCTTTTCTCGGTACTGGCCCGGATTCTACCATTTTCGGGTATTGACACCGATTCTATCCTTTTCAGGTACTCCTCCGGACAGTTTATCGTTACTCGCACGGATTCTACCTTTTCCCGGTACTGGCCCTTATTATACCATTTTCGGGTATTGACACCGATTCTACCCTTTTCAGGTACTCGTCCGGACAGTTTTTCTGTACTCGCACGGATTCTACCTTTTCCCGGTACTGGCCTGGATTCTACCATTTTCGGGTATTGACACCGATTCTATCCTTTTAAGGTACTCGTCCGAACAGTTTTTCGGTACTCGCACGGATTCTACCTTTTCCCGGTACTGGCCCGAATTCTTCCATTTTCGGGTATTGACACCGATTCTACCCTTTTCAGGTACTAGTCCGGACAGTTTATCGGTACTCGCACGGATTCTACCTTTTCTCGGTACTGGCCCGGATTCTACCATTTTCGGGTATTGACACCGATTCTATCCTTTTCAGGTACTCCTCCGGACAGTTTATCGGTACTCGCACGGATTCTACCCTTTCCCGGTACTGGCCCTTATTCTACCATTTTCGGGTATTGACACCGATTCTACCCTTTTCAGGTACTCGTCCGGACAGTTTTTCGGTACTCGCACGGATTCTACCTTTTCCCGGTACTGGCCCGGATTCTACCATTTTCGGGTATTGACACCGATTCTATCCTTTTCAGGTACTCGTCCTGACAGTTTATCGGTACTCGCACGGATTCTAACTTTTCTCGGTACTGGCCCGGATTCTACCATTTTCGGTTATTGACACCGATTCTATCCTTTTTAGGTACTCCTCCGGACAGTTTATCGGTACTCGCACGGATTCTACCTTTTCCCGGTACTGGCCCGGATTCTACCATTTTCGGGTATTGACACCGATTCTCTCCTTTTCAGGTACTCCTCCGGACAATTTATCGGTACTCGCACGGATTCTACCTTTTCCCGGTACTGGCCCGGATTCTACCATTTTTGGGTATTGACACCGATTCTATCCTTTTCAGGTACTCCTCCGGACAGTTTTTCGGTACTCGCACGGATTCTACCTTTTCCCGGTACTGGCCCGGATTCTACCATTTTCGGGTATTCACACCGATTCTACCCTTTTCAGGTACTCGTCCGGACAGTTTATCGGTACTCGCACGGATTCTACCTTTTCCCGGTACTGGCCTGGATTCTACCATTTTCGGTCATTCACACCGATTCTACCCTTTTCAGGTACTCGTCCGGATAGTTTATCGGTACTCGCATGGATTCTACCTTTTCCCGGTAGTGGAACGGATTCTACCATTTTCGGGTATTGACACCGATTCTATCCTTTTCAGGTACTAGTCCGGACAGTTTATCGGTACTCGCACGGATTCTACCTTTTCTCGGTACTGGCCCGGATTCTACCATTTTCGGGTATTGACACCGATTCTATCCTTTTCAGGTACTCCTCCGGACAGTTTATCGGTACTCGCACGGATTCTACCCTTTCCCAGTACTGGCCCTTATTCTACCATTTTCGGGTATTGACACCGATTCTACCCTTTTCAGGTACTCGTCCGGATAGTTTTTCGGTACTCGCACGGATTCTACCTTTTCCCGGTACTGGCCCGGATTCTACCATTTTCGGGTATTGACACCGATTCTAGCCTTTTCAGGTACTCGTCCTGACAGTTTATCGGTACTCGCACGGATTCTACCTTTTCTCGGTACTGGCCCGAATTCTTCCATTTTCGGGTATTGACACCGATTCTACCCTTTTCAGGTACTAGTCCGGACATTTTATCGGTACTCGCACGGATTCTACCTTTTCACGGTACTGGCCCGGATTCTACCATTTTCGGGTATTGACACCGATTCTATCCTTTTCAGGTACTCCTCCGGACAGTTTATCGGTACTCGCACGGATTCTACCCTTTCCCGGTACTGGCCCTTATTCTACCATTTTCGGGTATTGACACCGATTCTACCCTTTTCAGGTACTTGTCCGGACAGTTTTTCGGTACTCGCACGGTTTCTACCTTTTCCCGGTACTGGCCCGGATTCTACCATTTTCGGGTATTGACACCGATCCTATCCTTTTCAGGTACTCGTCCGGACAGTTTATCGGTACTCGCACGGATTCTACCTTTTCTCGGTACTAGCCCGGATTCTACCATTTTCGGGTATTGACACCGATTCTATCCTTTTCAGGTACTCCTCCGGACAGTTTTTCGGTACTCGCACGGATTCTACCTTTTCCCGGTACTGGCCCGGATTCTACCATTTTCGGGTATTGACACCGATTCTCTCCTTTTCAGGTACTCGTCCGGACAGTTTATCGGTACTCGCACGGATTCTACCTTTTCCCGGTACTAGCCCGGATTCTACCATTTTCGGGTATTCACACCGATTCTACCCTTTTCAGGTACTCGTCCGGACAGTTTATCGGTACTCGCACGGATTCTACCTTTTCCCGGTACTGGCCTGGATTCTACCATTTTCGGTCATTCACACCGATTCTACCCTTTTCAGGTACTCGTCCGGACAGTTTATCGGTACTCGCATGGATTCTACCTTTTCCCGGTAGTGGCCGGGATTCTACCATTTGCGGGTATTGACACCGATTCTATCCTTTTCAGGTACTCCTCCGGACAGTTTATCGTTACTCGCACGGATTCTACCTTTTCCCGGTACTGGCCCTTATTCTACCATTTTCGGGTATTGACACCGATTCTACCCTTTTCAGGTACTCGTCCGGACAGTTTTTCGGTACTCGCACGGATTCTACCTTTTCCCGGTACTGGCCCGGATTCTACCATTTTCGGGTATTCACACCGATTCTACCCTTTTCAGGTACTCGTTCGGACAGTTTATCGGTACTCGCACGGATTCTACCTTTTCCCGGTACTGGCCTGGATTCTACCATTTTCGGTCATTCACACCGATTCTACCCTTTTCAGGTACTCGTCCGGACAGTTTATCGGTACTCGCATGGATTCTACCTTTTCCCGGTAGTGGCCCGGATTCAACTATTTTCGGGTATTGACACCGATTCTATCTTTTTCAGGTACTAGTCCGGACAGTTTATCGGTACTCGCACGGATTCTACCTTTTCCCGGTACTGGCCCTTATTCTACCATTTTCGGGTATTGACACCGATTCTACCCTTTTCAGGTACTCGTCCGGACAGTTTTTCGGTACTCGCACGGATTCTACCTTTTCCCGGTACTGGCCCGAATTCTTCCATTTTCGGGTATTGACACCGATTCTACCCTTTTCAGGTACTAGTCCGGACATTTTATCGGTACTCGCACGGATTCTACCTTTTCACGGTACTGGCCCGGATTCTACCATTTTCGGGTATTGACACCGATTCTATCCTTTTCAGGTACTCCTCCGGACAGTTTATCGGTACTCGCACGGATTCTACCCTTTCCCGGTACTGGCCCTTATTCTACCATTTTCCGGTATTGACACCGATTCTACCCTTTTCAGGTACTTGTCCGGACAGTTTTTCGGTACTCGCACGGTTTCTACCTTTTCCCGGTACTGGCCCGGATTCTACCATTTTCGGGTATTGACACCGATCCTATCCTTTTCAGGTACTCGTCCGGACAGTTTATCGGTACTCGCACGGATTCTACCTTTTCTCGGTACTAGCCCGGATTCTACCATTTTCGGGTATTGACACCGATTCTATCCTTTTCAGGTACTCCTCCGGACAGTTTTTCGGTACTCGCACGGATTCTACCTTTTCCCGGTACTGGCCCGGATTCTACCATTTTCGGGTATTGACACCGATTCTCTCCTTTTCAGGTACTCGTCCGGACAGTTTATCGGTACTCGCACGGATTCTACCTTTTCCCGGTACTAGCCCGGATTCTACCATTTTCGGGTATTCACACCGATTCTACCCTTTTCAGGTACTCGTCCGGACAGTTTATCGGTACTCGCACGGATTCTACCTTTTCCCGGTACTAGCCTGGATTCTACCATTTTCGGTCATTCACACCGATTCTACCCTTTTCAGGTACTCGTCCGGACAGTTTATCGGTACTCGCATGGATTCTACCTTTTCCCGGTAGTGGCCGGGATTCTACCATTTGCGGGTATTGACACCGATTCTATCCTTTTCAGGTACTCCTCCGGACAGTTTATCGTTACTCGCACGGATTCTACCTTTTCCCGGTACTGGCCCTTATTCTACCATTTTCGGGTATTGACACCGATTCTACCCTTTTCAGGTACTCGTCCGGACAGTTTTTCGGTACTCGCACGGATTCTACCTTTTCCCGGTACTGGCCCGGATTCTACCATTTTCGGGTATTCACACCGATTCTACCCTTTTCAGGTACTCGTTCGGACAGTTTATCGGTACTCGCACGGATTCTACCTTTTCCCGGTACTGGCCTGGATTCTACCATTTTCGGTCATTCACACCGATTCTACCCTTTTCAGGTACTCGTCCGGACAGTTTATCGGTACTCGCATGGATTCTACCTTTTCCCGGTAGTGGCCCGGATTCAACTATTTTCGGGTATTGACACCGATTCTATCTTTTTCAGGTACTAGTCCGGACAGTTTATCGGTACTCGCACGGATTCTACCTTTTCCCGGTACTGGCCCTTATTCTACCATTTTCGGGTATTGACACCGATTCTACCCTTTTCAGGTACTCGTCCGGACAGTTTTTCGGTACTCGCACGGATTCTACCTTTTCCCGGTACTGGCCCGAATTCTTCCATTTTCGGGTATTGACACCGATTCTACCCTTTTCAGGTACTAGTCCGGACATTTTATCGGTACTCGCACGGATTCTACCTTTTCACGGTACTGGCCCGGATTCTACCATTTTCGGGTATTGACACCGATTCTATCCTTTTCAGGTACTCCTCCGGACAGTTTATCGGTACTCGCACGGATTCTACCCTTTCCCGGTACTGGCCCTTATTCTACCATTTTCGGGTATTGACACCGATTCTACCCTTTTCAGGTACTTGTCCGGACAGTTTTTCGGTACTCGCACGGTTTCTACCTTTTCCCGGTACTGGCCCGGATTCTACCATTTTCGGGTATTGACACCGATCCTATCCTTTTCAGGTACTCGTCCGGACAGTTTATCGGTACTCGCACGGATTCTACCTTTTCTCGGTACTAGCCCGGATTCTACCATTTTCGGGTATTGACACCGATTCTATCCTTTTCAGGTACTCCTCCGGACAGTTTTTCGGTACTCGCACGGATTCTACCTTTTCCCGGTACTGGCCCGGATTCTACCATTTTCGGGTATTGACACCGATTCTCTCCTTTTCAGGTACTCGTCCGGACAGTTTATCGGTACTCGCACGGATTCTACCTTTTCCCGGTACTAGCCCGGATTCTACCATTTTCGGGTATTCACACCGATTCTACCCTTTTCAGGTACTCGTCCGGACAGTTTATCGGTACTCGCACGGATTCTACCTTTTCCCGGTACTAGCCTGGATTCTACCATTTTCGGTCATTCACACCGATTCTACCCTTTTCAGGTACTCGTCCGGACAGTTTATCGGTACTCGCATGGATTCTACCTTTTCCCGGTAGTGGCCGGGATTCTACCATTTGCGGGTATTGACACCGATTCTATCCTTTTCAGGTACTCCTCCGGACAGTTTATCGTTACTCGCACGGATTCTACCTTTTCCCGGTACTGGCCCTTATTCTACCATTTTCGGGTATTGACACCGATTCTACCCTTTTCAGGTACTCGTCCGGACAGTTTTTCGGTACTCGCACGGATTCTACCTTTTCCCGGTACTGGCCCGGATTCTACCATTTTCGGGTATTCACACCGATTCTACCCTTTTCAGGTACTCGTTCGGACAGTTTATCGGTACTCGCACGGATTCTACCTTTTCCCGGTACTGGCCTGGATTCTACCATTTTCGGTCATTCACACCGATTCTACCCTTTTCAGGTACTCGTCCGGACAGTTTATCGGTACTCGCAGGGATTCTACCTTTTCCCGGTAGTGGCCCGGATTCAACCATTTTCGGGTATTGACACCGATTCTATCTTTTTCAGGTACTAGTCCGGACAGTTTATCGGTACTCGCACGGATTCTACCTTTTCCCGGTACTGGCCCTTATTCTACCATTTTCGGGTATTGACACCGATTCTACCCTTTTCAGGTACTCGTCCGGACAGTTTTTCGGTACTCGCACGGATTCTACCTTTTCCCGGTACTGGCCCGGATTCTACCATTTTCGGGTATTGACACCGATTCTCTCCTTTTCAGGTACTCGTCCGGACAGTTTGTCGGTACTCGCACGGATTCTACCTTTTCCCGGTAGTGGCCCGGATTCTACCATTTTCGGTCATTCACACCGATTCAACCCTTTTCAGGTACTCGTCCGTAGAGTTTTTCGGTACTCGCACGGATTCTACCTTTTCCCGGTAGTGGCCCGGATTCAACCATTTTCGGGTATTGACACCGATTCTATCCTTTTCAGGTACTCGTCCGGACAGTTTACCGGTACTCGCATGGATTCTACCTTTTCCCGGTAGTGGCCCGGATTCAACCATTTTCGGGTATTGACACCGATTCTATCCTTTTCAGGTACTAGTCCGGACAGTTTATCGGTACTCGCACGGATTCTACCTTTTCCCGGTACTGGCCCTTATTCTACCATTTTCGGGTATTGACACCGATTCTATCCTTTTAAGGTACTCGTCCGAACAGTTTTTCGGTACTCGCACGGATTCTACCTTTTCCCGGTACTGGCCCGAATTCTTCCATTTTCGGGTATTGACACCGATTCTACCCTTTTCAGGTACTATTCCGGACATTTTATCGGTACTCGCACGGATTCTACCTTTTCACGGTACTGGCCCGGATTCTACCATTTTCGGGTATTGACACCGATTCTATCCTTTTCAGGTACTCCTCCGGACAGTTTATCGGTACTCGCACGGATTCTACCCTTTCCCGGTACTGGCCCTTATTCTACCATTTTCGGGTATTGACACCGATTCTACCCTTTTCAGGTACTTGTCCGGACAGTTTTTCGGTACTCGCACGGTTTCTACCTTTTCCCGGTACTGGCCCGGATTCTACCATTTTCGGGTATTGACACCGATCCTATCCTTTTCAGGTACTCGTCCGGACAGTTTATCGGTACTCGCACGGATTCTACCTTTTCTCGGTACTAGCCCGGATTCTACCATTTTCGGGTATTGACACCGATTCTATCCTTTTCAGGTACTCCTCCGGACAGTTTTTCGGTACTCGCACGGATTCTACCTTTTCCCGGTACTGTCCCGGATTCTACCATTTTCGGGTATTGACACCGATTCTCTCCTTTTCAGGTACTCGTCCGGACAGTTTATCGGTACTCGCACGGATTCTACCTTTTCCCGGTACTAGCCCGGATTCTACCATTTTCGGGTATTCACACCGATTCTACCCTTTTCAGGTACTCGTCCGGACAGTTTATCGGTACTCGCACGGATTCTACCTTTTCCCGGTACTGGCCTGGATTCTACCATTTTCGGTCATTCACACCGATTCTACCCTTTTCAGGTACTCGTCCGGACAGTTTATCGGTACTCGCATGGATTCTACCTTTTCCCGGTAGTGGCCGGGATTCTACCATTTGCGGGTATTGACACCGATTCTATCCTTTTCAGGTACTCCTCCGGACAGTTTATCGTTACTCGCACGGATTCTACCTTTTCCCGGTACTGGCCCTTATTCTACCATTTTCGGGTATTGACACCGATTCTACCCTTTTCAGGTACTCGTCCGGACAGTTTTTCTGTACTCGCACGGATTCTACCTTTTCCCGGTACTGGCCTGGATTCTACCATTTTCGGGTATTGACACCGATTCTATCCTTTTAAGGTACACGTCCGAACAATTTTTCGGTACTCGCATGGATTGTACCTTTTCCCGGTAGTGGCCGGGATTCTACCATTTGCGGGTATTGACACCGATTCTATCCTTTTCAGGTACTAGTCCGGATGTTTTATCGGTACTCACACGAATTCTACCTTTTCTCGGTACTGGCCCGGATTCTACCATTTTCGGGTATTGACACCGATTCTATCCTTTTCAGGTACTCCTCCGGACAGTTTATCGTTACTCGCACGGATTCTACCTTTTCCCGGTACTGGCCCGGATTCTACCATTTTCGGGTATTCACACCGATTCTACCCTTTTCAGGTACTCGTCCGGACAGTTTATCGGTACTCGCACGGATTCTACCTTTTCCCGGTACTGGCCTGGATTCTACCATTTTCGGTCATTCACACCGATTCTACCCTTTTCAGGTACTCGTCCGGACAGTTTATCGGTACTCGCATGGATTCTACCTTTTCCCGGTAGTGGCCGGGAATCTACCATTTGCGGGTATTGACACCGATTCTATCCTTTTCAGGTACTAGTCCGGACAGTTTATCGGTACTCGCACGGATTCTACCTTTTCTCGGTACTGGCCCGGATTCTACCATTTTCGGGTATTGACACCGATTCTATCCTTTTCAGGTACTCCTCCGGACAGTTTATCGGTACTCGCACGGATTCTACCCTTTCCCGGTACTGGCCCTTATTCTACCATTTTCGGGTATTGACACCGATTCTACCCCTTTCAGGTACTCGTCCGGCCAGTTTTTCGGTACTCGCACGGATTCCACCTTTTCCCGGTACTGGCCCGGATTCTACCATTTTCGGGTATTCACACCGATTCTACCCTTTTCAGGTACTCGTCCGGACAGTTTATCGGTACTCGCACGGATTCTACCTTTTCCCGGTACTGGCCTGGATTCTACCATTTTCGGTCATTCACACCGATTCTACCCTTTTCAGGTACTCGTCCGGACAGTTTATCGGTACTCGCATGGATTCTACCTTTTCCCGGTAGTGGCCCGGATTCAACCATTTTCGGGTATTCACACCGATTCTATCTTTTTCAGGTACTAGTCCGGACAGTTTATCGGTACTCGCACGGATTCTACCTTTTCCCGGTACTGGCCCTTATTCTACCATTTTCGGGTATTGACACCGATTCTACCCTTTTCAGGTACTCGTCCGGACAGTTTTTCGGTACTCGCACGGATTCTACCTTTTCCCGGTACTGGCCCGGATTCTACCATTTTCGGGTATTGACACCGATTCTCTCCTTTTCAGGTACTCGTCCGGACAGTTTATCGGTACTCGCACGGATTCTACCTTTTCCCGGTACTAGCCCGGATTCTACCATTTTCGGGTATTCACACCGATTCTACCCTTTTCAGGTACTCGTCCGGACAGTTTATCGGTACTCGCACGGATTCTACCTTTTCCCGGTACTGGCCTGGATTCTACCATTTTCGGTCATTCACACCGATTCTACCCTTTTCAGGTACTCGTCCGGACAGTTTATCGGTACTCGCATGGATTCTACCTTTTCCCGGTAGTGGCCGGGAATCTACCATTTGCGGGTATTGACACCAATTCTATCCTTTTCAGGTACTAGTCCGGACAGTTTATCGGTACTCGCACAGATTCTACCTTTTCTCGGTACTGGCCTGGATTCTACCATTTTCGGGTATTGACACCGATTCTATCCTTTTCAGGTACTCCTCCGGACAGTTTATCGGTACTCGCACGGATTCTACCCTTTCCCGGTACTGGCCCTTATTCTACCATTTTCGGGTATTGACACCGATTCTACCCTTTTCAGGTACTCGTCCGGACAGTTTTTCGGTACTCGCACGGATTCTACCTTTTCCCGGTACTGGCCCGGATTCTACCATTTTCGGGTATTCACACCGATTCTACCCTTTTCAGGTACTCGTTCGGACAGTTTATCGGTACTCGCACGGATTCTACCTTTTCCCGGTACTGGCCTGGATTCTACCATTTTCGGTCATTCACACCGATTCTACCCTTTTCAGGTACTCGTCCGGACAGTTTATCGGTACTCGCATGGATTCTACCTTTTCCCGGTAGTGGCCCGGATTCAACCATTTTCGGGTATTGACACCGATTCTATCTTTTTCAGGTACTAGTCCGGACAGTTTATCGGTACTCGCACGGATTCTACCTTTTCCCGGTACTGGCCCTTATTCTACCATTTTCGGGTATTGACACCGATTCTACCCTTTTCAGGTACTCGTCCGGACAGTTTTTCGGTACTCGCACGGATTCTACCTTTTCCCGGTACTGGCCCGGATTCTACCATTTTCGGGTATTGACACCGATTCTCTCCTTTTCAGGTACTCGTCCGGACAGTTTATCGGTACTCGCACGGATTCTACCTTTTCCCGGTACTAGCCCGGATTCTACCATTTTCGGGTATTCACACCGATTCTACCCTTTTCAGGTACTCGTCCGGACAGTTTATCGGTACTCGCACGGATTCTACCTTTTCCCGGTACTGGCCTGGATTCTACCATTTTCGGTCATTCACACCGATTCTACCCTTTTCAGGTACTCGTCCGGACAGTTTATCGGTACTCGCATGGATTCTACCTTTTCCCGGTAGTGGCCGGGAATCTACCTTTTGCGGGTATTCACACCGATTCTATCCTTTTCAGGTACTAGTCCGGACAGTTTATCGGTACTCGCACGGATTCTACCTTTTCTCGGTACTGGCCCGGATTCTACCATTTTCGGGTATTCACACCGATTCTATCCTTTTCAGGTACTCCCCCGGACAGTTTATCGGTACTCGCTCGGATTCTACCTTTTCCCGGTACTGGCCCTTATTCTACCATTTTCGGGTATTGACACCGATTCTACCCTTTTCAGGTACTCGTCCGGACAGTTTTTCTGTACTCGCACGGATTCTACCTTTTCCCGGTACTGGCCCGAATTCTACCATTTTCGGGTATTGACACCGATTCTACCCTTTTCAGGTACTCGTCCGGACAGTTTTTCGGTACTCGCACGGATTCTACCTTTTCCCGGTACTGGCCCGGATTCTACCATTTTCGGGTATTCACACCGATTCTACCCTTTTCAGGTACTCGTCCGGACAGTTTATCGGTACTCGCACGGATTCTACCTTTTCCCGGTACTGGCCTGGATTCTACCATTTTCGGTCATTCACACCGATTCTACCCTTTTCAGGTACTCGTCCGGACAGTTTATCGGTACTCGCATGGATTCTACCTTTTCCCGGTAGTGGCCCGGATTCAACCATTTTCGGGTATTGACACCGATTCTATCTTTTTCAGGTACTAGTCCGGACAGTTTATCGGTACTCGCACGGATTCTACCTTTTCCCGATACTGGCCCTTATTCTACCATTTTCGGGTATTGACACCGATTCTACCCTTTTCAGGTACTCGTCCGGACAGTTTTTCTGTACTCGCACGGATTCTACCTTTTCCCGGTACTGGCCTGGATTCTACCATTTTCGGGTATTGACACCGATTCTATCCTTTTAAGGTACTCGTCCGAACAGTTTTTCGGTACTCGCACGGATTCTACCTTTTCCCGGTACTGGCCCGAATTCTTCCATTTTCGGGTATTGACACCGATTCTACCCTTTTCAGGTACTAGTCCGGACATTTTATCGGTACTCGCACGGATTCTACCTTTTCACGGTACTGGCCCGGATTCTACCATTTTCGGGTATTGACACCGATTCTATCCTTTTCAGGTACTCCTCCGGACAGTTTATCGGTACTCGCACGGATTCTACCCTTTCCCGGTACTGGCCCTTATTCTACCATTTTCGGGTATTGACACCGATTCTACCCTTTTCAGGTACTCGTCCGGACAGTTTTTCGGTACTCGCACGGATTCTACCTTTTCTCGGTACTAGCCCGGATTCTACCATTTTCGGTCATTCACACCGATTCTACCCTTTTCAGGTACTGGTCCGGACAGTTTATCGGTACTCGCATGGATTCTACCTTTTCCCGGTAGTGGCCCGGATTCTACCATTTTCGGGTATTGACACCGATTCTATCCTTTTCAGGTACTAGTCCGGACAGTTTATCGGTACTCGCACGGATTCTACCTTTTCTCGGTACTGGCCCGGATTCTACCATTTTCGGGTATTGACACCGATTCTATCCTTTTCAGGTACTCCTCCGGACAGTTTATCGGTACTCGCACGGATTCTACCTTTTCCCGGTACTGGCCCGGACTCTACCATTTTTGGGTATTTACACCGATTCTATCCTTTTCAGGTACTCTTCCGGACAGTTTTTCGGTACTCGCACGGATTCTACCTTTTCCCGGTACTGGCCTGGATTCTACCATTTTCGGGTATTGACACCGATTCTATCCTTTTCAGGTACTAGTCCGGACAGTTTATCGGTACTCGCACGGATTCTACCTTTTCCCGGTACTGGCCCGGACTCTACCATTTTTGGGTATTTACACCGATTCAATCCTTTTCAGGTACTCGTCCGGACAGTTTATCGGTACTCGCATGGATTCTACCTTTTCCCGGTAGTGGCCCGGATTCTACCATTTTCGGGTATTGACACGATTCTATCCTTTTAAGGTACTCGTCCGGACAGTTTATCGGTACTCGCACGGATTCTACCTTTCCCGGTACTGGCCTGGATTCTACCATTTTCGGGTATTGACACCGATTCTATCCTTTTCAGGTACTAGTCCGGACAGTTTATCGGTACTCGCACGGATTCTACCTTTTCTCGGTAATGGCCCGGATTCTACCATTTTCGGGTATTGACACCGATTCTATCCTTTTCAGGTACTCCTCCGGACAGTTTATCGATACTCGCACGCATTCTACCTTTTCCCGCTACTGGCCCTTATTCTACCATTTTCGGGTATTGACACCGATTCTACCCTTTTCAGGTACTCGTCCGGACAGTTTATCTGTACTCGCACGGATTCTACCTTTTCCCGGTACTAGCCTGGATTCTACCATTTTCGGTCATTCACACCGATTCTACCCTTTTCAGGTACTCGTCCGGACAGTTTATCGGTACTCGCATGGATTCTACCTTTTCTCGGTAGTGGCCCGGATTCTACCATTTTCGGGTATTGACACCGATTCTATCCTTTTCAGGTACTAGTCCGGACAGTTTGTCGGTACTCGCACGGATTCTACCTTTTCTCGGTACTGGCCCGGATTCTACCATTTTCGGGTATTGACACCGATTCTATCCTTTTCAGGTACTCCTCCGGACAGTTTTTCGGTACTCGCACGGATTTTGCCTTTTCCCGGTACTGGCCTGGATTCTACCATTTTCGGGTATTGACACCGATTCTATCCTTTTCAGGTACTCGTCCGGACAGTTTATCGGTACTCGCACGGATTCTACCTTTTCCCGGTACTGGCCCGGACTCTACCATTTTTGGGTATTTACACCGATTCTATCCTTTTCAGGTAGTCTTCCTGACAGTTTTTCGGTACTCGCACGGATTTTACCTTTTCCCGGTACTGGCCTGGATTCTACCATTTTCGGGTATTGGCACCGATTCTACCCTTTTCAGGTACTCGTCCGGACAGTTTATCGGTACTCGCACGGATTCTACCTTTTCCCGGTACTGGCCCGGATTCTACCATTTTCGATCATTCACACCGATTCTATCCTTTTCAGGTACTCGTACGGACAGTTTATCGGTACTCGCACGGATTCTACCTTTTCCCGGTACTGGCCCGGATTCTACCATTTTCGGTCATTCACACCGATTCTATCCTTTTCAGGTACTCGTACGGACAGTTTATCGGTACTCGCACGGATTCTACCTTTTCCTTGTTTTGGACCGGATTCTTCCATTTTTGGGTATTCACATCGATTCTACCCTTTTTAGGGCATGGTCCGGACAGTTTTTCGTTACTCGCACGGATTCTACCTTTTCCCGGTACTGGCCCGGATTCTACCATTTTCGGTCATTCACACCGATTCTATCCTTTTCACGTACTCGTACGGACAGTTTATCGGTAGTCGCACGGATTCTACCTTTTCCCCGTTCTGGCCCGGATTGTACCATTTTCGGGTATTCACACCGATTCTACCCTTTTCAGATACTCGTCCGGACAGTTTATCGGTACTCGCACGGATTCTACCTTTTCCCGGTACTGGCACGGATTCTACCATTTTCGGGTATTGACACCGATTCTATCCTTTTAAGGTACTCGTCCGGACAGTTTATCGGTACTCGCACGGATTCTACCTTTCCTCGGTACTGGCCCGGATTCTACCATTTTCGGGTATTGACACCGATTCTACCCTTTTCAGGTACTAGTCCGGACAGTTTATCGGTACTCGCACGGATTCTACCTTTTCCCGGTACTGGCCCGGACTCTACCATTTTTGGGTATTTACACCGATTCTATCCTTTTCAGGTACTCTTCCGGACAGTTTTTCGGTACTCGCACGGATTCTACCTTTTCCCGGTACTGGCCTGGATTCTACCATTTTCGGGTATTGACACCGATTCTATCCTTTTCAGGTACTCGTCCGGACAGTTTATCGGTACTCGCACGGATTCTACCTTTTCCCGGTACTGGCCCGGACTCTACCATTTTTGGGTATTTACACCGATTCTATCCTTTTCAGGTACTCTTCCGGACAGTTTTTCGGTACTCGCACGGATTCTACCTTTTCCCGGTACTGGCCTGGATTCTACCATTTTCGGGTATTGGCACCGATTCTACCCTTTTCAGGTACTCGTCCGGACAGTTTATCGGTACTCGCACGGATTCTACCTTTTCCCGGTACTGGCCCGGATTCCACCATTTTCGATCATTCACACCGATTCTATCCTTTTCAGGTACTCGTACGGACAGTTTATCGGTACTCGCACGGATTCTACCTTTTCCCGGTACTGGCCCGGATTCTACCATTTTCGGTCATTCACACCGATTCTATCCTTTTCAGGTACTCGTACGGACAGCTTATCGGTACTCGCACGGATTCTACCATTTTCGGGTATTGACACCGATTCTATCCTTTTAAGCTACTCGTCCGAACAGTTTTTCGGTACTCGCACGGATTCTACCTTTTCCCGGTACTGGCCCGAATTCTTCCATTTTCGGGTATTGACACCGATTCTACCCTTTTCAGGTACTAGTCCGGACAGTTTATCGGTACTCGCACGGATTCTACCTTTTCCCGGTACTGGCCCGGATTCTACCATTTTCGGGTATTGACACCGATTCTCTCCTTTTCAGGTACTCGTCCGGACAGTTTATCGGTACTCGCACGGATTCTACCTTTTCCCGGTACTGGCCCGGATTCTACCATTTTCGGGTATTCACACCGATTCTACCCTTTTCAGGTACTCGTCCGGACAGTTTATCGGTACTCGCACGGATTCTACCTTTTCCCGGTACTGGCCCGGACTCTACCATTTTTGGGTATTTACACCGATTCTATCCTTTTCAGGTACTCTTCCGGACAGTTTTTCGGTACTCGCACGGATTCTACCTTTTCCCGGTACTGGCCTGGATTCTACCATTTTCGGGTATTGGCACCGATTCTACCCTTTTCAGGTACTCGTCCGGACAGTTTATCGGTACTCGCACGGATTCTACCTTTTCCCGGTACTGGCCCGGATTCCACCATTTTCGATCATTCACACCGATTCTATCCTTTTCAGGTACTCGTACGGACAGTTTATCGGTACTCGCACGGATTCTACCTTTTCCCGGTACTGGCCCGGATTCTACCATTTTCGGTCATTCACACCGATTCTATCCTTTTCAGGTACTCGTACGGACAGTTTATCGGTACTCGCACGGATTCTACCATTTTCGGGTATTGACACCGATTCTATCCTTTTAAGCTACTCGTCCGAACAGTTTTTCGGTACTCGCACGGATTCTACCTTTTCCCGGTACTGGCCCGAATTCTTCCATTTTCGGGTATTGACACCGATTCTACCCTTTTCAGGTACTAGTCCGGACAGTTTATCGGTACTCGCACGGATTCTACCTTTTCCCGGTACTGGCCCGGATTCTACCATTTTCGGGTATTGACACCGATTCTCTCCTTTTCAGGTACTCGTCCGGACAGTTTATCGGTACTCGCACGGATTCTACCTTTTCCCGGTACTGGCCCGGATTCTACCATTTTCGGGTATTCACACCGATTCTACCCTTTTCAGGTACTCGTCCGGACAGTTTATCGGTACTCGCACGGATTCTACCTTTTCCCGGTACTGGCCCGGACTCTACCATTTTTGGGTATTTACACCGATTCTATCCTTTTCAGGTACTCTTCCGGACAGTTTTTCGGTACTCGCACGGATTCTACCTTTTCCCGGTACTGGCCGGGATTCTACCATTTTCGGGTATTGACACCGATTCTATCCTTTTCAGGTACTCGTCCGGACAGTTTATCGGTACTCGCACGGATTCTACCTTTTCCCGGTACTGGCCCGGATTCTACCATTTTCGGGTATTCACACCGATTCTACCCTTTTCAGGTACTCGTCCGGACAGTTTATCGGTACTCGCACGGATTCTACCTTTTCCCGGTACTGGCCCGGAGTCTACCATTTTTGGGTATTTACACCGATTCTATCCTTTTCAGGTAGTCTTCCTGACAGTTTTTCGGTACTCGCACGGATTCTACCTTTTCCCGGTACTGGCCTGGATTCTACCATTTTCGGGTATTGGCACCGATTCTACCCTTTTCAGGTACTCGTCCGGACAGTTTATCGGTACTCGCACGGATTCTACCTTTTCCCGGTACTGGCCCGGATTCTACCATTTTCGATCATTCACACCGATTCTATCCTTTTCAGGTACTCGTACGGACAGTTTATCGGTACTCGCACGGATTCTACCTTTTCCCGGTACTGGCCCGGATTCTACCATTTTCGGTCATTCACACCGATTCTATCCTTTTCAGGTACTCGTACGGACAGTTTATCGGTACTCGCACGGATTCTACCTTTTCCTTGTTTTGGACCGGATTCTTCCATTTTTGGGTATTCACATCGATTCTACCCTTTTTAGGGCATGGTCCGGACAGTTTTTCGTTACTCGCACGGATTCTACCTTTTCCCGGTACTGGCCCGGATTCTACCATTTTCGGTCATTCACACCGATTCTATCCTTTTCACGTACTCGTACGGACAGTTTATCGGTAGTCGCACGGATTCTACATTTTCCCCGTTCTGGCCCGGATTGTACCATTTTCGGGTATTCACACCGATTCTACCCTTTTCAGATACTCGTCCGGACAGTTTATCGGTACTCGCACGGATTCTACCTTTTCCCGGTACTGGCACGGATTCTACCATTTTCGGGTATTGACACGGATTCTATCCTTTTAAGGTACTCGTCCGGACAGTTTATCGGTACTCGCACGGATTCTACCTTTCCTCGGTACTGGCCCGGATTCTACCATTTTCGGGTATTGACACCGATTCTACCCTTTTCAGGTACTAGTCCGGACAGTTTATCGGTACTCGCACGGATTCTACCTTTTCCCGGTACTGGCCCGAATTCTACCATTTTCGGGTATTGACACCGATTCTACCCTTTTCAGGTACTAGTCCGGACAGTTTATCGGTACTCGCACGGATTCTACCTTTTCCCGGTACTGGCCCGGACTCTACCATTTTTGGGTATTTACACCGATTCTATCCTTTTCAGGTACTCGTCCGGACAGTTTATCGGTACTCGCATGGATTCTACCTTTTCCCGGTAGTGGCCCGGATTCTACCATTTTCGGGTATTGACACCGATTCTATCCTTTTCAGGTACTAGTCCGGACAGTTTATCGGTACTCGCACGGATTCTACCTTTTCTCGGTACTGGCCCGGATTCAACCATTTTCGGGTATTGACACCGATTCTATCCTTTTCAGGTACTCCTCCGGACAGTTTATCGGTACTCGCACGGATTCTACCTTTTCCCGGTACTGGCCCGGATTCTACCATTTTCGATCATTGACACCGATTCTATCCTTTTCAGGTACTCGTACGGACAGTTTATCGGTACTCGCACGGATTCTACCTTTTCCCGGTACTGGCCCGGATTCTACCATTTTCGGTCATTCACACCGATTCTATCCTTTTCAGGTACTCGTACGGACAGTTTATCGGTACTCGCACGGATTCTACCTTTTCCTTGTTCTGGACCGGATTCTTCCATTTTTGGGTATTCACATCGATTCTACCCTTTTTAGGGCATGGTCCGGACAGTTTTTCGGTACTCGCACGGATTCTACCTTTTCCCGGTACTGGCCCGGATTCTACCATTTTCGGTTATTCACACCGATTCTATCCTTTTCACGTACTCGTACGGACAGTTTATCGGTAGTCGCACGGATTCTACCTTTTCCCCGTTCTGGCCCGGATTGTACCATTTTCGGGTATTCACACCGATTCTACCCTTTTCAGATACTCGTCCGGACAGTTTATCGGTACTCGCACGGATTCTACCTTTTCCCGGTACTGGCACGGATTCTACCATTTTCGCGTATTGACACCGATTCTACCCTTTTCAGGTACTAGTCCGGACAGTTTATCGGTACTCGCACGGATTCTACCTTTTCCCGGTACTGGCCCGGACTCTACCATTTTTGGGTATTTACACCGATTCTATCCTTTTCAGGTACTCTTCCGGACAGTTTTTCGGTACTCGCACGGATTCTACCTTTTCCCGGTACTGGCCTGGATTCTACCATTTTCGGGTATTGACACCGATTCTATCCTTTTCAGGTACTAGTCCGGACAGTTTATCGGTACTCGCACGGATTCTACCTTTTCCCGGTACTGGCCCGGACTCTACCATTTTTGGGTATTTACACCGATTCAATCCTTTTCAGGTACTCGTCCGGACAGTTTATCGGTACTCGCATGGATTCTACCTTTTCCCGGTAGTGGCCCGGATTCTACCATTTTCGGGTATTGACACCGATTCTATCCTTTTAAGGTACTCGTCCGGACAGTTTATCGGTACTCGCACGGATTCTACCTTTCCTCGGTACTGGCCCGGATTCTACCATTTTCGGGTATTGACACCGATTCTATCCTTTTCAGGTACTCCTCCGGACAGTTTATCGGTACTCGCACGGATTCTACCTTTTCCCGGTACTGGCTCGAATTCTACCATTTTCGGGTATTGACACCGATTCTACCCTTTTCAGGTACGCGTCCGGACAGTTTTTCTGTACTCGCACGGATTCTACCTTTTCCCGGTACTGGCCTGGATTCTACCATTTTCGGGTATTGACACCGATTCTATCCTTTTAAGCTACTCGTCCGAACAGTTTTTCGGTACTCGCACGGATTCTACCTTTTCCCGGTACTGGCCCGAATTCTTCCATTTTCGGGTATTGACACCGATTCTACCCTTTTCAGGTACTAGTCCGGACAGTTTATCGGTACTCGCACGGATTCTACCTTTTCCCGATACTGGCCCGGACTCTACCATTTTTGGGTATTTACACCGATTCTATCCTTTTCAGGTACTCTTCCGGACAGTTTTTCGGTACTCGCACGGATTCTACCTTTTCCCGGTACTGGCCCGGATTCTACCATTTTCGGGTATTCACACCGATTCTACCCTTTTCAGGTACTCGTCCGGACAGTTTATCGGTACTCGCACGGATTCTACCTTTTCCCGGTACTGGCCCGGACTCTACCATTTTTGGGTATTTACACCGATTCTATCCTTTTCAGGTAGTCTTCCTGACAGTTTTTCGGTACTCGCACGGATTCTACCTTTTCCCGGTACTGGCCTGGATTCTACCATTTTCGGGTATTTGCACCGATTCTACCCTTTTCAGGTACTCGTCCGGACAGTTTATCGGTACTCGCACGGATTCTACCTTTTCCCGGTACTGGCCCGGATTCTACCATTTTCGATCATTCACACCGATTCTATCCTTTTCAAGTACTCGTACGGACAGTTTATCGGTACTCGCACGGATTCTACCTTTTCCCGGTACTGGCCCGGATTCTACCATTTTCGGTCATTCACACCGATTCTATCCTTTTCAGGTACTCGTACGGACAGTTTATCGGTACTCGCACGGATTCTACCTTTTCCTTGTTCTGGACCGGATTCTTCCATTTTTGGGTATTCACATCGATTCTACCCTTTTTAGGGCATGGTCCGGACAGTTTTTCGTTACTCGCACGGATTCTACCTTTTCCCGGTACTGGCCCGGATTCTACCATTTTCGGTCATTCACACCGATTCTATCCTTTTCACGTACTCGTACGGATAGTTTATCGGTAGTCGCACGGATTCTACCTTTTCCCCGTTCTGGCCCGGATTGTACCATTTTCGGGTATTCACACCGATTCTACCCTTTTCAGATACTCGTCCGGACAGTTTATCGGTACTCGCACGGATTCTACCTTTTCCCGGTACTGGCACGGATTCTACCATTTTCGGGTATTGACACCGATTCTATCCTTTTAAGGTACTCGTCCGGACAGTTTATCGGTACTCGCACGGATTCTACCTTTCCTCGGTACTGGCCCGGATTCTACCATTTTCGGGTATTGACACCGATTCTACCCTTTTCAGGTACTAGTCCGGACAGTTTATCGGTACTCGCACGGATTCTACCTTTTCCCGGTACTGGCCCGAATTCTACCATTTTCGGGTATTGACACCGATTCTACCCTTTTCAGGTACTAGTCCGGACAGTTTATCGGTACTCGCACGGATTCTACCTTTTCCCGGTACTGGCCCGGACTCTACCATTTTTGGGTATTTACACCGATTCTATCCTTTTCAGGTACTCGTCCGGACAGTTTATCGGTACTCGCATGGATTCTACCTTTTCCCGGTAGTTGCCCGGATTCTACCATTTTCGGGTATTGACACCGATTCTATCCTTTTCAGGTACTAGTCCGGACAGTTTATCGGTACTCGCACGGATTCTACCTTTTCTCGGTACTGGCCCGGATTCAACCATTTTCGGGTATTGACACCGATTCTATCCTTTTCAGGTACTCCTCCGGACAGTTTATCGGTACTCGCACGGATTCTACCTTTTCCCGGTACTGGCCCGGATTCTACCATTTTCGATCATTGACCCCGATTCTATCCTTTTCAGGTACTCGTACGGACAGTTTATCGGTACTCGCACGGATTCTACCTTTTCCCGGTACTGGCCCGGATTCTACCATTTTCGGTCATTCACACCGATTCTATCCTTTTCAGGTACTCGTACGGACAGTTTATCGGTACTCGCACGGATTCTACCTTTTCCTTGTTCTGGACCGGATTCTTCCATTTTTGGGTATTCACATCGATTCTACCCTTTTTAGGGCATGGTCCGGACAGTTTTTCGGTACTCGCACGGATTCTACCTTTTCCCGGTACTGGCCCGGATTCTACCATTTTCGGTTATTCACACCGATTCTATCCTTTTCACGTACTCGTACGGACAGTTTATCGGTAGTCGCACGGATTCTACCTTTTCCCCGTTCTGGCCCGGATTGTACCATTTTCGGGTATTCACACCGATTCTACCCTTTTCAGATACTCGTCCGGACAGTTTATCGGTACTCGCACGGATTCTACCTTTTCCCGGTACTGGCACGGATTCTACCATTTTCGCGTATTGACACCGATTCTACCCTTTTCAGGTACTAGTCCGGACAGTTTATCGGTACTCGCACGGATTCTACCTTTTCCCGGTACTGGCCCGGACTCTACCATTTTTGGGTATTTACACCGATTCTATCCTTTTCAGGTACTCTTCCGGACAGTTTTTCGGTACTCGCACGGATTCTACCTTTTCCCGGTACTGGCCTGGATTCTACCATTTTCGGGTATTGACACCGATTCTATCCTTTTCAGGTACTCGTCCGGACAGTTTATCGGTACTCGCACGGATTCTACCTTTCCTCGGTACTGGCCCGGATTCTACCATTTTCGGGTATTGACACCGATTCTATCCTTTTCAGGTACTAGTCCGGACAGTTTATCGGTACTCGCACGGATTCTACCTTTTCCTTGTTCTGGACCGGATTCTTCCATTTTTGGGTATTCACATCGATTCTACCCTTTTTAGGGCATGGTCCGGACAGTTTTTCGGTACTCGCACGGATTCTACCTTTTCCCGGTACTGGCCCGGATTCTACCATTTTCGGTCATTCACACCGATTCTATCCTTTTCACGTACTCGTACGGACAGTTTATCGGTAGTCGCACGGATTCTACCTTTTCCCCGTTCTGGCTCGGATTGTACCATTTTCGGGTATTCACACCGATTCTACCCTTTTCAGATACTCGTCCGGACAGTTTATCGGTACTCGCACGGATTCTACCTTTTCCCGGTACTGGCACGGATTCTACCATTTTCGGGTATTGACACCGATTCTATCCTTTTAAGGTACTCGTCCGGATAGTTTATCGGTACTCGCACGGATTCTACCTTTCCTCGGTACTGGCCCGGATTCTACCATTTTCGGGTATTGACACCGATTCTACCCTTTTCAGGTACTAGTCCGGACAGTTTATCGGTACTCGCACGGATTCTACCTTTTCCCGGTACTGGCCCGGACTCTACCATTTTTGGGTATTTACACCGATTCTATCCTTTTCAGGTACTCTTCCTGACAGTTTTTCGGTACTCGCACGGATTCTAGCTTTTCCCGGTACTGGCCTGGATTCTACCATTTTCGGGTATTGACACCGATTCTATCCTTTTCAGGTACTCGTCCGGACAGTTTATCGGTACTCGCACGGATTCTACCTTTTCCCGGTACTGGCCCGGATTCTACCATTTTCGGGTATTCACACCGATTCTACCCTTTTCAGGTACTCGTCCGGACAGTTTATCGGTACTCGCACGGATTCTACCTTTTCCCGGTACTGGCCCGGACTCTACCATTTTTGGGTATTTACACCGATTCTATCCTTTTCAGGTACTCTTCCTGACAGTTTTTCGGTACTCGCACGGATTCTACCTTTTCCCGGTACTGGCCTGGATTCTACCATTTTCGGGTATTGACACCGATTCTACCCTTTTCAGGTACTCGTCCGGACAGTTTATCGGTACTCGCACGGATTCTACCTTTTCCCGGTACTGGCCCGGATTCTACCATTTTCGATCATTCACACCGATTCTATCCTTTTCAGGTACTCGTACGGACAGTTTGTCGGTACTCGCACGGATTCTACCTTTTCCCGGTACTGGCCCGGATTCTACCATTTTCGGTCATTCACACCGATTCTATCCTTTTCAGGTACTCGTACGGACAGTTTATCGGTACTCGCACGGATTCTACCTTTTCCTTGTTCTGGACCGGATTCTTCCATTTTTGGGTATTCACATCGATTCTACCCTTTTTAGGGCATGGTCCGGACAGTTTTTCGGTACTCGCACGGATTCTACCTTTTCCCGGTACTGGCCCGGATTCTACCATTTTCGGGTATTGACACCGATTCTATCCTTTTCAGGTACTCGTCCGGACAGTTTATCGGTACTCGCACGGATTCTACCTTTTCCCGGTACTGGCCCGGATTCTACCATTTTCGGGTATTGACACCGATTCTATCCTTTTCAGGTACTCGTCCGGACAGTTTATCGGTACTCGCACGGATTCTACCTTTTCCCGGTACTGGCCCTTGTTCTACCATTTTCGGGTATTGACACCGATTCTACCCTTTTCAGGTACTAGTCCGGACAGTTTATCGGTACTCGCACGGATTCTACCTTTTCCCGGTACTGGCCCGGACTCTACCATTTTTTGGTATTTACACCGATTCTATCCTTTTCAGGTACTCTTCCGGACAGTTTTTCGGTACTCGCACGGATTCTACCTTTTCCCGGTACTGGCCTGGATTCTACCATTTTCGGGTATTGACACCGATTCTATCCTTTTCAGGTACTCGTCCGGACAGTTTATCGGTACTCGCACGGATTCTACCTTTTCCCGGTACTGGCCCGGATTCTACCATTTTCGGGTATTCACACCGATTCTACCCTTTTCAGGTACTCGACCGGACAGTTTATCGGTACTCGCACGGATTCTACCTTTTCCCGGTACTGGCCCGGACTCTACCATTTTTGGGTATTTACACCGATTCTATCCTTTTCAGGTAGTCTTCCTGACAGTTTTTCGGTACTCGCACGGATTCTACCTTTTCCCGGTACTGGCCTGGATTCTACCATTTTCGGGTATTGGCACCGATTCTACCCTTTTCAGGTACTCGTCCGGACAGTTTATCGGTACTCGCACGGATTCTACCTTTTCCCGGTACTCGCCCGGATTCTACCATTTTCGATCATTCACACCGATTCTATCCTTTTCAGGTACTCGTACGGACAGTTTATCGGTACTCGCACGGATTCTACCTTTTCCCGGTACTGGCCCGGATTCTACCATTTTCGGTCATTCACACCGATTCTATCCTTTTCAGGTACTCGTACGGACAGTTTATCGGTACTCGCACGGATTCTACCTTTTCCTTGTTCTGGACCGGATTCTTCCATTTTTGGGTATTCACATCGATTCTACCCTTTTTAGGGCATGGTCCGGACAGTTTTTCGTTACTCGCACGGATTCTACCTTTTCCCGGTACTGGCCCGGATTCTACCATTTTCGGTCATTCACACCGATTCTATCCTTTTCACGTACTCGTACGGACAGTTTATCGGTAGTCGCACGGATTCTACCTTTTCCCCGTTCTGGCCCGGATTGTACCATTTTCGGGTATTCACACCGATTCTACCCTTTTCAGATACTCGTCCGGACAGTTTATCGGTACTCGCACGGATTCTACCTTTTCCCGGTACTGGCACGGATTCTACCATTTTCGGGTATTGACACCGATTCTATCCTTTTAAGGTACTCGTCCGGACAGTTTATCGGTACTCGCACGGATTCTACCTTTCCTCGGTACTGGCCCGGATTCTACCATTTTCGGGTATTGACACCGATTCTACCCTTTTCAGGTACTAGTCCGGACAGTTTATCGGTACTCGCACGGATTCTACCTTTTCCCGGTACTGGCCCGAATTCTACCATTTTCGGGTATTGACACCGATTCTACCCTTTTCAGGTACTAGTCCGGACAGTTTATCGGTACTCGCACGGATTCTACCTTTTCCCGGTACAGGCCCGGACTCTACCATTTTTGGGTATTTACACCGATTCTATCCTTTTCAGGTACTCGTCCGGACAGTTTATCGGTACTCGCATGGATTCTACCTTTTCCCGGTAGTGGCCCGGATTCTACCATTTTCGGGTATTGACACCGATTCTATCCTTTTCAGGTACTAGTCCGGACAGTTTATCGGTACTCGCACGGATTCTACCTTTTCCTTGTTCTGGACCGGATTCTTCCATTTTTGGGTATTCACATCGATTCTACCCTTTTTAGGGCATGGTCCGGACAGTTTATCGGTAGTCGCACGGATTCTACCTTTTCCCGGTACTGGCCCGGATTCTACCATTTTCGGTCATTCACACCGATTCTATCCTTTTCAGGTACTCGTCCGGACAGTTTATCGGTACTCGCACGGATTCTACCTTTTCCCGGTACTGGCCCGGATTCTACCATTTTCGGGTATTCACACCGATTCTACCCTTTTCAGGTACTCGTCCGGACAGTTTATCGGTACTCGCACGGATTCTACCTTTTCCCGGTACTGGCCCGGACTCTACCATTTTTGGGTATTTACACCGATTCTATCCTTTTCAGGTACTCTTCCTGACAGTTTTTCGGTACTCGCACGGATTCTACCTTTTCCCGGTACTGGCCTGGATTCTACCATTTTCGGGTATTGACACCGATTCTACCCTTTTCAGGTACTCGTCCGGACAGTTTATCGGTACTCGCACGGATTCTACCTTTTCCCGGTACTGGCCCGGATTCTACCATTTTCGATCATTCACACCGATTCTATCCTTTTCAGGTACTCGTACGGACAGTTTGTCGGTACTCGCACGGATTCTACCTTTTCCCGGTACTGGCCCGGATTCTACCATTTTCGGTCATTCACACCGATTCTATCCTTTTCAGGTACTCGTACGGACAGTTTATCGGTACTCGCACGGATTCTACCTTTTCCTTGTTCTGGACCGGATTCTTCCATTTTTGGGTATTCACATCGATTCTACCCTTTTTAGGGCATGGTCCGGACAGTTTTTCGGTACTCGCACGGATTCTACCTTTTCCCGGTACTGGCCCGGATTCTACCATTTTCGGGTATTGACACCGATTCTATCCTTTTCAGGTACTCGTCCGGACAGTTTATCGGTACTCGCACGGATTCTACCTTTTCCCGGTACTGGCCCGGATTCTACCATTTTCGGGTATTGACACCGATTCTATCCTTTTCAGGTACTCGTCCGGACAGTTTATCGGTACTCGCACGGATTCTACCTTTTCCCGGTACTGGCCCTTGTTCTACCATTTTCGGGTATTGACACCGATTCTACCCTTTTCAGGTACTAGTCCGGACAGTTTATCGGTACTCGCACGGATTCTACCTTTTCCCGGTACTGGCCCGGACTCTACCATTTTTTGGTATTTACACCGATTCTATCCTTTTCAGGTACTCTTCCGGACAGTTTTTCGGTACTCGCACGGATTCTACCTTTTCCCGGTACTGGCCTGGATTCTACCATTTTCGGGTATTGACACCGATTCTATCCTTTTCAGGTACTCGTCCGGACAGTTTATCGGTACTCGCACGGATTCTACCTTTTCCCGGTACTGGCCCGGATTCTACCATTTTCGGGTATTCACACCGATTCTACCCTTTTCAGGTACTCGACCGGACAGTTTATCGGTACTCGCACGGATTCTACCTTTTCCCGGTACTGGCCCGGACTCTACCATTTTTGGGTATTTACACCGATTCTATCCTTTTCAGGTAGTCTTCCTGACAGTTTTTCGGTACTCGCACGGATTCTACCTTTTCCCGGTACTGGCCTGGATTCTACCATTTTCGGGTATTGGCACCGATTCTACCCTTTTCAGGTACTCGTCCGGACAGTTTATCGGTACTCGCACGGATTCTACCTTTTCCCGGTACTCGCCCGGATTCTACCATTTTCGATCATTCACACCGATTCTATCCTTTTCAGGTACTCGTACGGACAGTTTATCGGTACTCGCACGGATTCTACCTTTTCCCGGTACTGGCCCGGATTCTACCATTTTCGGTCATTCACACCGATTCTATCCTTTTCAGGTACTCGTACGGACAGTTTATCGGTACTCGCACGGATTCTACCTTTTCCTTGTTCTGGACCGGATTCTTCCATTTTTGGGTATTCACATCGATTCTACCCTTTTTAGGGCATGGTCCGGACAGTTTTTCGTTACTCGCACGGATTCTACCTTTTCCCGGTACTGGCCCGGATTCTACCATTTTCGGTCATTCACACCGATTCTATCCTTTTCACGTACTCGTACGGACAGTTTATCGGTAGTCGCACGGATTCTACCTTTTCCCCGTTCTGGCCCGGATTGTACCATTTTCGGGTATTCACACCGATTCTACCCTTTTCAGATACTCGTCCGGACAGTTTATCGGTACTCGCACGGATTCTACCTTTTCCCGGTACTGGCACGGATTCTACCATTTTCGGGTATTGACACCGATTCTATCCTTTTAAGGTACTCGTCCGGACAGTTTATCGGTACTCGCACGGATTCTACCTTTCCTCGGTACTGGCCCGGATTCTACCATTTTCGGGTATTGACACCGATTCTACCCTTTTCAGGTACTAGTCCGGACAGTTTATCGGTACTCGCACGGATTCTACCTTTTCCCGGTACTGGCCCGAATTCTACCATTTTCGGGTATTGACACCGATTCTACCCTTTTCAGGTACTAGTCCGGACAGTTTATCGGTACTCGCACGGATTCTACCTTTTCCCGGTACAGGCCCGGACTCTACCATTTTTGGGTATTTACACCGATTCTATCCTTTTCAGGTACTCGTCCGGACAGTTTATCGGTACTCGCATGGATTCTACCTTTTCCCGGTAGTGGCCCGGATTCTACCATTTTCGGGTATTGACACCGATTCTATCCTTTTCAGGTACTCGTACGGACAGTTTATCGGTACTCGCACGGATTCTACCTTTTCCTTGTTCTGGACCGGATTCTTCCATTTTTGGGTATTCACATCGATTCTACCCTTTTTAGGGCATGGTCCGGACAGTTTTTCGGTACTCGCACGGATTCTACCTTTTCCCGGTACTGGCCCGGATTCTACCATTTTCGGTCATTCACACCGATTCTATCCTTTTCACGTACTCGTACGGACAGTTTATCGGTAGTCGCACGGATTCTACCTTTTCCCCGTTCTGGCCCGGATTGTACCATTTTCGGGTATTCACACCGATTCTACCCTTTTCAGATACTCGTCCGGACAGTTTATCGGTACTCGCACGGATTCTACCTTTTCCCGGTACTGGCACGGATTCTACCATTTTCGGGTATTGACACCGATTCTATCCTTTTAAGGTACTCGTCCGGATAGTTTATCGGTACTCGCACGGATTCTACCTTTCCTCGGTACTGGCCCGGATTCTACCATTTTCGGGTATTGACACCGATTCTACCCTTTTCAGGTACTAGTCCGGACAGTTTATCGGTACTCGCACGGATTCTACCTTTTCCCGGTACTGGCCCGGACTCTACCATTTTTGGGTATTTACACCGATTCTATCCTTTTCAGGTACTCTTCCGGACAGTTTTTCGGTACTCGCACGGATTCTACCTTTTCCCGGTACTGGCCTGGATTCTACCATTTTCGGGTATTGACACCGATTCTATCCTTTTCAGGTACTCGTCCGCACAGTTTATCGGTACTCGCACGGATTCTACCTTTTCCCGGTACTGGCCCGGATTCTACCATTTTCGGGTATTCACACCGATTCTACCCTTTTCAGGTACTCATCCGGACAGTTTATCGGTACTCGAACGGATTCTACCTTTTCCCGGTACTGGCCCGGACTCTACCATTTTTGGGTATTTACACCGATTCTATCCTTTTCAGGTACTCTTCCTGACAGTTTTTCGGTACTCGCACGGATTCTACCTTTTCCCGGTACTGGCCGGGATTCTACCATTTTCGGGTATTGACACCGATTCTATCCTTTTCAGGTACTCGTCCGGACAGTTTATCGGTACTCGCACGGATTCTACCTTTTCCCGGTACTGGCCCGGATTCTACCATTTTCGGGTATTCACACCGATTCTACCCTTTTCAGGTACTCGTCCGGACAGTTTATCGGTACTCGCACGGATTCTACCTTTTCCCGGTACTGGCCCGGACTCTACCATTTTTGGGTATTTACACCGATTCTATCCTTTTCAGGTAGTCTTCCTGACAGTTTTTCGGTACTCGCACGGATTCTACCTTTTCCCGGTACTGGCCTGGATTCTACCATTTTCGGGTATTGGCACCGATTCTACCCTTTTCAGGTACTCGTCCGGACAGTTTATCGGTACTCGCACGGATTCTACCTTTTCCCGGTACTGGCCCGGATTCTACCATTTTCGATCATTCACACCGATTCTATCCTTTTCAGGTACTCGTACGGACAGTTTATCGGTACTCGCACGGATTCTACCTTTTCCCGGTACTGGCCCGGATTCTACCATTTTCGGTCATTCACACCGATTCTATCCTTTTCAGGTACTCGTACGGACAATTTATCGGTACTCGCACGGATTCTACCTTTTCCTTGTTCTGGACCGGATTCTTCCATTTTTGGGTATTCACATCGATTCTACCCTTTTTAGGGCATGGTCCGGACAGTTTTTCGTTACTCGCACGGATTCTACCTTTTCCCGGTACTGGCCCGGATTCTACCATTTTCGGTCATTCACACCGATTCTATCCTTTTCACGTACTCGTACGGACAGTTTATCGGTAGTCGCACGGATTCTACCTTTTCCCCGTTCTGGCCCGGATTGTACCATTTTCGGGTATTCACACCGATTCTACCCTTTTCAGATACTCGTCCGGACAGTTTATCGGTACTCGCACGGATTCTACCTTTTCCCGGTACTGGCACGGATTCTACCATTTTCGGGTATTGACACCGATTCTATCCTTTTAAGGTACTCGTCCGGACAGTTTATCGGTACTCGCACGGATTCTACCTTTCCTCGGTACTGGCCCGGATTCTACCATTTTCGGGTATTGACACCGATTCTACCCTTTTCAGGTACTAGTCCGGACAGTTTATCGGTACTCGCACGGATTCTACCTTTTCCCGGTACTGGCCCGAATTCTACCATTTTCGGGTATTGACACCGATTCTACCCTTTTCAGGTACTAGTCCGGACAGTTTATCGGTACTCGCACGGATTCTACCTTTTCCCGGTACTGGCCCGGACTCTACCATTTTTGGGTATTTACACCGATTCTATCCTTTTCAGGTACTCGTCCGGACAGTTTATCGGTACTCGCATGGATTCTACCTTTTCCCGGTAGTGGCCCGGATTCTACCATTTTCGGGTATTGACACCGATTCTATCCTTTTCAGGTACTAGTCCGGACAGTTTATCGGTACTCGCACGGATTCTACCTTTTCTCGGTACTGGCCCGGATTCAACCATTTTCGGGTATTGACACCGATTCTATCCTTTTCAGGTACTCCTCCGGACAGTTTATCGGTACTCGCACGGATTCTACCTTTTCCCGGTACTGGCCCGGATTCTACCATTTTCGGGTATTGACACCGATTCTCTCCTTTTCAGGTACTCGTCCGGACAGTTTATCGGTACTCGCACGGATTCTACCTTTTCCCTGTACTGGCCCGGATTCTACCATTTTCGGGTATTGACACCGATTCTATCCTTTTAAGTTACTCGTCCGGACAGTTTATCGGTACTCGCACGGATTCTACCTTTCCTTGGTACTGGCCCGGATTCTACCATTTTCGGGTATTGACACCGATTCTATCCTTTTCAGGTACTAGTCCGGACAGTTTATCGGTACTCGCACGGATTCTACCTTTTCCCGGTACTGGACCGGACTCTACCATTTTTGGGTATTTACACCGATTCTATCCTTTTCAGGTACTCGTCCGGACAGTTTATCGGTACTCGCATGGATTCTACCTTTTCCCGGTAGTGGCCCGGATTCTACCATTTTCGGGTATTGACACCGATTCTATCCTTTTAAGGTACTCGTCCGGACAGTTTATCGGTACTCGCACGGATTCTACCTTTCCTCGGTACTGGCCCGGATTCTACCATTTTCGGGTATTGACACCGATTCTATCCTTTTCAGGTACTCCTCCGGACAGTTTATCGGTACTCGCACGGATTCTACCTTTTCCCGGTACTGGCCCGGATTCTACCATTTTCGGGTATTGACACTGATTCTATCCTTTTCAGGTACTCGTCCGGACAGTTTATCGGTACTCGCACGGATTCTACCTTTTCCCGGTACTGGCCCTTATTCTACCATTTTCGGGTATTGACACCGATTCTACCCTTTTCAGGTACGCGTCCGGACAGTTTTTCTGTACTCGCACGGATTCTACCTTTTCCCGGTACTGGCCTGGATTCTACCATTTTCGGGTATTGACACCGATTCTATCCTTTTCAGGTACTAGTCCGGACAGTTTATCGGTACTCGCACGGATTCTACCTTTTCTCGGTACTGGCCCGGATTCAACCATTTTCGGGTATTGACACCGATTCTATCCTTTTCAGGTACTCCTCCGGACAGTTTATCGGTACTCGCACGGATTCTACCTTTTCCCGGTACTGGCCCGGATTCTACCATTTTCGGGTATTGACACCGATTCTCTCCTTTTCAGGTACTCGTCCCGACAGTTTATCGGTACTCGCACGGATTCTACCTTTTCCCTGTACTGGCCCGGATTCTACCATTTTCGGGTATTGACACCGATTCTATCCTTTTAAGGTACTCGTCCGGACAGTTTATCGGTACTCGCACGGATTCTACCTTTCCTCGGTACTGGCCCGGATTCTACCATTTTCGGGTATTGACACCGATTCTATCCTTTTCAGGTACTAGTCCGGACAGTTTATCGGTACTCGCACGGATTCTACCTTTTCCCGGTACTGGCCCGGACTCTACCATTTTGGGGTATTTACACCGATTCTATCCTTTTCAGGTACTCGTCCGGACAGTTTATCGGTACTCGCATGGATTCTACCTTTTCCCGGTAGTGGCCCGGATTCTACCATTTTCGGGTATTGACACCGATTCTATCCTTTTCAGGTACTAGTCCGGACAGTTTATCGGTACTCGCACGGATTCTACCTTTTCTCGGTACTGGCCCGGATTCAACCATTTTCGGGTATTGACACCGATTCTATCCTTTTCAGGTACTCCTCCGGACAGTTTATCGGTACTCGCACGGATTCTACCTTTCCTCGGTACTGGCCCGGATTCTACCATTTTCGGGTATTGACACCGATTCTATCCTTTTCAGGTACTCCTCCGGACAGTTTATCGGTACTCGCACGGATTCTACCTTTTCCCGGTACTGGCCCGGATTCTACCATTTTCGGGTATTGACACCGATTCTATCCTTTTCAGGTACTCGTCCGGACAGTTTATCGGTACTCGCATGGATTCTACCTTTTCCCGGTAGTGGCCCGGATTCTACCATTTTCGGGTATTGACACCGATTCTATCCTTTTCAGGTACTAGTCCGGACAGTTTATCGGTACTCGCACGGATTCTACCTTTTCTCGGTACTGGCCCGGATTCAACCATTTTCGGGTATTGACACCGATTCTATCCTTTTCAGGTACTCCTCCGGACAGTTTATCGGTACTCGCACGGATTCTACCTTTTCCCGGTACTGGCCCGGATTCTACCATTTTCGGGTATTGACACCGATTCTCTCCTTTTCAGGTACTCGTCCGGACAGTTTATCGGTACTCGCACGGATTCTACCTTTTCCCTGTACTGGCCCGGATTCTACCATTTTCGGGTATTGACACCGATTCTATCCTTTTAAGTTACTCGTCCGGACAGTTTATCGGTACTCGCACGGATTCTACCTTTCCTTGGTACTGGCCCGGATTCTACCATTTTCGGGTATTGACACCGATTCTATCCTTTTCAGGTACTAGTCCGGACAGTTTATCGGTACTCGCACGGATTCTACCTTTTCCCGGTACTGGACCGGACTCTACCATTTTTGGGTATTTACACCGATTCTATCCTTTTCAGGTACTCGTCCGGACAGTTTATCGGTACTCGCATGGATTCTACCTTTTCCCGGTAGTGGCCCGGATTCTACCATTTTCGGGTATTGACACCGATTCTATCCTTTTAAGGTACTCGTCCGGACAGTTTATCGGTACTCGCACGGATTCTACCTTTCCTCGGTACTGGCCCGGATTCTACCATTTTCGGGTATTGACACCGATTCTATCCTTTTCAGGTACTCCTCCGGACAGTTTATCGGTACTCGCACGGATTCTACCTTTTCCCGGTACTGGCCCGGATTCTACCATTTTCGGGTATTGACACTGATTCTATCCTTTTCAGGTACTCGTCCGGACAGTTTATCGGTACTCGCACGGATTCTACCTTTTCCCGGTACTGGCCCTTATTCTACCATTTTCGGGTATTGACACCGATTCTACCCTTTTCAGGTACGCGTCCGGACAGTTTTTCTGTACTCGCACGGATTCTACCTTTTCCCGGTACTGGCCTGGATTCTACCATTTTCGGGTATTGACACCGATTCTATCCTTTTCAGGTACTAGTCCGGACAGTTTATCGGTACTCGCACGGATTCTACCTTTTCTCGGTACTGGCCCGGATTCAACCATTTTCGGGTATTGACACCGATTCTATCCTTTTCAGGTACTCCTCCGGACAGTTTATCGGTACTCGCACGGATTCTACCTTTTCCCGGTACTGGCCCGGATTCTACCATTTTCGGGTATTGACACCGATTCTCTCCTTTTCAGGTACTCGTCCCGACAGTTTATCGGTACTCGCACGGATTCTACCTTTTCCCTGTACTGGCCCGGATTCTACCATTTTCGGGTATTGACACCGATTCTATCCTTTTAAGGTACTCGTCCGGACAGTTTATCGGTACTCGCACGGATTCTACCTTTCCTCGGTACTGGCCCGGATTCTACCATTTTCGGGTATTGACACCGATTCTATCCTTTTCAGGTACTAGTCCGGACAGTTTATCGGTACTCGCACGGATTCTACCTTTTCCCGGTACTGGCCCGGACTCTACCATTTTGGGGTATTTACACCGATTCTATCCTTTTCAGGTACTCGTCCGGACAGTTTATCGGTACTCGCATGGATTCTACCTTTTCCCGGTAGTGGCCCGGATTCTACCATTTTCGGGTATTGACACCGATTCTATCCTTTTCAGGTACTAGTCCGGACAGTTTATCGGTACTCGCACGGATTCTACCTTTTCTCGGTACTGGCCCGGATTCAACCATTTTCGGGTATTGACACCGATTCTATCCTTTTCAGGTACTCCTCCGGACAGTTTATCGGTACTCGCACGGATTCTACCTTTCCTCGGTACTGGCCCGGATTCTACCATTTTCGGGTATTGACACCGATTCTATCCTTTTCAGGTACTCCTCCGGACAGTTTATCGGTACTCGCACGGATTCTACCTTTTCCCGGTACTGGCCCGGATTCTACCATTTTCGGGTATTGACACCGATTCTATCCTTTTCAGGTACTCGTCCGGACAGTTTATCGGTACTCGCACGGATTCTACCTTTTCCCGGTACTGGCCCTTATTCTACCATTTTCGGGTATTGACACCGATTCTACCCTTTTCAGGTACGCGTCCGGACAGTTTTTCTGTACTCGCACGGATTCTACCTTTTCCCGGTACTGGCCTGGATTCTACCATTTTCGGGTATTGACACCGATTCTATCCTTTTAAGCTACTCGTCCGAACAGTTTTTCGGTACTCGCACGGATTCTACCTTTTCCCGGTACTGGCCCGAATTCTTCCATTTTCGGGTATTGACACCGATTCTACCCTTTTCAGGTACTAGTCCGGACAGTTTATCGGTACTCGCACGGATTCTACCTTTTCCCGGTACTGGCCTGGACTCTACCATTTTTGGGTATTTACACCGATTCTATCCTTTTCAGGTACTCTTCCGGACAGTTTTTCGGTACTCGCACGGATTCTACCTTTTCCCGGTACTGGCCCGGATTCTACCATTTTCGGGTATTCACACCGATTCTACCCTTTTCAGGTACTCGTCCGGACAGTTTATCGGTACTCGCACGGATTCTACCTCTTCCCGGTACTGGCCCGGACTCTACCATTTTTGGGTATTGACACCGATTCTATCCTTTTCAGGTACTCGTCCGGACAGTTTATCGGTACTCGCACGGATTCTACCTTTTCGGGTATTGACACCGATTCTATCCTTTTCAGGTACTCCTCCGGACAGTTTATCGGTACTCGCACGGATTCTACCTTTTCCCGGTACTGGCCCGGATTCTACCATTTTCGGGTATTGACACCGATTCTATCCTTTTCAGGTACTCGTCCGGACAGTTTATCGGTACTCGCACGGATTCTACCTTTTCCCGGTACTGGCCCTTATTCTACCATTTTCGGGTATTGACACCGATTCTACCCTTTTCAGGTACTCGTCCGGACAGTTTTTCGGTACTCGCACGGATTCTACCTTTTCCCGGTACTGGCCTGGATTCTACCATTTTCGGGTATTGACACCGATTCTATCCTTTTAAGCTACTCGTCCGAACAGTTTTTCGGTACTCGCACGGATTCTACCTTTTCCCGGTACTGGCCCGAATTCTTCCATTTTCGGGTATTGACACCGATTCTACCCTTTTCAGGTACTAGTCCGGACAGTTTATCGGTACTCGCACGGATTCTACCTTTTCCCGGTACTGGCCTGGACTCTACCATTTTTGGGTATTTACACCGATTCTATCCTTTTCAGGTACTCTTCCGGACAGTTTTTCGGTACTCGCACGGATTCTACCTTTTCCCGGTACTGGCCCGGATTCTACCATTTTCGGGTATTCACACCGATTCTACCCTTTTCAGGTACTCGTCCGGACAGTTTATCGGTACTCGCACGGATTCTACCTCTTCCCGGTACTGGCCGGGATTCTACCATTTTCGGGTATTGACACCGATTCTACCCTTTTCAGGTACTCGTCCGGACAGTTTATCGGTACTCGCACGGATTCTACCTTTTCCCGGTACTGGCCCGGATTCTACCATTGTCGATCATTCACACCGATTCTATCCTTTTCAGGTACTCGTACGGACAGTTTATCGGTACTCGCACGGATTCTACCTTTTCCCGGTACTGGCCCGGATTCTACCATTTTCGGTCATTCACACCGATTCTATCCTTTTCAGGTACTCGTACGGACAGTTTATCGGTACTCGCACGGATTCTACCTTTTCCTTGTTCTGGACCGGATTCTTCCATTTTTGGGTATTCACATCGATTCTACCCTTTTTAGGGCATGGTCCGGACAGTTTTTCGGTACTCGCACGGATTCTACCTTTTCCCGGTACTGGCCCGGATTCTACCATTTTCGGTCATTCACACCGATTCTATCCTTTTCACGTACTCGTACGGACAGTTTATCGGTACTCGCACGGATTCTACCTTTTCCCGGTACTGGCCCGGATTCTACCATTTTCGGGTATTGACACCGATTCTCTCCTTTTCAGGTACTCGTCCGGACAGTTTATCGGTACTCGCACGGATTCTACCTTTTCTCGGTACTGGCCCGGATTCTACCATTTTCGGGTATTCACACCGATTCTACCCTTTTCAGGTACTCGTCCGGACAGTTTATCGGTACTCGCACGGATTCTACCTCTTCCCGGTACTGGCCGGGATTCTACCATTTTCGGGTATTGACACCGATTCTACCCTTTTCAGGTACTCGTCCGGACAGTTTATCGGTACTCGCACGGATTCTACCTTTTCCCGGTACTGGCCCGGATTCTACCATTGTCGATCATTCACACCGATTCTATCCTTTTCAGGTACTCGTACGGACAGTTTATCGGTACTCGCACGGATTCTACCTTTTCCCGGTACTGGCCCGGATTCTACCATTGTCGATCATTCACACCGATTCTATCCTTTTCAGGTACTCGTACGGACAGTTTATCGGTACTCGCACGGATTCTACCTTTTCCCGGTACTGGCCCGGATTCTACCATTTTCGGTCATTCACACCGATTCTATCCTTTTCAGGTACTCGTCCGGACAGTTTATCGGTACTCGCACGGATTCTACCTTTCCTCGGTACTGGCCCGGATTCTACCATTTTCGGGTATTGACACCGATTCTATCCTTTTCAGGTACTCCTCCGGACAGTTTATCGGTACTCGCACGGATTCTACCTTTTCCCGGTACTGGCCCGGATTCTACCATTTTCGGGTATTGACACTGATTCTATCCTTTTCAGGTACTCGTCCGGACAGTTTATCGGTACTCGCACGGATTCTACCTTTTCCCGGTACTGGCCCTTATTCTACCATTTTCGGGTATTGACACCGATTCTACCCTTTTCAGGTACGCGTCCGGACAGTTTTTCTGTACTCGCACGGATTCTACCTTTTCCCGGTACTGGCCTGGATTCTACCATTTTCGGGTATTGACACCGATTCTATCCTTTTCAGGTACTAGTCCGGACAGTTTATCGGTACTCGCACGGATTCTACCTTTTCTCGGTACTGGCCCGGATTCAACCATTTTCGGGTATTGACACCGATTCTATCCTTTTCAGGTACTCCTCCGGACAGTTTATCGGTACTCGCACGGATTCTACCTTTTCCCGGTACTGGCCCGGATTCTACCATTTTCGGGTATTGACACCGATTCTCTCCTTTTCAGGTACTCGTCCCGACAGTTTATCGGTACTCGCACGGATTCTACCTTTTCCCTGTACTGGCCCGGATTCTACCATTTTCGGGTATTGACACCGATTCTATCCTTTTAAGGTACTCGTCCGGACAGTTTATCGGTACTCGCACGGATTCTACCTTTCCTCGGTACTGGCCCGGATTCTACCATTTTCGGGTATTGACACCGATTCTATCCTTTTCAGGTACTAGTCCGGACAGTTTATCGGTACTCGCACGGATTCTACCTTTTCCCGGTACTGGCCCGGACTCTACCATTTTGGGGTATTTACACCGATTCTATCCTTTTCAGGTACTCGTCCGGACAGTTTATCGGTACTCGCATGGATTCTACCTTTTCCCGGTAGTGGCCCGGATTCTACCATTTTCGGGTATTGACACCGATTCTATCCTTTTCAGGTACTAGTCCGGACAGTTTATCGGTACTCGCACGGATTCTACCTTTTCTCGGTACTGGCCCGGATTCAACCATTTTCGGGTATTGACACCGATTCTATCCTTTTCAGGTACTCCTCCGGACAGTTTATCGGTACTCGCACGGATTCTACCTTTCCTCGGTACTGGCCCGGATTCTACCATTTTCGGGTATTGACACCGATTCTATCCTTTTCAGGTACTCCTCCGGACAGTTTATCGGTACTCGCACGGATTCTACCTTTTCCCGGTACTGGCCCGGATTCTACCATTTTCGGGTATTGACACCGATTCTATCCTTTTCAGGTACTCGTCCGGACAGTTTATCGGTACTCGCACGGATTCTACCTTTTCCCGGTACTGGCCCTTATTCTACCATTTTCGGGTATTGACACCGATTCTACCCTTTTCAGGTACGCGTCCGGACAGTTTTTCTGTACTCGCACGGATTCTACCTTTTCCCGGTACTGGCCTGGATTCTACCATTTTCGGGTATTGACACCGATTCTATCCTTTTAAGCTACTCGTCCGAACAGTTTTTCGGTACTCGCACGGATTCTACCTTTTCCCGGTACTGGCCCGAATTCTTCCATTTTCGGGTATTGACACCGATTCTACCCTTTTCAGGTACTAGTCCGGACAGTTTATCGGTACTCGCACGGATTCTACCTTTTCCCGGTACTGGCCTGGACTCTACCATTTTTGGGTATTTACACCGATTCTATCCTTTTCAGGTACTCTTCCGGACAGTTTTTCGGTACTCGCACGGATTCTACCTTTTCCCGGTACTGGCCCGGATTCTACCATTTTCGGGTATTCACACCGATTCTACCCTTTTCAGGTACTCGTCCGGACAGTTTATCGGTACTCGCACGGATTCTACCTCTTCCCGGTACTGGCCCGGACTCTACCATTTTTGGGTATTGACACCGATTCTATCCTTTTCAGGTACTCGTCCGGACAGTTTATCGGTACTCGCACGGATTCTACCTTTTCGGGTATTGACACCGATTCTATCCTTTTCAGGTACTCCTCCGGACAGTTTATCGGTACTCGCACGGATTCTACCTTTTCCCGGTACTGGCCCGGATTCTACCATTTTCGGGTATTGACACCGATTCTATCCTTTTCAGGTACTCGTCCGGACAGTTTATCGGTACTCGCACGGATTCTACCTTTTCCCGGTACTGGCCCTTATTCTACCATTTTCGGGTATTGACACCGATTCTACCCTTTTCAGGTACTCGTCCGGACAGTTTTTCGGTACTCGCACGGATTCTACCTTTTCCCGGTACTGGCCTGGATTCTACCATTTTCGGGTATTGACACCGATTCTATCCTTTTAAGCTACTCGTCCGAACAGTTTTTCGGTACTCGCACGGATTCTACCTTTTCCCGGTACTGGCCCGAATTCTTCCATTTTCGGGTATTGACACCGATTCTACCCTTTTCAGGTACTAGTCCGGACAGTTTATCGGTACTCGCACGGATTCTACCTTTTCCCGGTACTGGCCTGGACTCTACCATTTTTGGGTATTTACACCGATTCTATCCTTTTCAGGTACTCTTCCGGACAGTTTTTCGGTACTCGCACGGATTCTACCTTTTCCCGGTACTGGCCCGGATTCTACCATTTTCGGGTATTCACACCGATTCTACCCTTTTCAGGTACTCGTCCGGACAGTTTATCGGTACTCGCACGGATTCTACCTCTTCCCGGTACTGGCCGGGATTCTACCATTTTCGGGTATTGACACCGATTCTACCCTTTTCAGGTACTCGTCCGGACAGTTTATCGGTACTCGCACGGATTCTACCTTTTCCCGGTACTGGCCCGGATTCTACCATTGTCGATCATTCACACCGATTCTATCCTTTTCAGGTACTCGTACGGACAGTTTATCGGTACTCGCACGGATTCTACCTTTTCCCGGTACTGGCCCGGATTCTACCATTTTCGGTCATTCACACCGATTCTATCCTTTTCAGGTACTCGTACGGACAGTTTATCGGTACTCGCACGGATTCTACCTTTTCCTTGTTCTGGACCGGATTCTTCCATTTTTGGGTATTCACATCGATTCTACCCTTTTTAGGGCATGGTCCGGACAGTTTTTCGGTACTCGCACGGATTCTACCTTTTCCCGGTACTGGCCCGGATTCTACCATTTTCGGTCATTCACACCGATTCTATCCTTTTCACGTACTCGTACGGACAGTTTATCGGTACTCGCACGGATTCTACCTTTTCCCGGTACTGGCCCGGATTCTACCATTTTCGGGTATTGACACCGATTCTCTCCTTTTCAGGTACTCGTCCGGACAGTTTATCGGTACTCGCACGGATTCTACCTTTTCCCGGTACTGGCACGGATTCTACCATTTTCGGGTATTGACACCGATTCTATCCTTTTAAGGTACTCGTCCGGACAGTTTATCGGTACTCGCACGGATTCTACCTTTCCTCGGTACTGGCCCGAATTCTACCATTTTCGGGTATTGACACCGATTCTATCCTTTTCAGGTACTCGTCCGGACAGTTTATCGGTAGTCGCACAGATTCTACCTTTTCCCCGTTCTGTCCCGGATTGTACCATTTTCGGGTATTGACAGCGATTCTACCATTTTCAGGTACTCGTACGGACAGTTTATCGGTACTCGCACGGATTCTACCTTTTCCCGGTACTAGCCCGGATTCTACCATTTTCGGTCATTCACACCGATTCTATCCTTTTCAGGTACTCGTACGGACAGTTTATCGGTACTCGCACGGATTCTACCTTTTCCCGGTACTGGCCCGGATTCTACCATTTTCGGGTATTGACACCGATTCTCTCCTTTTCAGGTACTCGTCCGGACAGTTTATCGGTACTCGCACGGATTCTACCTTTTCCCGGTACTGGCACGGATTCTACCATTTTCGGGTATTGACACCGATTCTATCCTTTTAAGGTACTCGTCCGGACAGTTTATCGGTACTCGCACGGATTCTACCTTTCCTCGGTACTGGCCCGAATTCTACCATTTTCGGGTATTGACACCGATTCTATCATTTTCAGGTACTCGTCCGGACAGTTTATCGGTAGTCGCACAGATTCTACCTTTTCCCCGTTCTGTCCCGGATTGTACCATTTTCGGGTATTGACACCGATTCTACCATTTTCAGGTACTCGTACGGACAGTTTATCGGTACTCGCACGGATTCTACCTTTTCCCGGTACTAGCCCGGATTCTACCATTTTCGGTCATTCACACCGATTCTATCCTTTTCAGGTACTCGTACGGACAGTTTATCGGTACTCGCACGGATTCTACCTTTTCCTGGTTCTGGCCCGGATTCTTCCATTTTTGGGTATTCACACCGATTCTACCCTTTTTAGGGCATGGTCCGGACAGTTTTTCGGTACTCTCACGGATTCTACCTTTTCTCGGTACTGGCCCGGATTCTACCATTTTCGGGTATTCACACCGATTCTACCCTTTTCAGGTACTCGTCCGGACAGTTTATCGGTACTCGCACGGATTCTACCTTTTCCCGGTACTGTCCCGGATTCTACCATTTTCGGTCATTCACACCGATTTTACCCTTTTCAGGTACTCGTCCGAACAGTTTATCGGTACTCGCATGGATTCTACCTTTTCCCGGTAGTGGCCCGGATTCTACCATTTTCGGGTATTGACACCGATTCTATACTTTTCAGGTACTAGTCCGGACAGTTTATCGGTACTCGCACGGATTCTACCTTTTCTCGGTACTGGCCCGGATTCTACCATTTTCGGGTATTGACACCGATTCAATCCTTTTCAGGTACTCCTCCGGACAGTTTATCGGTACTCGCACGGATTCTACCTTTTCCCGGTACTGGCCCTTATTCTACCATTTTCGGGTATTGACACCGAGTCTACCCTTTCCAGGTACTCGTCCGGACAGTTTTTCGGTACTCGCATGGATTCTACCTTTTCCCGGTAGTGGCCCGGATTCTACCATTTTCGGGTATTGACACCGATTCTATCCTTTTAAGGTACTCGTCCGGACAGTTTATCGGTACTCGCACGGATTCTACCTTTCCTCGGTACTGGCCCGGATTCTACCATTTTTGGGTATTGTCACCGATTCTATCCTTTTCAGGTACTCGTCCGGACAGTTTATCGGTACTCGCACGGATTCTACCTTTTCCCGGTACTGGCCCTTATTGTACCATTTTCGGGTATTGACACCGATTCTACCCTTTTCAGGTACTCGTCCGGACAATTTTTCGGTACTCGCATGGATTCTACCTTTTCCCGGTACTGGCCCGGATTCTACCATTTTCAGGTATTGACACCGATCCTATCCTTTTCAGGTACTCGTCCGGACAGTTTATCGGTAGTCGCACGGATTCTAACTTTTGCCCGTTCTGGCCCGGATTCTACCATTTTCGGGTATTGACACCGATTCTATCCTTTTCAGGTACTCGTCCAGACAGTTTTTCGGTACTCGCACGGATTCTAAGTTTTCCCGGTACTGGCCCGGATTCTACCATTTTCGGGTATTGACACCGATTCTATCCTTTTAAGGTACTTGTCCGGACAATTTATCGGTACTCGCACGGATTCTACCTTTCCTCGGTACTGGCCCGGATTCTACCATTTTCGGGTATTGTCACCGATTCTATCCTTTTCAGGTACTCGTCCGGACAGTTTATCGGTACTCGCACGGATTCTACCTTTTCCCGGTACTGGCCCTTATTCTACCATTTTCGGGTATTGACACCGATTCTACCCTTTTCAGGTACTCGTCCGGACAGTTTTTCGGTACTCGCACGGATTCTACCTTTTCCCGGTACTGGCCCGGATTCTACCATTTTCGGGTATTGACACCGATTCTATCCTTTTAAGGTACTCGTCCGAACAGTTTATCGGTACTCGCACGGATTCTACCTTTTCTCGGTACTGGCCCGGATTCTACCATTTTCGGGTATTGACACCGATTCTACCCTTTTCAGGTACTCGTCCGGACAGTTTATCGGTACTCGAACGGATTCTACCTTTTCCAGGTACTGGCCCGGATTCTACCATTTTCGATCATTCACACCGATTCTATCCTTTTCAGGTACTCGTACGGACAGTTTATCGGTACTCGCACGGATTCTACCTTTTCCCGGTACTGGCCCGGATTCTACCATTTTCGGTCATTCACACCGATTCTATCCTTTTCAGGTACTCGTACGGACAGTTTATCGGTACTCGCACGGATTCTACCTTTTCCTTGTTCTGGACCGGATTCTTCCATTTTTGGGTATTCACATCGATTCTACCCTTTTTAGGGCATGGTCCGGACAGTTTTTCGGTACTCGCACGGATTCTACCTTTTCCCGGTACTGGCCCGGATTCTACCATTATCGGTCATTCACACCGATTCTATCCTTTTCACGTACTCGTACGGACAGTTTATCGGTAGTCGCACGGATTCTACCTTTTTCCCGTTCTGGCCCGGATTGTACCATTTCCGGGTATTCTCACCGATTCTACCCTTTTCAGATACTCGTCCGGACAGTTTATCGGTACTCGCACGGATTCTACCTTTTCCCGGTACTGGCACGGATTCTACCATTTTTGGGTATTGACACCGATTCTATCCTTTTAAGGTACTCGTCCGGACAGTTTATCGGTACTCGCACGGATTCTACCTTTCCTCGCTACTGGCCCGGATTCTACCATTTTCGGGTATTGACACCGATTCTATCCTTTTCAGGTACTCGTCCGGACAGTTTATCGGTAGTCGCACAGATTCTACCTTTTCCCCGTTCTGGCCCGGATTGTACCATTTTCGGGTATTGACACCGATTCTACCATTTTCAGGTACTCGTACGGACAGTTTATCGGTACTCGCACGGATTCTACCTTTTCCCGGTACTAGCCCGGACTCTACCATTTTCGGTCATTCACACCGATTCTATCCTTTTCAGGTACTCGTACGGACAGTTTATCGGTACTCGCACGGATTCTACCTTTTCCTGGTTCTGGCCCGGATTCTTCCATTTTTGGGTATTCACACCGATTCTACCCTTTTTAGGGCATGGTCCGGACAGTTTTTCGGTACTCTCACGGATTCTACCTTTTCCCGGTACTGTCCCGGATTCTACCATTTTCGGTCATTCACACCGATTCTATCCTTTTCAGGTACTCGTCCGGACAGTTTATCGATAGTCGCACGGATTCTACCTTTTCCCCGTTCTGGCCCGGATTGTACCATTTTCGGGTATTCACACCGATTCTACCCTTTTCAGTTACTCGTCCGTACAGTTTATCGGTACTCGCATGGATTCTAGCTTTTCTCGGTACTGGCCCGGATTCTACCATTTTCGGGTATTGACACCGATTCTACCCTTTTCAGGTACTCGTCCGGAGAGTTTTTCGGTACTCGCACGGATTCTACCTTTTCCTGGTTCTGGCCCGGATTCTACCATTTTTGGATATTCACACCGATTCTACCCTTTTTAGGGCATTGTCCGGACAGTTTATCGGTACTCGCACGGATTCTACCTTTTCCCGGTACTGGCCCGGATTCTACCATTTTCGGTCATTCACACCGATTCTACCCTTTTCAGGTACTCGTCCGGACAGTTTATCGGTACTCGCATGGATTCTACCTTTTCCCGGTAGTGGCCCGGATTCTACCATTTTCGGGTATTGACACCGATTCTATCCTTTTAAGGTACTCGTCCGGACAGTTTATCGGTACTCGCACGGATTCTACCTTTCCTCGGTACTGGCCCGGATTCTACCATTTTCGGGTATTGTCACCGATTCTATCCTTTTCAGGTACTCGTCCGGACAGTTTATCGGTACTCGCACGGATTCTATCTTTTCCCGGTACTGGCCCTTATTGTACCATTTTCGGGTATTGACACCGATTCTACCCTTTTCAGGTACTCGTCCGGACAATTTTTCGGTACTCGCACGGATTCTACCTTTTCCCGGTACTGGCCCGGATTCTACCATTTTCAGGTATTGACACCGATTCTATCCTTTTCAGGTACTCGTCCGGACAGTTTATCGGTAGTCGCACGGATTCTAACTTTTGCCCGTTCTGGCCTGGATTCTACCATTTTCGGGTATTGACACCGATTCTATCCTTTTCAGGTACTCGTCCAGACAGTTTTTCGGTACTCGCACGGATTCTAAGTTTTCCCGGTACTGGCCCTTATTCTACCATTTTCGGGTATTGACACCGATTCTATCCTTTTCAGGTACTCGTCCGGACAGTTTATCGGTACTCGCACGGATTCTACCTTTTCCCCGTTCTGGCCCGGATTGTACCATTTTCGGGTATTGACACCGATTCTACCCTTTTCAGGTACTCGTCCGGACAGTTTTTCGGTACTCGCACGGATTCTACCTTTTCCTGGTTCTGGCCCGGATTCTACCATTTTTGGATATTCACACCGATTCTACCCTTTTTAGGGCATTGTCCGGACAGTTTATCGGTACTCGCACGGATTCTACCTTTTCCCGGTACTGGCCCGGATTCTACCATTTTCGGTCATTCACACCGATTCTACCCTTTTCAGGTACTCGTCCGGACAGTTTATCGGTACTCGCATGGATTCTACCTTTTCCCGGTAGTGGCCCGGATTCTACCATTTTCGGGTATTGACACCGATTCTATCCTTTTAAGGTACTCGTCCGGACAGTTTATCGGTACTCGCACGGATTCTACCTTTCCTCGGTACTGGCCCGGATTCTACCATTTTCGGGTATTGTCACCGATTCTATCCTTTTCAGGTACTCGTCCGGACAGTTTATCGGTACTCGCACGGATTCTATCTTTTCCCGGTACTGGCCCTTATTGTACCATTTTCGGGTATTGACACCGATTCTACCCTTTTCAGGTACTCGTCCGGACAATTTTTCGGTACTCGCACGGATTCTACCTTTTCCCGGTACTGGCCCGGATTCTACCATTTTCAGGTATTGACACCGATTCTATCCTTTTCAGGTACTCGTCCGGACAGTTTATCGGTAGTCGCACGGATTCTAACTTTTGCCCGTTCTGGCCTGGATTCTACCATTTTCGGGTATTGACACCGATTCTATCCTTTTCAGGTACTCGTCCAGACAGTTTTTCGGTACTCGCACGGATTCTAAGTTTTCCCGGTACTGGCCCTTATTCTACCATTTTCGGGTATTGACACCGATTCTATCCTTTTCAGGTACTCGTCCGGACAGTTTATCGGTACTCGCACGGATTCTACCTTTTCCCCGTTCTGGCCCGGATTGTACCATTTTCGGGTATTGACACCGATTCTACCCTTTTCAGGTACTCGTCCGGACAATTTTTCGGTACTCGCACGGATTCTACCTTTTCCCGGTACTGGCCCGGATTCTACCATTTTCAGGTATTGACACCGATTCTATCCTTTTCAGGTACTCGTCCGGACAGTTTATCGGTAGTCGCACGGATTCTAACTTTTGCCCGTTCTGGCCCGGATTCTACCATTTTCGGGTATTGACACCGATTCTATCCTTTTCAGGTACTCGTCCAGACAGTTTTTCGGTACTCGCACGGATTCTAAGTTTTCCCGGTACTGGCCCTTATTCTACCATTTTCGGGTATTGACACCTATTCTATCCTTTTCAGGTACTCGTCCGGACAGTTTATCGGTACTCGCACGGATTCTACCTTTTCCCCGTTCTGGCCCGGATTGTACCATTTTCGGGTATTCACACCGATTCTACCCTTTTCAGATACTCGTCCGGACAGTTTATCGGTACTCGCACGGATTCTACCTTTTCCCGGTACTGGCCCGGATTCTACCATTTTCGGTCATTCACACCGATTCTATCCTTTTCAGGTACTCGTACGGACAGTTTATCGGTAGTCGCACGGATTCTACCTTTTCCCCGTTCTGGCCCGGATTCTACCATTTTCGGGTATTGACACCGATTCTATCCTTTTCAGGTACTCGTCGGGACAGTTTATCGTTACTCGCACGGATTCTACCTTTTCCCGGTACTGGCCCGGATTCTACCATTTTCGGGTATTGACACCGATTCTATCCTTTTCAGGTACTCGTCCGGACAGTTTATCGGTAGTCGCACAGATTCTACCTTTTCCCCGTTCTGGCCCGGATTGTACCATTTTCGGGTATTGACACCGATTCTACCATTTTCAAGTACTCGTACAGACAGTTTATCGGTACTCGCACGGATTCTACCTTTTCCCGGTACTAGCCCGGATTCTACCATTTTCGGTCATTCACACCGATTCTATCCTTTTCAGGTACTCGTACGGACAGTTTATCGGTACTCGCACGGATTCTACCTTTTCCCGGTACTAGCCCGGATTCTACCATTTTCGGTCATTCACACCGATTCTATCCTTTTCAGGTACTCGTACGGACAGTTTATCGGTACTCGCACGGATTCTACTTTTTCCTGGTTCTGGCCCGGATTGTACCATTTTCGGGTATTGACACCGATTCTACCATTTTCAGGTACTCGTACGGACAGTTTATCGGTACTCGCACGGATTCTACCTTTTCCCGGTACTGGCCCGGATTGTACCATTTTCGGGTATTCACACCCATTCTACCCTTTTCAGCTACTCGTCCTGACAGTTTATCGGTACTCGCACGGATTCTACCTTTTCCCGGTACTGGCCCGGATTCTACCATTTTCGGTCATTCACACCGATTCTATCCTTTTCAGGTACTGGTCCGGACAGTTTATCGGTACTCGCACGGATTCTACCTTTTCCCCGTTCTGGCCCGGATTGTACCATTTTCGGGTATTCACACCGATTCTACCCTTTTCAGCTACTCGTCCTGACAGTTTATCGGTACTCGCACGGATTCTACCTTTTCCCCGTTCTGGCCCGGATTGTACCATTTTCGGGTATTGACACCGATTCTACCCTTTTCAGGTACTCGTCCGGACAGTTTTTCGGTACTCGCACGGATTCTACCTTTTCCTGGTTCTGGCCCGGATTCTACCATTTTTGGATATTCACACCGATTCTACCCTTTTTAGGGCATTGTCCGGACAGTTTATCGGTACTCGCACGGATTCTACCTTTTCCCGGTACTGGCCCGGATTCTACCATTTTCGGTCATTCACACCGATTCTACCCTTTTCAGGTACTCGTCCGGACAGTTTATCGGTACTCGCATGGATTCTACCTTTTCCCGGTAGTGGCCCGGATTCTACCATTTTCGGGTATTGACACCGATTCTATCCTTTTAAGGTACTCGTCCGGACAGTTTATCGGTACTCGCACGGATTCTACCTTTCCTCGGTACTGGCCCGGATTCTACCATTTTCGGGTATTGTCACCGATTCTATCCTTTTCAGGTACTCGTCCGGACAGTTTATCGGTACTCGCACGGATTCTATCTTTTCCCGGTACTGGCCCTTATTGTACCATTTTCGGGTATTGACACCGATTCTACCCTTTTCAGGTACTCGTCCGGACAATTTTTCGGTACTCGCACGGATTCTACCTTTTCCCGGTACTGGCCCGGATTCTACCATTTTCAGGTATTGACACCGATTCTATCCTTTTCAGGTACTCGTCCGGACAGTTTATCGGTAGTCGCACGGATTCTAACTTTTGCCCGTTCTGGCCTGGATTCTACCATTTTCGGGTATTGACACCGATTCTATCCTTTTCAGGTACTCGTCCAGACAGTTTTTCGGTACTCGCACGGATTCTAAGTTTTCCCGGTACTGGCCCTTATTCTACCATTTTCGGGTATTGACACCGATTCTATCCTTTTCAGGTACTCGTCCGGACAGTTTATCGGTACTCGCACGGATTCTACCTTTTCCCCGTTCTGGCCCGGATTGTACCATTTTCGGGTATTGACACCGATTCTACCCTTTTCAGGTACTCGTCCGGACAATTTTTCGGTACTCGCACGGATTCTACCTTTTCCCGGTACTGGCCCGGATTCTACCATTTTCAGGTATTGACACCGATTCTATCCTTTTCAGGTACTCGTCCGGACAGTTTATCGGTAGTCGCACGGATTCTAACTTTTGCCCGTTCTGGCCCGGATTCTACCATTTTCGGGTATTGACACCGATTCTATCCTTTTCAGGTACTCGTCCAGACAGTTTTTCGGTACTCGCACGGATTCTAAGTTTTCCCGGTACTGGCCCTTATTCTACCATTTTCGGGTATTGACACCTATTCTATCCTTTTCAGGTACTCGTCCGGACAGTTTATCGGTACTCGCACGGATTCTACCTTTTCCCCGTTCTGGCCCGGATTGTACCATTTTCGGGTATTCACACCGATTCTACCCTTTTCAGATACTCGTCCGGACAGTTTATCGGTACTCGCACGGATTCTACCTTTTCCCGGTACTGGCCCGGATTCTACCATTTTCGGTCATTCACACCGATTCTATCCTTTTCAGGTACTCGTACGGACAGTTTATCGGTAGTCGCACGGATTCTACCTTTTCCCCGTTCTGGCCCGGATTCTACCATTTTCGGGTATTGACACCGATTCTATCCTTTTCAGGTACTCGTCGGGACAGTTTATCGTTACTCGCACGGATTCTACCTTTTCCCGGTACTGGCCCGGATTCTACCATTTTCGGGTATTGACACCGATTCTATCCTTTTCAGGTACTCGTCCGGACAGTTTATCGGTAGTCGCACAGATTCTACCTTTTCCCCGTTCTGGCCCGGATTGTACCATTTTCGGGTATTGACACCGATTCTACCATTTTCAAGTACTCGTACAGACAGTTTATCGGTACTCGCACGGATTCTACCTTTTCCCGGTACTAGCCCGGATTCTACCATTTTCGGTCATTCACACCGATTCTATCCTTTTCAGGTACTCGTACGGACAGTTTATCGGTACTCGCACGGATTCTACCTTTTCCCGGTACTAGCCCGGATTCTACCATTTTCGGTCATTCACACCGATTCTATCCTTTTCAGGTACTCGTACGGACAGTTTATCGGTACTCGCACGGATTCTACTTTTTCCTGGTTCTGGCCCGGATTGTACCATTTTCGGGTATTGACACCGATTCTACCATTTTCAGGTACTCGTACGGACAGTTTATCGGTACTCGCACGGATTCTACCTTTTCCCGGTACTGGCCCGGATTGTACCATTTTCGGGTATTCACACCCATTCTACCCTTTTCAGCTACTCGTCCTGACAGTTTATCGGTACTCGCACGGATTCTACCTTTTCCCGGTACTGGCCCGGATTCTACCATTTTCGGTCATTCACACCGATTCTATCCTTTTCAGGTACTGGTCCGGACAGTTTATCGGTACTCGCACGGATTCTACCTTTTCCCCGTTCTGGCCCGGATTGTACCATTTTCGGGTATTCACACCGATTCTACCCTTTTCAGCTACTCGTCCTGACAGTTTATCGGTACTCGCACGGATTCTACCTTTTCCCTGTACTGGCCCGGATTCTACCATTTTCGGTCATTCACACCGATTCTATCCTTTTCAGGTACTCGTCCGGACAGTTTATCGGTAGTTGCACGGATTCTACCTTTTCCCCGTTCTGACCCGGATTGTACCATTTTCGGGTATTCACACCGATTCTACCCTTTTCAGATACTCGTCCGGACAGTTTATCGGTACTCGCACGGATTCTACCTTTTCCCGGTACTGGCCCGGATTCTACCATTTTCGGGTATTTACACCGATTCTATCCTTTTCAGGTACTCGTCCGGACAGTGTATCGGTACTCGCACGGATTCTACCTTTTCCCCGTTCTGGCCCGGATTGTACCATTTTCGGGTATTCACACCGATTCTACCCTTTTCAGATACTCGTCCGGACAGTTTATCGGTACTCGCACGGATTCTACCTTTTCCCGGTACTGGCCCGGATTCTACCATTTTCGGTCATTCACACCGATTCTATCCTTTTCAGGTACTCGTACGGACAGTTTATCGGTAGTGGGCACGGATTCTACCTTTTCCCCGTTCTGGCCCGGATTCTACCATTTTCGGGTATTGACACCGATTCTATCCTTTTCAGGTGCTCGTCGGGACAGTTTATCGTTACTCGCACGGATTCTACCTTTTCCCGATACTGGCCCGGATTCTACCATTTTCGAGTATTGACACCGATTCTATCCTTTTCAGGTAGTCGTCCGGACAGTTTATCGGTAGTCGCACAGATTCTACCTTTTCCCCGTTCTGGCCCGGATTGTACCATTTTCGGGTATTGACACCGATTCTACCATTTTCAAGTACTCGTACGGATAGTTTATCGGTACTCGCACGGATTCTACCTTTTCCCGGTACTAGCCCGGATTCTACCATTTTCGGTCATTCACACCGATTCTATCCTTTTCAGGTACTCGTACGGACAGTTTATCGGTACTCGCACGGATTCTACCTTTTCCCGGTACTAGCCCGGATTCTACCATTTTCGGTCATTCACACCGATTCTATCCTTTTCAGGTACTCGTACGGACAGTTTATCGGTACTCGCACGGATTCTACCTTTTCCTGGTTCTGGCCCGGATTGTACCATTTTCGGGTATTGACACCGATTCTACCATTTTCAGGTTCTCGTACGGACAGTTTATCGGTACTCGCACGGATTCTACCTTTTCCCGGTACTGGCCCGGATTGTACCATTTTCGGGTATTCACACCCATTCTACCCTTTTCAGCTACTCGTCCTGACAGTTTATCGGTACTCGCACGGATTCTACCTTTTCCCGGTACTGGCCCGGATTCTACCATTTTCGGTCATTCACACCGATTCTATCCTTTTCAGGTACTCGTCCGGACAGTTTATCGGTACTCGCACGGATTCTACCTTTTCCCCGTTCTGGCCCGGATTGTACCATTTTCGGGTATTCACACCGATTCTACCCTTTTCAGCTACTCGTCCTGACAGTTTATCGGTACTCGCACGGATTCTACCTTTTCCCGGTACTGGCCCGGATTCTATCATTTTCGGTCATTCACACCGATTCTATCCTTTTCAGGTACTCGTCCGGACAGTTTATCGGTAGTCGCACGGATTCTACCTTTTCCCTGTTCTGACCCGGATTGTACCATTTTCGGGTATTCACACCGATTCTACCCTTTTCAGATACTCGTCCGGACAGTTTATCGGTACTCGCACGGATTCTACCTTTTCCCGGTACTGGCCCGGATTCTACCAGTTTCGGGTATTTACACCGATTCTATCCTTTTCAGGTACTCGTCCGGACAGTGTATCGGTACTCGCACGGATTCTACCTTTTCCCCGTTCTGGCCCGGATTGTACCATTTTCGGGTATTCACACCGATTCTACCCTTTTCAGATACTCGTCCGGACAGTTTATCGGTACTCGCACGGATTCTACCTTTTCCCGGTACTGGCCCGGATTCTACCATTTTCGGGTATTCACACCGATTCTACCCTTTTCAGGTACTCGTCCGGACAGTTTATCGGTACTCGCACGGATTCTACCTTTTCCCGGTACTGGCCCGGATTCTACCATTTTCGGTCATTCACACTGATTCTATCCTTTTCAGGTACTCGTACGGACAGTTTATCGGTAGTCGCACGGATTTCACCTTTTCCCCGTTCTGGCCCGGATTGTACCATTTTCGGGTATTCACACCGATTCTACCCTTTTCAGCTACTCGTCCTGAGAGTTTATCGGTACTCGCACGGATTCTACCTTTTCCCGGTACTGGCCCGGATTCTACCATTTCCGGTCATTCACACCGATTCTATCCTTTTCAGGTACTCGTACGGACAGTTTATCCGTAGTCGCACGGATTCTGCCTTTTCCCCGTTCTGGCCCGGATTGTACCATTTTCGGGTATTCACACCGATTTTATCCTTTCCAGGTACTCGTCCGGATATTTATCGGTACTCGCACGGATTCTACCTTTTCCCGGTACTGGCCCGGATTCTACCATTTTCGGTCATTCACACCGATTCTATCCTTTTCAAGTACTCGTATGGACAGTTTATCGGTAGTCGCACGGATTCTACCTTTTCCCCGTTCCGGCCCGGATTGTACCATTTTCGGGTATTCACACCGATTCTACCCTTTTCAGATACTCGTCCGGACAGTTTATCGGTACTCGCACGGATTCTACCTTTTCCCGGTACTGGCCCGGATTCTACCATTTTCGGTCATTCACACCGATTCTATCCTTTTCAGGTACTCGTACGGACAGTTTATCGGTAGTCGCACGGATTCTACCTTTTCCCCGTTCTGGCCCGGATTGTACCATTTTCGGGTATTCACACCGATTCTACCCTTTTCAGCTACTCGTCCTGACAGTTTATCGGTACTCGCACCGATTCTACCTTTTCCCGGTACTGGCCCGGATTCTACCATTTTCGGTCATTCACACCGATTCTATCCTTTTCAGGTACTCGTACGGACAGTTTATCGGTAGTCGCACGGATTCTACCTTTTCCCCGTTCTGGCCCGGATTGTACCATTTTCGGGTATTCACACCGATTCTACCTTTTTCAGCTACTCGTCCTGACAGTTTATCGGTACTCGCACGGATTCTACCTTTTCCCGGTACTGGCCCGGATTCTACCATTTTCGGTCATTCACACCGATTCTATCCTTTTCAGGTACTCGTACGGACAGTTTATCGGTAGTCGCACGGATTCTACCTTTTCCCCGTTCTGGCCCGGATTGTACCATTTTCGGGTATTCACACCGATTTTATCCTTTCCAGGTACTCGTCCGGATATTTATCAGTACTCGCACGGATTCTACCTTTTCCCGGTACTGGCCCGGATTCTACCATTTTCGGTCATTCACACCAATTCTATCCTTTTCAGGTACTCATACGGACAGTTTATCGGTAGTCGCACGGATTCTACCTTTTCCCCGTTCTGGCCCGGATTGTACCATTTTCGGGTATTCACACCGATTCTACCCTTTTCAGCTACTCGTCCTGACAGTTTATCGGTACTCGCACGGATTCTACCTTTTCCCGGTACTGGCCCGGATTCTACCATTTTCGTTCATTCACACCGATTCTATCCTTTTCAGGTACTCGTACGGACAGTTTATCGGTAGTCGCACGGATTCTACCTTTTCCCCGTTCTGGCCCGGATTGTACCATTTTCGGGTATTCACACCGATTTTATCCTTTCCAGGTACTCGTCCGGATATTTATCGGTACTCGCACGGATTCTACCTTTTCCCGGTACTGGCCCGGATTCTACCATTTTCGGTCATTCACACCGATTCTATCCTTTTCAGGTACTCATACGGACAGTTTATCGGTAGTCGCACGGATTCTACCTTTTCCCCGTTCTGGCCCTTATTCTACCATTTTCGGGTATTGACACCGATTCTACCCTTTTCAGGTACTCGTCCGAACAGTTTTTCTGTACTCGCACGGATTCTACCTTTTCCCGGTACTGGCCTGGATTCTACCATTTTCGGGTATTGACACCGATTCTATCCTTTTCAGGTACTCGTCCGGATAGTTTATCGGTACTCGCACGGATTCTACCTTTTCCCGGTACTGGCCCGGACTCTACCATTTTTGGGTATTTACACTGATTCTATCCTTTTCAGGTACTCGTCCGGACAGTTTTTCGGTACTCGCACGGATTCTAACTTTTCCCGGTACTGGCCCGGATTCTACCATTTTCGGGTATTGACACCGATTCTATCCTTTTCAGTTACTCGTCCGGACAGTTTATCGGTACTCGCACGGATTCTACCTTTTCCCGGTACTGGCCCGGATTCTACCATTTCCGGTCATTCACACCGAGTCTATCCTTTTCAGGTACTCGTACGGATAGTTTATCGGTAGTCGCACGGATTCTACCTTTTCCCCGTTCTGGCCCGGATTGTACCATTTTCGGGTATTCACACCGATTCTACCTTTTTCAGCTACTCGTCCTGACAGTTTATCGGTACTCGCACGGATTCTACCTTTTCCCGGTACTGGCCCGGATTCTACCATTTTCGGTCATTCACACCGATTCTATCCTTTTCAGGTACTCGTACGGACAGTTTATCGGTAGTCGCACGGATTCTACCTTTTCCCCGTTCTGGCCCGGATTGTACCATTTTCGGGTATTCACACCGATTTTATCCTTTCCAGGTACTCGTCCGGATATTTATCGGTACTCGCACGGATTCTACCTTTTCCCGGTACTGGCCCGGATTCTACCATTTTCGGTCATTCACACCAATTCTATCCTTTTCAGGTACTCATACGGACAGTTTATCGGTAGTCGCACGGATTCTACCTTTTCCCCGTTCTGGCCCGGATTGTACCATTTTCGGGTATTCACACCGATTCTACCCTTTTCAGCTACTCGTCCTGACAGTTTATCGGTACTCGCACGGATTCTACCTTTTCCCGGTACTGGCCCGGATTCTACCATTTTCGTTCATTCACACCGATTCTATCCTTTTCAGGTACTCGTACGGACAGTTTATCGGTAGTCGCACGGATTCTACCTTTTCCCCGTTCTGGCCCGGATTGTACCATTTTCGGGTATTCACACCGATTTTATCCTTTCCAGGTACTCGTCCGGATATTTATCGGTACTCGCACGGATTCTACCTTTTCCCGGTACTGGCCCGGATTCTACCATTTTCGGTCATTCACACCGATTCTATCCTTTTCAGGTACTCATACGGACAGTTTATCGGTAGTCGCACGGATTCTACCTTTTCCCCGTTCTGGCCCTTATTCTACCATTTTCGGGTATTGACACCGATTCTACCCTTTTCAGGTACTCGTCCGAACAGTTTTTCTGTACTCGCACGGATTCTACCTTTTCCCGGTACTGGCCTGGATTCTACCATTTTCGGGTATTGACACCGATTCTATCCTTTTCAGGTACTCGTCCGGATAGTTTATCGGTACTCGCACGGATTCTACCTTTTCCCGGTACTGGCCCGGACTCTACCATTTTTGGGTATTTACACTGATTCTATCCTTTTCAGGTACTCGTCCGGACAGTTTTTCGGTACTCGCACGGATTCTAACTTTTCCCGGTACTGGCCCGGATTCTACCATTTTCGGGTATTGACACCGATTCTATCCTTTTCAGTTACTCGTCCGGACAGTTTATCGGTACTCGCACGGATTCTACCTTTTCCCGGTACTGGCCCGGATTCTACCATTTCCGGTCATTCACACCGAGTCTATCCTTTTCAGGTACTCGTACGGACAGTTTATCGGTAGTCGCACGGATTCTACCTTTTCCCCGTTCTGGCCCGGATTGTACCATTTTCGGGTATTCACACCGATTCTACCTTTTTCAGCTACTCGTCCTGACAGTTTATCGGTACTCGCACGGATTCTACCTTTTCCCGGTACTGGCCCGGATTCTACCATTTTCGGTCATTCACACCGATTCTATCCTTTTCAGGTACTCGTACGGACAGTTTATCGGTAGTCGCACGGATTCTACCTTTTCCCCGTTCTGGCCCGGATTGTACCATTTTCGGGTATTCACACCGATTTTATCCTTTCCAGGTACTCGTCCGGATATTTATCGGTACTCGCACGGATTCTACCTTTTCCCGGTACTGGCCCGGATTCTACCATTTTCGGTCATTCACACCAATTCTATCCTTTTCAGGTACTCATACGGACAGTTTATCGGTAGTCGCACGGATTCTACCTTTTCCCCGTTCTGGCCCGGATTGTACCATTTTCGGGTATTCACACCGATTCTACCCTTTTCAGCTACTCGTCCTGACAGTTTATCGGTACTCGCACGGATTCTACCTTTTCCCGGTACTGGCCCGGATTCTACCATTTTCGTTCATTCACACCGATTCTATCCTTTTCAGGTACTCGTACGGACAGTTTATCGGTAGTCGCACGGATTCTACCTTTTCCCCGTTCTGGCCCGGATTGTACCATTTTCGGGTATTCACACCGATTTTATCCTTTCCAGGTACTCGTCCGGATATTTATCGGTACTCGCACGGATTCTACCTTTTCCCGGTACTGGCCCGGATTCTACCATTTTCGGTCATTCACACCGATTCTATCCTTTTCAGGTACTCATACGGACAGTTTATCGGTAGTCGCACGGATTCTACCTTTTCCCCGTTCTGGCCCTTATTCTACCATTTTCGGGTATTGACACCGATTCTACCCTTTTCAGGTACTCGTCCGAACAGTTTTTCTGTACTCGCACGGATTCTACCTTTTCCCGGTACTGGCCTGGATTCTACCATTTTCGGGTATTGACACCGATTCTATCCTTTTCAGGTACTCGTCCGGATAGTTTATCGGTACTCGCACGGATTCTACCTTTTCCCGGTACTGGCCCGGACTCTACCATTTTTGGGTATTTACACTGATTCTATCCTTTTCAGGTACTCGTCCGGACAGTTTTTCGGTACTCGCACGGATTCTAACTTTTCCCGGTACTGGCCCGGATTCTACCATTTTCGGGTATTGACACCGATTCTATCCTTTTCAGTTACTCGTCCGGACAGTTTATCGGTACTCGCACGGATTCTACCTTTTCCCGGTACTGGCCCGGATTCTACCATTTTCGGTCATTCACACCGATTCTATCCTTTTCAGGTACTCGTACGGACAGTTTATGGGTAGTCGCACGGATTCTACCTTTTCCCCGTTCTGGCCCGGATTGTACCATTTTCGGGTATTCACACCGATTCTACCCTTTTCAGCTACTCGTCCTGACAGTTTATCGGTAATCGCACCGATTCTACCTTTTCCCGGTACTGGCCCGGATTCTACCATTTTCGGTCATTCACACTGATTCTATCCTTTTCAGGTACTCGTACGGACAGTTTATCGGTAGTCGCACGGATTTCACCTTTTCCCCGTTCTGGCCCGGATTGTACCATTTTCGGGTATTCACACCGATTCTACCCTTTTCAGCTACTCGTCCTGAGAGTTTATCGGTACTCGCACGGATTCTACCTTTTCCCGGTACTGGCCCGGATTCTACCATTTCCGGTCATTCACACCGAGTCTATCCTTTTCAGGTACTCGTACGGACAGTTTATCGGTAGTCGCACGGATTCTACCTTTTCCCCGTTCTGGCCCGGATTGTACCATTTTCGGGTATTCACACCGATTTTATCCTTTCCAGGTACTCGTCCGGATATTTATCGGTACTCGCACGGATTCTACCTTTTCCCGGTACTGGCCCGGATTCTACCATTTTCGGTCATTCACACCGATTCTATCCTTTTCAAGTACTCGTATGGACAGTTTATCGGTAGTCGCACGGATTCTACCTTTTCCCCGTTCCGGCCCGGATTGTACCATTTTCGGGTATTCACACTGATTCTACCCTTTTCAGATACTCGTCCGGACAGTTTATCGGTACTCGCACGGATTCTACCTTTTCCCGGTACTGGCCCGGATTCTACCATTTTCGGTCATTCACACCGATTCTATCGTTTTCAGGTACTCGTACAGACAGTTTATCGGTAGTCGCACGGATTCTACCTTTTCCCCGTTCTGGCCCGGATTGTACCATTTTCGGGTATTCACACCGATTCTACCCTTTTCAGCTACTCGTCCGGACAGTTTATCGGTACTCGCACGGATTCTACCTTTTCCCGGTACTGGCCCGGATTCTACCATTTTCGGGTACTCACACCGATTCTACCCTCTTCACGGTCTGGTTCGGACAGTTTATCGGTACTCGCACGGATTCTACCTTTTCCCGGTACTGGCCCGGATTCTACCATTTTCGGGTATTCACACCGATTCTACCCTTTTCAGGGTATGGTCTGGACAGTTTTTCGGTACTCGCACGGATTCTACCTTTTCTCGGTACTGGCCCGGATTCTACCATTTTTGGGTATTCACACCGATTGTACCCTTTTCACGGTCAGGTTCGGACAGTTTTTCGATACTCGCACGGATTCTACCTTTTCCCGGTACTGGCCCAGATTTTACAATTATCGGGTATTCACACCGATTCTACCCTTTTGAGGGTATGGTCCGGACAGTTTTTCGATACTCGCACGGATTCTAACTTTTCCCGGTACTGACCCGGATTCTACCGCTGTCGGGTATTGACACCGATTCTACCCTTTTCAGGGTATGGTTCGGACAGTTTTTCGGTACTCGCACGGATTCTACCTTTTCCCGGTACTAGCCCGGATTCTACCGTTTTCGGATATTGACACCGATTCTACCCTTTTCAGGGTATGGTTCAGACAGTTTTTTGATACTCGCACGGATTCTACCTTTTCTCAGTACTGGCCCGGATTCTACCATTTTCTGGTATTCACACCGATTCTACCCTTTTCACGGTATGGTTCGGACAGTTTATCGGTACTCGCACGGATTCTAACTTTTCCCGGTACTGGCCCGGATTCTACCATTTTCGGGTATTCACACCGATTCTACCCTTTTCAAGGACTGGTTCGGACAGTTTATCGGTACTCGCACGGATTCTACCTTTTCCCGGTACTGCCCAGGATTCTACCATTTTCGGGTAGTCACACCGATTCTACCCTTTTCAGGGTATGGTTCGGACAGTTTTTCGATACTCGCACGGATTCTACCTTTTCCCGGTACTAGCCCGGATTCTACCATTTTCGGGTATTCACACCGATTTTACCCTTTTCACGGTCTGGTTCGGACAGTTTATCGGTACTCGCACGGATTCTACCTTTTCCCGGTACTGCCCAGGATTCTACCATTTTCGGGTATTCACACCGTTTCTACCCTTTTCAAGGTATGGTTCGGACAGTTTTTTGATACTCGCACGGATTCTACCTTTTCCCGGTACTGGCCCGGATTCTACAATTTTCGGGTATTCACACCGATTCTACCCTTTTCAGGGTATGGTCCGGACAGTTTTTCGATACTCGCACGGATTCTACCTTTTCCCGGTAGTGCCCAGGATTCTACCATTTTCGGGTATTGACACCGATTCTACCCTTTTCAGGGTATGGTTCGGACAGTTTTTTGATACTCGCACGGATTCTACCTTTTCCCGATACTAGCCGGATTCTACCATTTTCGGGTACTCACACCGATTTTACCCTTTTCACGGTCTGGTTCGGACAGTTTATCGGTACTCGCACGGATTCTACCTTTTCCCGGTACTGGCCCGGATTCTACCATTTTCGGGTATTGACACCGATTCTACCCTTTTCAGGGTATGGTTCGGACAGTTTATCGGTACTCGCACGGATTCTAACTTTTCCCGGTACTGGCCCGGATTCTACCATTTTCGGGTATTCACACCGATTCTACCCTTTTCAAGGACTGGTTCGGACAGTTTATCGGTACTCGCACGGATTCTACCTTTTCCCGGTACTGCCCAGGATTCTACCATTTTCGGGTAGTCACACCGATTCTACCCTTTTCAGGGTATGGTTCGGACAGTTTTTCGATACTCGCACGGATTCTACCTTTTCCCGGTACTAGCCCGGATTCTACCATTTTCGGGTATTCACACCGATTTTACCCTTTTCACGGTCTGGTTCGGACAGTTTATCGGTACTCGCACGGATTCTACCTTTTCCCGGTACTGCCCAGGATTCTACCATTTTTGGGTATTCACACCGTTTCTACCCTTTTCAAGGTATGGTTCGGACAGTTTTTTGATACTCGCACGGATTCTACCTTTTCCCGGTACTGGCCCGGATTCTACAATTTTCGGGTATTCACACCGATTCTACCCTTTTCAGGGTATGGTCCGGACAGTTTTTCGATACTCGCACGGATTCTACCTTTTCCCGGTAGTGCCCAGGATTCTACCATTTTCGGGTATTGACACCGATTCTACCCTTTTCAGGGTATGGTTCGGACAGTTTTTTGATACTCGCACGGATTCTACCTTTTCCCGATACTAGCCGGATTCTACCATTTTCGGGTACTCACACCGATTTTACCCTTTTCACGGTCTGGTTCGGACAGTTTATCGGTACTCGCACGGATTCTACCTTTTCCCGGTACTGGCCCGGATTCTACCATTTTCGGGTATTGACACCGATTCTACCCTTTTCAGGGTATGGTTCGGACAGTTTATCGGTACTCGCACGGATTCTAACTTTTCCCGGTACTGGCCCGGATTCTACCATTTTCGGGTATTGACACCGATTTTACCCTTTTCAGGGTACGGTCCGGACAGTTTTTCGGTACTCGCACGAATTCTAACTTTTCCCGGTACTGACCCGAATTCTACCGCTGTCGGGTATTGACACCGATTCTACCCTTTTCAGGGTATGGCCCGGACAGTTTTTCGGTACTCGCACGGATTCTACCTTTTCCCGGTACTGGCCCGGATTCTACCGTTTTCGGGTATTGACACCGATTCTACCCTTTTCAGGGTATGGTTCGGACAGTTTTTTGATACTGGCCCGGATTCTACCATTTTCGGGTATTCACACCGATTCTACCCTTTTCACGGTCTGGTTCGGACAGTTTATCGGTACTCGCACGGATTTCACATTTTCCCGGTACTGGCCCGGATTCTACCATTTTCGGGTATTCACACCGATTCTACCCTTTTCACGGTCTGGATCGGACAGTTTATCGGTACTCGCACGAATTCTACTTTTTCCAGGTACTGGCCCTGATTCTACCATTTTCGGGTATTAACACCGATTCTACCCTTTTCAGGGTACGGTCGGGACAGTTTTTCGGTACTCGCACGTATTCTAACTTTCCCCGGTACTGACCCGGATTCTACCGCTGTCGGGTATTGACACCGATTCTACCCTTTTCAGGGTATGGTCCGGACAGTTTTTCGGTACTCGCACGGATTCTAACTTTTCCTGGTACTGACCCGGATTCTACCGCTGTCGGGTATTGACACCGATTCTACCCTTTTCAGGGTATGGTCCGGACAGTTTTTCGGTACTCGCACGGATTCTATCTTTTCCCGGTACTGGCCCGGATTCTACCGTTTTCGGGTATTGACACCGATTCTACCCTTTTCAGGGTATGGTTCTGACAGTTTTTTGATACTCGACGGATTCTACCTTTTCCCGGTACTGGCCAGGATTCTACCATTTTCGGGTATTCACACCGATTCTACCCTTTTCAGGGTATGGTCCGGACAGTTTTTCGATACTCGCACGGATTCTACCTTTTCCCGGTAGTCCCCAGGATTCTACCATTTTCGGGTATTGACACCGATTCTACCCTTTTCAGGGTATGGTTCGGACAGTTTTTCGATACTCGCACGGATTCTACCTTTTCCCGGTACTGGCCCGGATTCTACCATTTTCGGGTATTCACACCGATTCTACCATTGTCAGGGTATGGTTCGGACAGTTTATCGGTACTCGCACGGATTCTAACTTTTCCCGGTACTGTCCCGGATTCTACCATTTTCGGGTATTCACACCGTTTCTACCCTTTTCACGGTCTGGTTCGAACAGTTTATCGGTACTCGCACGAATTCTACTTTTTCCAGGTACTGGCCCTGATTCTACCATTTTCGGGTATTAACACCGATTCTACCCTTTTCAGGGTACGGTCCGGACAGTTTTTCGGTACTCGCACGTATTCTAACTTTCCCCGGTACTGACCCGGATTCTACCGCTGTCGGGTATTGACACCGATTCTACCCTTTTCAGGGTATGGTCCGGACAGTTTTTCGGTACTCGCACGGATTCTAACTTTTCCTGGTACTGACCCGGATTCTACCGCTGTCGGGTATTGACACCGATTCTACCCTTTTCAGGGTATGGTCCGGACAGTTTTTCGGTACTCGCACGGATTCTATCTTTTCCCGGTACTGGCCCGGATTCTACCGTTTTCGGGTATTGACACCGATTCTACCCTTTTCAGGGTATGGTTCTGACAGTTTTTTGATACTCGACGGATTCTACCTTTTCCCGGTACTGGCCAGGATTCTACCATTTTCGGGTATTCACACCGATTCTACCCTTTTCAGGGTATGGTCCGGACAGTTTTTCGATACTCGCACGGATTCTACCTTTTCCCGGTAGTCCCCAGGATTCTACCATTTTCGGGTATTGACACCGATTCTACCCTTTTCAGGGTATGGTTCGGACAGTTTTTCGATACTCGCACGGATTCTACCTTTTCCCGGTACTGGCCCGGATTCTACCATTTTCGGGTATTCACACCGATTCTACCCTTGTCAGGGTATGGTTCGGACAGTTTATCGGTACTCGCACGGATTCTAACTTTTCCCGGTACTGTCCCGGATTCTATCATTTTCGGGTATTCACACCGTTTCTACCCTTTTCACGGTCTGGTTCGAACAGTTTATCGGTACTCGCACGAATTCTACTTTTTCCAGGTACTGGCCCTGATTCTACCATTTTCGGGTATTAACACCGATTCTACCCTTTTCAGGGTACGGTCCGGACAGTTTTTCGGTACTCGCACGTATTCTAACTTTCCCCGGTACTGACCCGGATTCTACCGCTGTCGGGTATTGACACCGATTCTACCCATTTCAGGGTATGGTCCGGACAGTTTTTCGGTACTCGCACGGATTCTAACTTTTCCTGGTACTGACCCGGATTCTACCGCTGTCGGGTATTGACACCGATTCTACCCTTTTCAGGGTATGGTCCGGACAGTTTTTCGGTACTCGCACGGATTCTATCTTTTCCCGGTACTGGCCCGGATTCTACCGTTTTCGGGTATTGACACCGATTCTACCCTTTTCAGGGTATGGTTCTGACAGTTTTTTGATACTCGACGGATTCTACCTTTTCCCGGTACTGGCCAGGATTCTACCATTTTCGGGTATTCACACCGATTCTACCCTTTTCAGGGTATGGTCCGGACAGTTTTTCGATACTCGCACGGATTCTACCTTTTCCCGGTAGTCCCCAGGATTCTACCATTTTCGGGTATTGACACCGATTCTACCCTTTTCAGGGTATGGTTCGGACAGTTTTTCGATACTCGCACGGATTCTACCTTTTCCCGGTACTGGCCCGGATTCTACCATTTTCGGGTATTCACACCGATTCTACCCTTGTCAGGGTATGGTTCGGACAGTTTATCGGTACTCGCACGGATTCTAACTTTTCCCGGTACTGTCCCGGATTCTACCATTTTCGGGTATTCACACCGTTTCTACCCTTTTCACGGTCTGGTTCGAACAGTTTATCGGTACTCGCACGAATTCTACTTTTTCCAGGTACTGGCCCTGATTCTACCATTTTCGGGTATTAACACCGATTCTACCCTTTTCAGGGTACGGTCCGGACAGTTTTTCGGTACTCGCACGTATTCTAACTTTCCCCGGTACTGACCCGGATTCTACCGCTGTCGGGTATTGACACCGATTCTACCCATTTCAGGGTATGGTCCGGACAGTTTTTCGGTACTCGCACGGATTCTAACTTTTCCTGGTACTGACCCGGATTCTACCGCTGTCGGGTATTGACACCGATTCTACCCTTTTCAGGGTATGGTCCCGACAGTTTTTCGGTACTCGCACGGATTCTATCTTTTCCCGGTACTGGCCCGGATTCTACCGTTTTCGGGTATTGACACCGATTCTACCCTTTTCAGGGTATGGTTCTGATAGTTTTTTGATACTCGACGGATTCTACCTTTTCCCGGTACTGGCCAGGATTCTACCATTTTCGGGTATTCACACCGATTCTACCCTTTTCAGGGTATGGTCCGGACAGTTTTTCGATACTCGCACGGATTCTACCTTTTCCCGGTAGTCCCCAGGATTCTACCATTTTCGGGTATTGACACCGATTCTACCCTTTTCAGGGTATGGTTCGGACAGTTTTTCGATACTCGCACGGATTCTACCTTTTCCCGGTACTGGCCCGGATTCTACCATTTTCGGGTATTCACACCGATTCTACCCTTGTCAGGGTATGGTTCGGACAGTTTATCGGTACTCGCACGGATTCTAACTTTTCCCGGTACTGTCCCGGATTCTACCATTTTCGGGTATTCACACCGTTTCTACCCTTTTCACGGTCTGGTTCGAACAGTTTATCGGTACTCGCACGAATTCTACTTTTTCCAGGTACTGGCCCTGATTCTACCATTTTCGGGTATTAACACCGATTCTACCCTTTTCAGGGTACGGTCCGGACAGTTTTTCGGTACTCGCACGTATTCTAACTTTCCCCGGTACTGACCCGGATTCTACCGCTGTCGGGTATTGACACCGATTCTACCCATTTCAGGGTATGGTCCGGACAGTTTTTCGGTACTCGCACGGATTCTAACTTTTCCTGGTACTGACCCGGATTCTACCGCTGTCGGGTATTGACACCGATTCTACCCTTTTCAGGGTATGGTCCGGACAGTTTTTCGGTACTCGCACGGATTCTATCTTTTCCCGGTACTGGCCCGGATTCTACCGTTTTCGGGTATTGACACCGATTCTACCCTTTTCAGGGTATGGTTCTGACAGTTTTTTGATACTCGACGGATTCTACCTTTTCCCGGTACTGGCCAGGATTCTACCATTTTCGGGTATTCACACCGATTCTACCCTTTTCAGGGTATGGTCCGGACAGTTTTTCGATACTCGCACGGATTCTACCTTTTCCCGGTAGTCCCCAGGATTCTACCATTTTCGGGTATTGACACCGATTCTACCCTTTTCAGGGTATGGTTCGGACAGTTTTTCGATACTCGCACGGATTCTACCTTTTCCCGGTACTGGCCCGGATTCTACCATTTTCGGGTATTCACACCGATTCTACCATTGTCAGGGTATGGTTCGGACAGTTTATCGGTACTCGCACGGATTCTAACTTTTCCCGGTACTGTCCCGGATTCTACCATTTTCGGGTATTCACACCGTTTCTACCCTTTTCACGGTCTGGTTCGAACAGTTTATCGGTACTCGCACGAATTCTACTTTTTCCAGGTACTGGCCCTGATTCTACCATTTTCGGGTATTAACACCGATTCTACCCTTTTCAGGGTACGGTCCGGACAGTTTTTCGGTACTCGCACGTATTCTAACTTTCCCCGGTACTGACCCGGATTCTACCGCTGTCGGGTATTGACACCGATTCTACCCATTTCAGGGTATGGTCCGGACAGTTTTTCGGTACTCGCACGGATTCTAACTTTTCCTGGTACTGACCCGGATTCTACCGCTGTCGGGTATTGACACCGATTCTACCCTTTTCAGGGTATGGTCCCGACAGTTTTTCGGTACTCGCACGGATTCTATCTTTTCCCGGTACTGGCCCGGATTCTACCGTTTTCGGGTATTGACACCGATTCTACCCTTTTCAGGGTATGGTTCTGATAGTTTTTTGATACTCGACGGATTCTACCTTTTCCCGGTACTGGCCAGGATTCTACCATTTTCGGGTATTCACACCGATTCTACCCTTTTCAGGGTATGGTCCGGACAGTTTTTCGATACTCGCACGGATTCTACCTTTTCCCGGTAGTCCCCAGGATTCTACCATTTTCGGGTATTGACACCGATTCTACCCTTTTCAGGGTATGGTTCGGACAGTTTTTCGATACTCGCACGGATTCTACCTTTTCCCGGTACTGGCCCGGATTCTACCATTTTCGGGTATTCACACCGATTCTACCATTGTCAGGGTATGGTTCGGACAGTTTATCGGTACTCGCACGGATTCTAACTTTTCCCGGTACTGTCCCGGATTCTACCATTTTCGGGTATTCACACCGTTTCTACCCTTTTCACGGTCTGGTTCGAACAGTTTATCGGTACTCGCACGAATTCTACTTTTTCCAGGTACTGGCCCTGATTCTACCATTTTCGGGTATTAACACCGATTCTACCCTTTTCAGGGTACGGTCCGGACAGTTTTTCGGTACTCGCACGTATTCTAACTTTCCCCGGTACTGACCCGGATTCTACCGCTGTCGGGTATTGACACCGATTCTACCCTTTTCAGGGTATGGTCCGGACAGTTTTTCGGTACTCGCACGGATTCTAACTTTTCCTGGTACTGACCCGGATTCTACCGCTGTCGGGTATTGACACCGATTCTACCCTTTTCAGGGTATGGTCCGGACAGTTTTTCGGTACTCGCACGGATTCTATCTTTTCCCGGTACTGGCCCGGATTCTACCGTTTTCGGGTATTGACACCGATTCTACCCTTTTCAGGGTATGGTTCTGACAGTTTTTTGATACTCGACGGATTCTACCTTTTCCCGGTACTGGCCAGGATTCTACCATTTTCGGGTATTCACACCGATTCTACCCTTTTCAGGGTATGGTCCGGACAGTTTTTCGATACTCGCACGGATTCTACCTTTTCCCGATAGTCCCCAGGATTCTACCATTTTCGGGTATTGACACCGATTCTACCCTTTTCAGGGTATGGTTCGGACAGTTTTTCGATACTCGCACGGATTCTACCTTTTCCCGGTACTGGCCCGGATTCTACCATTTTCGGGTATTCACACCGATTCTACCCTTGTCAGGGTATGGTTCGGACAGTTTATCGGTACTCGCACGGATTCTAACTTTTCCCGGTACTGTCCCGGATTCTACCATTTTCGGGTATTCACACCGTTTCTACCCTTTTCACGGTCTGGTTCGAACAGTTTATCGGTACTCGCACGAATTCTACTTTTTCCAGGTACTGGCCCTGATTCTACCATTTTCGGGTATTAACACCGATTCTACCCTTTTCAGGGTACGGTCCGGACAGTTTTTCGGTACTCGCACGTATTCTAACTTTCCCCGGTACTGACCCGGATTCTACCGCTGTCGGGTATTGACACCGATTCTACCCATTTCAGGGTATGGTCCGGACAGTTTTTCGGTACTCGCACGGATTCTAACTTTTCCTGGTACTGACCCGGATTCTACCGCTGTCGGGTATTGACACCGATTCTACCCTTTTCAGGGTATGGTCCGGACAGTTTTTCGGTACTCGCACGGATTCTATCTTTTCCCGGTACTGGCCCGGATTCTACCGTTTTCGGGTATTGACACCGATTCTACCCTTTTCAGGGTATGGTTCTGACAGTTTTTTGATACTCGACGGATTCTACCTTTTCCCGGTACTGGCCAGGATTCTACCATTTTCGGGTATTCACACCGATTCTACCCTTTTCAGGGTATGGTCCGGACAGTTTTTCGATACTCGCACGGATTCTACCTTTTCCCGGTAGTCCCCAGGATTCTACCATTTTCGGGTATTGACACCGATTCTACCCTTTTCAGGGTATGGTTCGGACAGTTTTTCGATACTCGCACGGATTCTACCTTTTCCCGGTACTGGCCCGGATTCTACCATTTTCGGGTATTCACACCGATTCTACCATTGTCAGGGTATGGTTCGGACAGTTTATCGGTACTCGCACGGATTCTAACTTTTCCCGGTACTGTCCCGGATTCTACCATTTTCGGGTATTCACACCGTTTCTACCCTTTTCACGGTCTGGTTCGAACAGTTTATCGGTACTCGCACGAATTCTACTTTTTCCAGGTACTGGCCCTGATTCTACCATTTTCGGGTATTAACACCGATTCTACCCTTTTCAGGGTACGGTCCGGACAGTTTTTCGGTACTCGCACGTATTCTAACTTTCCCCGGTACTGACCCGGATTCTACCGCTGTCGGGTATTGACACCGATTCTACCCATTTCAGGGTATGGTCCGGACAGTTTTTCGGTACTCGCACGGATTCTAACTTTTCCTGGTACTGACCCGGATTCTACCGCTGTCGGGTATTGACACCGATTCTACCCTTTTCAGGGTATGGTCCCGACAGTTTTTCGGTACTCGCACGGATTCTATCTTTTCCCGGTACTGGCCCGGATTCTACCGTTTTCGGGTATTGACACCGATTCTACCCTTTTCAGGGTATGGTTCTGATAGTTTTTTGATACTCGACGGATTCTACCTTTTCCCGGTACTGGCCAGGATTCTACCATTTTCGGGTATTCACACCGATTCTACCCTTTTCAGGGTATGGTCCGGACAGTTTTTCGATACTCGCACGGATTCTACCTTTTCCCGGTAGTCCCCAGGATTCTACCATTTTCGGGTATTGACACCGATTCTACCCTTTTCAGGGTATGGTTCGGACAGTTTTTCGATACTCGCACGGATTCTACCTTTTCCCGGTACTGGCCCGGATTCTACCATTTTCGGGTATTCACACCGATTCTACCATTGTCAGGGTATGGTTCGGACAGTTTATCGGTACTCGCACGGATTCTAACTTTTCCCGGTACTGTCCCGGATTCTACCATTTTCGGGTATTCACACCGTTTCTACCCTTTTCACGGTCTGGTTCGAACAGTTTATCGGTACTCGCACGAATTCTACTTTTTCCAGGTACTGGCCCTGATTCTACCATTTTCGGGTATTAACACCGATTCTACCCTTTTCAGGGTACGGTCCGGACAGTTTTTCGGTACTCGCACGTATTCTAACTTTCCCCGGTACTGACCCGGATTCTACCGCTGTCGGGTATTGACACCGATTCTACCCTTTTCAGGGTATGGTCCGGACAGTTTTTCGGTACTCGCACGGATTCTAACTTTTCCTGGTACTGACCCGGATTCTACCGCTGTCGGGTATTGACACCGATTCTACCCTTTTCAGGGTATGGTCCGGACAGTTTTTCGGTACTCGCACGGATTCTATCTTTTCCCGGTACTGGCCCGGATTCTACCGTTTTCGGGTATTGACACCGATTCTACCCTTTTCAGGGTATGGTTCTGACAGTTTTTTGATACTCGACGGATTCTACCTTTTCCCGGTACTGGCCAGGATTCTACCATTTTCGGGTATTCACACCGATTCTACCCTTTTCAGGGTATGGTCCGGACAGTTTTTCGATACTCGCACGGATTCTACCTTTTCCCGATAGTCCCCAGGATTCTACCATTTTCGGGTATTGACACCGATTCTACCCTTTTCAGGGTATGGTTCGGACAGTTTTTCGATACTCGCACGGATTCTACCTTTTCCCGGTACTGGCCCGGATTCTACCATTTTCGGGTATTCACACCGATTCTACCCTTGTCAGGGTATGGTTCGGACAGTTTATCGGTACTCGCACGGATTCTAACTTTTCCCGGTACTGTCCCGGATTCTACCATTTTCGGGTATTCACACCGTTTCTACCCTTTTCACGGTCTGGTTCGAACAGTTTATCGGTACTCGCACGAATTCTACTTTTTCCAGGTACTGGCCCTGATTCTACCATTTTCGGGTATTAACACCGATTCTACCCTTTTCAGGGTACGGTCCGGACAGTTTTTCGGTACTCGCACGTATTCTAACTTTCCCCGGTACTGACCCGGATTCTACCGCTGTCGGGTATTGACACCGATTCTACCCTTTTCAGGGTATGGTCCGGACAGTTTTTCGGTACTCGCACGGATTCTAACTTTTCCTGGTACTGACCCGGATTCTACCGCTGTCGGGTATTGACACCGATTCTACCCTTTTCAGGGTATGGTCCGGACAGTTTTTCGGTACTCGCACGGATTCTATCTTTTCCCGGTACTGGCCCGGATTCTACCGTTTTCGGGTATTGACACCGATTCTACCCTTTTCAGGGTATGGTTCTGACAGTTTTTTGATACTCGACGGATTCTACCTTTTCCCGGTACTGGCCAGGATTCTACCATTTTCGGGTATTCACACCGATTCTACCCTTTTCAGGGTATGGTCCGGACAGTTTTTCGATACTCGCACGGATTCTACCTTTTCCCGGTAGTCCCCAGGATTCTACCATTTTCGGGTATTGACACCGATTCTACCCTTTTCAGGGTATGGTTCGGACAGTTTTTCGATACTCGCACGGATTCTACCTTTTCCCGGTACTGGCCCGGATTCTATCATTTTCGGGTATTCACACCGATTCTACCCTTGTCAGGGTATGGTTCGGACAGTTTATCGGTACTCGCACGGATTCTAACTTTTCCCGGTACTGTCCCGGATTCTACCATTTTCGGGTATTCACACCGTTTCTACCCTTTTCACGGTCTGGTTCGAACAGTTTATCGGTACTCGCACGAATTCTACTTTTTCCAGGTACTGGCCCTGATTCTACCATTTTCGGGTATTAACACCGATTCTACCCTTTTCAGGGTACGGTCCGGACAGTTTTTCGGTACTCGCACGTATTCTAACTTTCCCCGGTACTGACCCGGATTCTACCGCTGTCGGGTATTGACACCGATTCTACCCTTTTCAGGGTATGGTCCGGACAGTTTTTCGGTACTCGCACGGATTCTAACTTTTCCTGGTACTGACCCGGATTCTACCGCTGTCGGGTATTGACACCGATTCTACCCTTTTCAGGGTATGGTCCGGACAGTTTTTCGGTACTCGCACGGATTCTATCTTTTCCCGGTACTGGCCCGGATTCTACCGTTTTCGGGTATTGACACCGATTCTACCCTTTTCAGGGTATGGTTCTGACAGTTTTTTGATACTCGACGGATTCTACCTTTTCCCGGTACTGGCCAGGATTCTACCATTTTCGGGTATTCACACCGATTCTACCCTTTTCAGGGTATGGTCCGGACAGTTTTTCGATACTCGCACGGATTCTACCTTTTCCCGGTAGTCCCCAGGATTCTACCATTTTCGGGTATTGACACCGATTCTACCCTTTTCAGGGTATGGTTCGGACAGTTTTTCGATACTCGCACGGATTCTACCTTTTCCCGGTACTGGCCCGGATTCTACCATTTTCGGGTATTCACACCGATTCTACCCTTGTCAGGGTATGGTTCGGACAGTTTATCGGTACTCGCACGGATTCTAACTTTTCCCGGTACTGTCCCGGATTCTACCATTTTCGGGTATTCACACCGTTTCTACCCTTTTCACGGTCTGGTTCGAACAGTTTATCGGTACTCGCACGAATTCTACTTTTTCCAGGTACTGGCCCTGATTCTACCATTTTCGGGTATTAACACCGATTCTACCCTTTTCAGGGTACGGTCCGGACAGTTTTTCGGTACTCGCACGTATTCTAACTTTCCCCGGTACTGACCCGGATTCTACCGCTGTCGGGTATTGACACCGATTCTACCCTTTTCAGGGTATGGTCCGGACAGTTTTTCGGTACTCGCACGGATTCTAACTTTTCCTGGTACTGACCCGGATTCTACCGCTGTCGGGTATTGACACCGATTCTACCCTTTTCAGGGTATGGTCCGGACAGTTTTTCGGTACTCGCACGGATTCTATCTTTTCCCGGTACTGGCCCGGATTCTACCGTTTTCGGGTATTGACACCGATTCTACCCTTTTCAGGGTATGGTTCTGACAGTTTTTTGATACTCGACGGATTCTACCTTTTCCCGGTACTGGCCAGGATTCTACCATTTTCGGGTATTCACACCGATTCTACCCTTTTCAGGGTATGGTCCGGACAGTTTTTCGATACTCGCACGGATTCTACCTTTTCCCGGTAGTCCCCAGGATTCTACCATTTTCGGGTATTGACACCGATTCTACCCTTTTCAGGGTATGGTTCGGACAGTTTTTCGATACTCGCACGGATTCTACCTTTTCCCGGTACTGGCCCGGATTCTACCATTTTCGGGTATTCACACCGATTCTACCCTTGTCAGGGTATGGTTCGGACAGTTTATCGGTACTCGCACGGATTCTAACTTTTCCCGGTACTGTCCCGGATTCTACCATTTTCGGGTATTCACACCGTTTCTACCCTTTTCACGGTCTGGTTATAACAGTTTATCGGTACTCGCACGAATTCTACTTTTTCCAGGTACTGGCCCTGATTCTACCATTTTCGGGTATTAACACCGATTCTACCCTTTTCAGGGTACGGTCCGGACAGTTTTTCGGTACTCGCACGTATTCTAACTTTCCCCGGTACTGACCCGGATTCTACCGCTGTCGGGTATTGACACCGATTCTACCCTTTTCAGGGTATGGTCCTGACAGTTTTTCGGTACTCGCACGGATTCTAACTTTTCCTGGTACTGACCCGGATTCTACCGCTGTCGGGTATTGACACCGATTCTACCCTTTTCAGGGTATGGTCCGGACAGTTTTTCGGTACTCGCACGGATTCTATCTTTTCCCGGTACTGGCCCGGATTCTACCATTTTCGGGTATTCACACCGATTCTACCCTTGTCAGGGTATGGTTCGGACAGTTTATCGGTACTCGCACGGATTCTAACTTTTCCCGGTACTGTACCGGATTCTACCATTTTCGGGTATTCACACCGTTTCTACCCTTTTCACGGTCTGGTTCGGACAGTTTATCGGTACTCGCACGAATTCTACTTTTTCTAGGTACTGGCCCTGATTCTACCATTTTCGGGTATTAACACCGATTCTACCCTTTTCAGGGTACGGTCCGGACAGTTTTTCGGTACTCGCACGTATTCTAACTTTCCCCGGTACTGACCCGGATTCTACCGCTGTCGGGTATTGACACCGATTCTACCCTTTTCAGGGTATGGTTCGGACAGTTTTTCGATACTTGCACGGATTCTACATTTTCCCGGTACTGGCCCGGATTCTACCATTTTCGGGTATTCACACCGATTCTACCCTTTTCACGGTCTGGTTCGGACAGTTTATCGGTACTCGCACGAATTCTACTTTTTCCAGGTACTGGCCCTGATTCTACCATTTTCGGGTATTAACACCGATTCTACCCTTTTCAGGGTACGGTCCGGACAGTTTTTCGGTACTCGCACGTATTCTAACTTTCCCCGGTACTGACCCGGATTCTACCGCTGTCGGGTATTGACACCGATTCTACCCTTTTCAGGGTATGGTCCGGACAGTTTTTCGGTACTCGCACGGATTCTAACTTTTCCTGGTACTGACCCGGATTCTACCGCTGTCGGGTATTGACACCGATTCTACCCTTTTCAGGGTATGGTCCGGACAGTTTTTCGGTACTCGCACCGATTCTATCTTTTCCCGGTACTGGCCCGGATTCTACCGTTTTCGGGTATTGACACCGATTCTACATTTTTCAGGGTATGGTTCGGACAGTTTTTTGATACTCGACGGATTCTACCTTTTCCCGGTACTGGCCCGGATTCTACCATTTTCGGGTATTCACACCGATTCTACCCTTTTCAGGGTATGGTCCGGACAGTTTTTCGATACTCGCACGGATTCTACCTTTTCCCGGTAGTCCCCAGGATTCTACCATTTTCGGGTATTGACACCGATTCTACCCTTTTCAGGGTATGGTTCGGACAATTTTTTGATACTCGACGGATTCTACCATTTTCGGGTATTCACACCGATTCTACCCTTGTCAGGGTATGGTTCGGACAGTGTATCGGTACTCGCACGGATTCTAACTTTTCCCGGTACTGTCCCGGATTCTACCATTTTCGGGTATTCACACCGTTTCTACCTTTTTCAGGGTATGCTTCGGCAAGTTTTTTGATACTCGCACGGATTCTACCTTTTCCCGGTACTGGCCCGGATTTTACCATTTTCGGGTATTCACACCGATTCTACCCTTTTCAGGGTATGGTCCGGACAGTTTTTCGTTACTCGCACGGATTCTACCTTTTCCCGGTATTGCCCAGCATTCTACCATTTTCGGGTATTGACACCGATTCTACTCTTTTCAGGGTATGGTTCGGACAGTTTTTCGATACTCGCACGGATTCTACATTTTCCCGGTACTGGCCCGGATTCTACCATTTTCGGGTATTCACACCGATTCTACCCTTTTCACGGTCTGGTTCGGACAGTTTATCGGTACTCGCACGAATTCTACTTTTTCCTGGTACTGGCCCTGATTCTACGATTTTCGGGTATTAACACCGATTCTACCCTTTTCAGGGTACGGTCCGGACAGTTTTTCGGTACTCGCACGTATTCTACTTTTCCCGGTACTGGCCCGGATTCTACCATTTTCGGGTATTCACACCGATTCTACCCTTGTCAGGGTATGGTTCGGACAGTTTATCGGTACTCGCACGGATTCTAACTTTTCCCGGTACTGTCCCGGATTCTACCATTTTCGGGTATTCACACCGATTCTACCCTTTTCACGGTCTGGTTCGGACAGTTTATCGGTACTCGCAGGGATTCTACCTTTTCCCGGTACTGCCCAGGATTCTACCATTTTCGGGTATTCACACCGATTCTACCCTTTTCAGGGTATGGTTCAGACAGTTTTTTGATACTCGCATGGATTCTACCTTTTCCCGGTACTAGCCCGGATTCTACCATTTTCGGGTATTCACACCGATTTTACCCTTTTCACGGTCTGGTTCGGATAGTTCATCGGTACTCGCACGGATTCTACCTTTTCCCAGTACTGCCCAGGATTCTACCATTTTCGGGTATTCACACCGTTTCTACCCTTTTCAGGGTATGGTTCGGACAGTTTTTTGTTACTCGCACGGATTCTACCTTTTCCCAGTACTGCCCAGGATTCTACCATTTTCGGGTATTCACACCGTTTCTACCCTTTTCAGGGTATGGTTCGGACAGTTTTTTGTTACTCGCACGGATTCTACCTTTTCCCGGTACTGGCCCAGATTCTACCATTTTCGGGTATTCACACCGATTCTACCCTTTTCAGGGTATGGTCCGGACAGTTTTTCGATACTCGCACGGATTCTACCTTTTCCCGGTATTGCCCAGGATTCTACCATTTTCGGGTATTGACACCGATTCTACCCTTTTCAGGGTATGGTCCGGACAGTTTTTCGGTACTCGCACGGATTCTATCTTTTCCCGGTAGTGGCTCGGATTCTACCGTTTTCGGGTATTGACACCGATTCTACCCTTTTCAGGGTATGGTTCGGACAGTTTTTTGATACTCGACGGATTCTACCATTTTCGGGTATTCACACCGATTCTACCCTTTTCAGGGTATGGTCCGGACAGTTTTTCGATACTCGCACGGATTCTACATTTTCCCGGTACTGGCCCGGATTCTACCATTTTCGGGTATTCACACCGATTCTACCCTTTTCACGGTCTGGTTCGGACAGTTTATCGGTACTCGCACGAATTCTACTTTTTCCAGGTACTGGCCCTGATTCTACGATTTTCGGGTATTAACACCGATTCTACCCCTTTCAGGGTACGGTCCGGACAGTTTTTCGGTACTCGCACGTATTCTACTTTTCCCGGTACTGGCCCGGATTCTACCATTTTCGGGTATTCACACCGATTCTACCCTTGTCAGGGTATGGTTCGGACAGTTTATCGGTACTCGCACGGATTCTACCTTTTCCCGGTATTGCCCAGGATTCTACCATTTTCGGATATTGACACCGATTCTACCCTTTTCAGGGTATGGTTCGGACAGTTTTTGGATACTCGCACGGATTCTACCTTTTCCCGGTACTGGCCCGGATTCTACCGTTTTCGGGTATTGACACCGATTCTACCCTTTTCACGGTCTGGTTCGGACAGTTTATCGGTACTCGCACGGATTCTACCTTTTCCCGGTACTGCCCAGGATTCTACCATTTTCGGGTATTCACACCGTTTCTACCCTTTTCAGGGTATGGTTCGGACAGTTTTTTGGTACTCGCACGGATTCTACCTTTTCCCGGTACTAGCCCGGATTCTACCATTTTCGGGTATTCACACCGATTTTACCCTTTTCACGGTCTGGTTCGGACAGTTTATCGGTACTCGCACGGATTCTACCTTTTCCCGGTACTGCCCAGGATTCTACCATTTTCGGGTATTGACACCGATTCTACCCTTTTTCAGGGTATGGTTCGGACAGTTTTTTGATACTCGCACGGATTCTACCTTTTCCCGGTACTAGCCCGGATTCTACCATTTTCGGGTATTCACACCGATTTTACCCTTTTCACGGTCTGGTTCGGACAGTTTATCGGTACTCGCACGGATTCTACCTTTTCCCGGTACTGCCCAGGATTCTACCATTTTCGGGTATTCACACCGTTTCTACCCTTTTCAGGGTATGGTTCGGACAGTTTTTTGGTACTCGCACGGATTCTACCTTTTCCCGGTACTAGCCCGGATTCTACCATTTTCGGGTATTCACACCGATTTTACCCTTTTCACGGTCTGGTTCGGACAGTTTATCGGTACTCGCACGGATTCTACTTTTTCCCGGTACTGCCCAGGATTCTACCATTTTCGGGTATTCACACCGTTTCTACCCTTTTCAGGGTATGGTTCGGACAGTTTTTTGATACTCGCACGGATTCTACCTTTTCCCGGTACTGGCCCGGATTCTACCATTTTCGGGTATTCACACCGATTCTACGCTTTTCACGGTCTGGTTCGGACAGTTTATCGGTACTCGCACGGATTCTACCTTTTCCCGGTACTGGCCCGGATTCTACCATTTTCGGGTATTGACACCGATTCTACCCCTTTCAGGGTATGGTTCGGACAGTTTTTTGATACTCGCACGGATTCTACCTTTTCCCGGTACTAGCCCGGATTCTACCATTTTCGGGTATTGACACCGATTCTACCCTTGTCAGGGTATGGTTCGGACAGTTTATCGGTACTCGCACGGATTCTAACTTTTCCCGGTACTGTCCCGGATTCTACCATTTTCGGGTATTCACACCGATTCTACCCTTTTCACGGTCTGGTTCGGACAGTTTATCGGTACTCGCACGGATTCTACCTTTTCCCGGTACTGCCCAGGATTCTACCATTTTCGGGTATTCACACCGTTTCTACCCTTTTCAGGCTATGGTTCGGACAGTTTTTTGATACTCGCACGGATTCTACCTTTTCCCGGTACTGGCCCGGATTCTACCATTTTCGGGTATTCACACCGATTCTACGCTTTTCACGGTCTGGTTCGCACAGTTTATCGGTACTCGCACGGATTCTACCTTTTCCCGGTACTGGCCCGGATTCTACCATTTTCGGGTATTAACACCGATTCTACCCTTTTCAGTGTACGGTCCGGACAGTTTTTTGATACTCGCACGGATTCTACCTTTTCCCGATACTGGCCCGGATTCTACCATTTTCGGGTATTCACACCGATTCTACCCTTGTCAGGGTATGGTTCGGACGGTTTATCGGTACTCGCACGGATTCTAACTTTTCCTGGTACTGTCCCGGATTCTACCATTTTCGGGTATTCACACCGATTCTACCCTTTTCACGGTCTGGTTCGGACAGTTTATCGGTACTCGCACGGATTCTACCTTTTCCCGGTACTGCCCAGGATTCTACCCTTTTCGGGTATTCACACCGATTCTACCCTTTTCAGGGTATGGTTCGGACAGTTTTTTGATACTCGCACGGATTCTACCTTTTCCCGGTACTAGCCCGGATTCTACCCTTTTCGGGTATTCACACCGATTCTACCCTTTTCAGGGTATGGATCGGACAGTTTTTCGATACTCGCACGGATTCTACCTTTTCCCGATACTGGCCCGGATTCTACCATTTTCGGGTATTCACACCGATTCTACCCTTGTCAGGGTATGGTTCGGACAGTTTATCGGTACTCGCACGGATTCTAACTTTTCCCGGTACTGTCCCGGATTCTACCATTTTCGGGTATTCACACCGATTCTACCCTTTTCACGGTCTGGTTCGGACAGTTTATCGGTACTCGCACGGATTCTACCTTTTCCCGGTACTGCCCAGGATTCTACCCTTTTCGGGTATTCACACCGATTCTACCCTTTTCAGGGTATGGTTCGGACAGTTTTTTGATACTCGCACGGATTCTACCTTTTCCCGGTACTAGCCCGGATTCTACCATTTTCGGGTATTCACACCGATTTTACCCTTTTCACGGTCTGGTTCGGATAGTTTATCGGTACTCGCACGGATTCTACCTTTTCTCGGTACTGCGCAGGATTCTACCATTTTCGGGTATTCACACCGTTTCTACCCTTTTCATGGTATGGTTCGGACAGTTTTTTGATACTCGCACGGATTCTACCTTTTCCCGGTACTGGCCCGGATTCTACCGTTTTCGGGTATTGACACCGATTCTACCCCTTTCAGTGTATGGTTCGGACAGTTTTTTGATACTCGCACGGATTCTACCTTTTCCCGGTACTGGCCCGGATTCTACCATTTTCGGGTATTCACACCGATTCTACCCTTTTCAGGGTATGGTCCGGACAGTTTTTCGATACTCGCACGGATTCTACCTTTTCCCGGTAGTCCCCAGGATTCTACCATTTTCGGGTATTGACACCGATTCTACCCTTTTCAGGGTATGGTTCGGACAGTTTTTCGATACTCGCACGGATTCTACCTTTTCCCGATACTGGCCCGGATTCTACTATTTTCGGGTATTCACACCGATTCTACCCTTGTCAGGGTATGGTTCGGACAGTTTATCGGTACTCGCACGGATTCTAACTTTTCCCGGTACTGTCCCGGTTTCTACCATTTTCGGGTATTCACACCGATTCTACCCTTTTCACGGTCTGGTTCGGACAGTTTATCGGTACTCGCACGGATTCTACCTTTTCCCGGTACTGCCCAGGATTCTACCATTTTCGGGTATTCACACCGATTCTACCCTTTTCAGGGTATGGTTCGGACAGTTTTTGGATACTCGCACGGATTCTACCTTTTCCCGGTACTGGCCCGGATTCTACCATTTTCGGGTATTCACACCGATTCTACCCTTTTCAGGGTATGGTCCGGACAGTTTTTCGATACTCGCACGGATTCTACCTTTTCCCGGTAGTCCCCAGGATTCTACCATTTTCGGGTATTGACACCGATTCTACCCTTTTCAGGGTATGGTTCGGACAGTTTTTCGATACTCGCACGGATTCTACCTTTTCCCGATACTGGCCCGGATTCTACTATTTTCGGGTATTCACACCGATTCTACCCTTGTCAGGGTATGGTTCGGACAGTTTATCGGTACTCGCACGGATTCTAACTTTTCCCGGTACTGCCCAGGATTCTATCGTTTTCGGGTATTGACACCGATTCTACCCTTTTCAGGGTATGGTTCGGACAGTTTTTTGATACTCGCACGGATTCTACCTTTTCCCGGTACTAGCCCGGATTCTACCGTTTTCGGGTATTCACACCGATTTTACCCTTTTCACGGTCTGGTTCGGATATTTTATCGGTACTCGCACGGATTCTACCTTTTCCCGGTACTAGCCCGGATTCTACCATTTTCTGGTATTGACACCGATTCTACCATTGTCAGGGTATGGTTCGGACAGTTTATCGGTACTCGCACGGATTCTAACTTTTCCCGGTACTGTCCCGGATTCTACCATTTTCGGGTATTCACACCGATTCTACCCTTTTCACGGTCTGGTTCGGACAGTTTATCGGTACTCGCACGGATTCTACCTTTTCCCGGTACTGCCCAGGATTCTACCATTTTCGGGTATTCACACCGTTTCTACCCTTTTCAGGGTATGCTTCGGACAGTTTTTTGATACTCGCACGGATTCTACCTTTTCCCGGTACTGGCCCGGATTCTACCATTTTCGGGTATTCACACCGATTCTACCCTTTTCAGGGTATGGTCCGGACAGTTTTTCGATACTTGCACGGATTCTACCTTTTCCCGGTATTGCCCAGGATTCTACCATTTTCGGGTATTGACACCGATTCTACCCTTTTCAGGGTATGGTTCGGACAGTTTTTGGATACTCGCACGGATTTTACCTTTTCCCGGTACTGGCCCGGATTCTACCGTTTTCGGGTATTGACACCGATTCTACCCTTTTCAGGGTATGGTCCGGACAGTTTTTCGATACTCGCACGGATTCTACCTTTTCCCGGTACTTGCCCGGATTCTACCATTTTCGGGTATTCACATCGATTCTACCCCTGTCAGGGTATGGTTCGGACAGTTTATCGGTACTCGCACGGATTCTAACTTTTCCCGGTACTGTCCCAGATTCTACCATTTTCGGGTATTCACACCGATTCTACCCTTTTCACGGTCTGGTTCGGACAGTTTATCGGTACTCGCACGGATTCTACCTTTTCCCGGTACTGCCCAGGATTCTACCGTTTTCGGGTATTGACACCGATTCTACCCTTTTCAGGGTATGGTTCGGACAGTTTTTTGATACTCGCACGGATTCTACCTTTTCCCGGTACTAGCCCGGATTCTACCATTTTCGGGTATTCACACCGATTTTACCCTTTTCACGGTCTGGTTCGGACAGTTTATCGGTACTCGCACGGATTCTACCTTTTCCCGGTACTGCCCAGGATTCTACCATTTTCGGGTATTCACACCGTTTCTACCCTTTTCAGGGTATGGTTCGGACAGTTTTTTGGTACTCGCACGGATTCTACCTTTTCCCGGTACTAGCCCGGATTCTACCATTTTCGGGTATTCACACCGATTTTACCCTTTTCACGGTCTGGTTCGGACAGTTTATCGGTACTCGCACGGATTCTACCTTTTCCCGGTACTGCCCAGGATTCTACCATTTTCGGGTATTCACACCGTTTCTACCCTTTTCAGGGTATGGTTCGGACAGTTTTTTGATACTCGCACGGATTCTACCTTTTCCCGGTACTGGCCCGGATTCTACCATTTTCGGGTATTCACAACGATTCTACGCTTTCCACGGTCTGGTTCGGACAGTTTATCGGTACTCGCACGGATTCTAACTTTTCCCGGTACTGTCCCGGATTCTACCATTTTCGGGTATTCACACCGATTCTACCCTTTTCACGGTCTGGTTCGGACAGTTTATCGGTACTCGCACGGATTCTACCTTTTCCCGGTACTGCCCAGGATTCTACCGTTTTCGGGTATTGACACCGATTCTACCCTTTTTCAGGGTATGGTTCGGACAGTTTTTTGATACTCGCACGGATTCTACCTTTTCCCGGTACTGGCCCGGATTCTACCATTTTCGAGTATTCACACCGATTCTACCCTTTTCACGGTCTGGTTCGGACAGTTTATCGGTACTCGCACGGATTCTACCTTTTCCCGGTACTGCCCAGGATTCTACCGTTTTCGGGTATTGACACCGATTCTACCCTTTTTCAGGGTATGGTTCGGACAGTTTTTTGATACTCGCACGGATTCTACCTTTTCCCGGTACTGGCCCGGATTCTACCGTTTTCGGGTATTGACACCGATTCTACCCTTTTCACGGTCTGGTTCGGACAGTTTATCGGTACTCGCACGGATTCTACCTTTTCCCGGTACTGCCCAGGATTCTACCATTTTCGGGTATTCACACCGTTTCTACCCTTTTCAGGGTATGGTTCGGACAGTTTTTTGGTACTCGCACGGATTCTACCTTTTCCCGGTACTAGCCCGGATTCTACCATTTTCGGGTATTCACACCGATTTTACCCTTTTCACGGTCTGGTTCGACAGTTTATCGGTACTCGCACGGATTCTACCTTTTCCCGGTACTGCCCAGGATTCTACCATTTTCGGGTATTGACACCGATTCTACCCTTTTTCAGGGTATGGTTCGGACAGTTTTTTGATACTCGCACGGATTCTACCTTTTCCCGGTACTAGCCCGGATTCTACCATTTTCGGGTATTCACACCGATTTTACCCTTTTCACGGTCTGGTTCGGACAGTTTATCGGTACTCGCACGGATTCTACCTTTTCCCGGTACTGCCCAGGATTCTACCATTTTCGGGTATTCACACCGTTTCTACCCTTTTCAGGGTATGGTTCGGACAGTTTTTTGGTACTCGCACGGATTCTACCTTTTCCCGGTACTAGCCCGGATTCTACCATTTTCGGGTATTCACACCGATTTTACCCTTTTCACGGTCTGGTTCGGACAGTTTATCGGTACTCGCACGGATTCTACTTTTTCCCGGTACTGCCCAGGATTCTACCATTTTCGGGTATTCACACCGTTTCTACCCTTTTCAGGGTATGGTTCGGACAGTTTTTTGATACTCGCACGGATTCTACCTTTTCCCGGTACTGGCCCGGATTCTACCATTTTCGGGTATTCACACCGATTCTACGCTTTTCACGGTCTGGTTCGGACAGTTTATCGGTACTCGCACGGATTCTACCTTTTCCCGGTACTGGCCCGGATTCTACCATTTTCGGGTATTGACACCGATTCTACCCCTTTCAGGGTATGGTTCGGACAGTTTTTTGATACTCGCACGGATTCTACCTTTTCCCGGTACTAGCCCGGATTCTACCATTTTCGGGTATTGACACCGATTCTACCCTTGTCAGGGTATGGTTCGGACAGTTTATCGGTACTCGCACGGATTCTAACTTTTCCCGGTACTGTCCCGGATTCTACCATTTTCGGGTATTCACACCGATTCTACCCTTTTCACGGTCTGGTTCGGACAGTTTATCGGTACTCGCACGGATTCTACCTTTTCCCGGTACTGCCCAGGATTCTACCATTTTCGGGTATTCACACCGATTCTACCCTTTTCAGGGTATGGTTCGGACAGTTTTTTGATACTCGCACGGATTCTACCTTTTCCCGGTACTAGCCCGGATTCTACCATTTTCGGGTATTCACACCGATTTTACCCTTTTCACGGTCTGGTTCGGACAGTTTATCGGTACTCGCACGGATTCTACCTTTTCCCGGTACTGCCCAGGATTCTACCATTTTCGGGTATTCACACCGTTTCTACCCTTTTCAGGGTATGGTTCGGACAGTTTTTTGGTACTCGCACGGATTCTACCTTTTCCCGGTACTAGCCCGGATTCTACCATTTTCGGGTATTCACACCGATTTTACCCTTTTCACGGTCTGGTTCGACAGTTTATCGGTACTCGCACGGATTCTACCTTTTCCCGGTACTGCCCAGGATTCTACCATTTTCGGGTATTGACACCGATTCTACCCTTTTTCAGGGTATGGTTCGGACAGTTTTTTGATACTCGCACGGATTCTACCTTTTCCCGGTACTAGCCCGGATTCTACCATTTTCGGGTATTCACACCGATTTTACCCTTTTCACGGTCTGGTTCGGACAGTTTATCGGTACTCGCACGGATTCTACCTTTTCCCGGTACTGCCCAGGATTCTACCATTTTCGGGTATTCACACCGTTTCTACCCTTTTCAGGGTATGGTTCGGACAGTTTTTTGGTACTCGCACGGATTCTACCTTTTCCCGGTACTAGCCCGGATTCTACCATTTTCGGGTATTCACACCGATTTTACCCTTTTCACGGTCTGGTTCGGACAGTTTATCGGTACTCGCACGGATTCTACTTTTTCCCGGTACTGCCCAGGATTCTACCATTTTCGGGTATTCACACCGTTTCTACCCTTTTCAGGGTATGGTTCGGACAGTTTTTTGATACTCGCACGGATTCTACCTTTTCCCGGTACTGGCCCGGATTCTACCATTTTCGGGTATTCACACCGATTCTACGCTTTTCACGGTCTGGTTCGGACAGTTTATCGGTACTCGCACGGATTCTACCTTTTCCCGGTACTGGCCCGGATTCTACCATTTTCGGGTATTGACACCGATTCTACCCCTTTCAGGGTATGGTTCGGACAGTTTTTTGATACTCGCACGGATTCTACCTTTTCCCGGTACTAGCCCGGATTCTACCATTTTCGGGTATTGACACCGATTCTACCCTTGTCAGGGTATGGTTCGGACAGTTTATCGGTACTCGCACGGATTCTAACTTTTCCCGGTACTGTCCCGGATTCTACCATTTTCGGGTATTCACACCGATTCTACCCTTTTCACGGTCTGGTTCGGACAGTTTATCGGTACTCGCACGGATTCTACCTTTTCCCGGTACTGCCCAGGATTCTACCATTTTCGGGTATTCACACCGATTCTACCCTTTTCAGGGTATGGTTCGGACAGTTTTTTGATACTCGCACGGATTCTACCTTTTCCCGGTACTAGCCCGGATTCTACCATTTTCGGGTATTCACACCGATTTTACCCTTTTCACGGTCTGGTTCGGACAGTTTATCGGTACTCGCACGGATTCTACCTTTTCCCGGTACTGCCCAGGATTCTACCATTTTCGGGTATTCACACCGTTTCTACCCTTTTCAGGGTATGGTTCGGACAGTTTTTTGGTACTCGCACGGATTCTACCTTTTCCCGGTACTAGCCCGGATTCTACCATTTTCGGGTATTCACACCGATTTTACCCTTTTCACGGTCTGGTTCGGACAGTTTATCGGTACTCGCACGGATTCTACCTTTTCCCGGTACTGCCCAGGATTCTACCATTTTCGGGTATTCACACCGTTTCTACCCTTTTCAGGGTATGGTTCGGACAGTTTTTTGATACTCGCACGGATTCTACCTTTTCCCGGTACTGGCCCGGATTCTACCATTTTCGGGTATTCACAACGATTCTACGCTTTCCACGGTCTGGTTCGGACAGTTTATCGGTACTCGCACGGATTCTAACTTTTCCCGGTACTGTCCCGGATTCTACCATTTTCGGGTATTCACACCGATTCTACCCTTTTCACGGTCTGGTTCGGACAGTTTATCGGTACTCGCACGGATTCTACCTTTTCCCGGTACTGCCCAGGATTCTACCGTTTTCGGGTATTGACACCGATTCTACCCTTTTTCAGGGTATGGTTCGGACAGTTTTTTGATACTCGCACGGATTCTACCTTTTCCCGGTACTGGCCCGGATTCTACCATTTTCGGGTATTCACACCGATTCTACCCTTTTCACGGTCTGGTTCGGACAGTTTATCGGTACTCGCACGGATTCTACCTTTTCCCGGTACTGCCCAGGATTCTACCGTTTTCGGGTATTGACACCGATTCTACCCTTTTTCAGGGTATGGTTCGGACAGTTTTTTGATACTCGCACGGATTCTACCTTTTCCCGGTACTGGCCCGGATTCTACCGTTTTCGGGTATTGACACCGATTCTACCCTTTTCACGGTCTGGTTCGGACAGTTTATCGGTACTCGCACGGATTCTACCTTTTCCCGGTACTGCCCAGGATTCTACCATTTTCGGGTATTCACACCGTTTCTACCCTTTTCAGGGTATGGTTCGGACAGTTTTTTGGTACTCGCACGGATTCTACCTTTTCCCGGTACTAGCCCGGATTCTACCATTTTCGGGTATTCACACCGATTTTACCCTTTTCACGGTCTGGTTCGACAGTTTATCGGTACTCGCACGGATTCTACCTTTTCCCGGTACTGCCCAGGATTCTACCATTTTCGGGTATTGACACCGATTCTACCCTTTTTCAGGGTATGGTTCGGACAGTTTTTTGATACTCGCACGGATTCTACCTTTTCCCGGTACTAGCCCGGATTCTACCATTTTCGGGTATTCACACCGATTTTACCCTTTTCACGGTCTGGTTCGGACAGTTTATCGGTACTCGCACGGATTCTACCTTTTCCCGGTACTGCCCAGGATTCTACCATTTTCGGGTATTCACACCGTTTCTACCCTTTTCAGGGTATGGTTCGGACAGTTTTTTGGTACTCGCACGGATTCTACCTTTTCCCGGTACTAGCCCGGATTCTACCATTTTCGGGTATTCACACCGATTTTACCCTTTTCACGGTCTGGTTCGGACAGTTTATCGGTACTCGCACGGATTCTACTTTTTCCCGGTACTGCCCAGGATTCTACCATTTTCGGGTATTCACACCGTTTCTACCCTTTTCAGGGTATGGTTCGGACAGTTTTTTGATACTCGCACGGATTCTACCTTTTCCCGGTACTGGCCCGGATTCTACCATTTTCGGGTATTCACACCGATTCTACGCTTTTCACGGTCTGGTTCGGACAGTTTATCGGTACTCGCACGGATTCTACCTTTTCCCGGTACTGGCCCGGATTCTACCATTTTCGGGTATTGACACCGATTCTACCCCTTTCAGGGTATGGTTCGGACAGTTTTTTGATACTCGCACGGATTCTACCTTTTCCCGGTACTAGCCCGGATTCTACCATTTTCGGGTATTGACACCGATTCTACCCTTGTCAGGGTATGGTTCGGACAGTTTATCGGTACTCGCACGGATTCTAACTTTTCCCGGTACTGTCCCGGATTCTACCATTTTCGGGTATTCACACCGATTCTACCCTTTTCACGGTCTGGTTCGGACAGTTTATCGGTACTCGCACGGATTCTACCTTTTCCCGGTACTGCCCAGGATTCTACCATTTTCGGGTATTCACACCGATTCTACCCTTTTCAGGGTATGGTTCGGACAGTTTTTTGATACTCGCACGGATTCTAACTTTTCCCGGTACTAGCCCGGATTCTACCATTTTCGGGTATTCACACCGATTTTACCCTTTTCACGGTCTGGTTCGGATAGTTTATCGGTACTCGCACGGATTCTACCTTTTCCCGGTACTGCCCAGGATTCTACCATTTTCGGGTATTCACACCGTTTCTACCCTTTTCAGGGTATGGTTCGGACTGTTTTTTGATACTCGCACGGATTCTACCTTTTCCCGGTACTGGCTCGGATTCTACCATTTTCGGGTATTCACACCGATTCTACCCTTTTCAGGGTATGGTCCGGACAGTTTTTCGATACTGGCACGGATTCTACCTTTTCCCGGTATTGCCCAGGATTCTACCATTTTCGGATATTGACACCGATTCTACCCTTTTCAGGGTATGGTTCGGACAGTTTTTGGATACTCGCACGGATTCTACCTTTTCCCGGTACTGGCCCGGATTCTACCGTTTTCGGGTATTGACACCGATTCTACCCTTTTCACGGTCTGGTTCGGACAGTTTATCGGTACTCGCACGGATTCTACCTTTTCCCGGTACTGCCCAGGATTCTACCATTTTCGGGTATTCACACCGTTTCTACCCTTTTCAGGGTATGGTTCGGACAGTTTTTTGGTACTCGCACGGATTCTACCTTTTCCCGGTACTAGCCCGGATTCTACCATTTTCGGGTATTCACACCGATTTTACCCTTTTCACGGTCTGGTTCGGACAGTTTATCGGTACTCGCACGGATTCTACCTTTTCCCGGTACTGCCCAGGATTCTACCATTTTCGGGTATTGACACCGATTCTACCCTTTTTCAGGGTATGGTTCGGACAGTTTTTTGATACTCGCACGGATTCTACCTTTTCCCGGTACTAGCCCGGATTCTACCATTTTCGGGTATTCACACCGATTTTACCCTTTTCACGGTCTGGTTCGGACAGTTTATCGGTACTCGCACGGATTCTACCTTTTCCCGGTACTGCCCAGGATTCTACCATTTTCGGGTATTCACACCGTTTCTACCCTTTTCAGGGTATGGTTCGGACAGTTTTTTGGTACTCGCACGGATTCTACCTTTTCCCGGTACTAGCCCGGATTCTACCATTTTCGGGTATTCACACCGATTTTACCCTTTTCACGGTCTGGTTCGGACAGTTTATCGGTACTCGCACGGATTCTACTTTTTCCCGGTACTGCCCAGGATTCTACCATTTTCGGGTATTCACACCGTTTCTACCCTTTTCAGGGTATGGTTCGGACAGTTTTTTGATACTCGCACGGATTCTACCTTTTCCCGGTACTGGCCCGGATTCTACCATTTTCGGGTATTCACACCGATTCTACGCTTTTCACGGTCTGGTTCGGACAGTTTATCGGTACTCGCACGGATTCTACCTTTTCCCGGTACTGGCCCGGATTCTACCATTTTCGGGTATTGACACCGATTCTACCCCTTTCAGGGTATGGTTCGGACAGTTTTTTGATACTCGCACGGATTCTACCTTTTCCCGGTACTAGCCCGGATTCTACCATTTTCGGGTATTGACACCGATTCTACCCTTGTCAGGGTATGGTTCGGACAGTTTATCGGTACTCGCACGGATTCTAACTTTTCCCGGTACTGTCCCGGATTCTACCATTTTCGGGTATTCACACCGATTCTACCCTTTTCACGGTCTGGTTCGGACAGTTTATCGGTACTCGCACGGATTCTACCTTTTCCCGGTACTGCCCAGGATTCTACCATTTTCGGGTATTCACACCGATTCTACCCTTTTCAGGGTATGGTTCGGACAGTTTTTTGATACTCGCACGGATTCTAACTTTTCCCGGTACTAGCCCGGATTCTACCATTTTCGGGTATTCACACCGATTTTACCCTTTTCACGGTCTGGTTCGGATAGTTTATCGGTACTCGCACGGATTCTACCTTTTCCCGGTACTGCCCAGGATTCTACCATTTTCGGGTATTCACACCGTTTCTACCCTTTTCAGGGTATGGTTCGGACTGTTTTTTGATACTCGCACGGATTCTACCTTTTCCCGGTACTGGCTCGGATTCTACCATTTTCGGGTATTCACACCGATTCTACCCTTTTCAGGGTATGGTCCGGACAGTTTTTCGATACTGGCACGGATTCTACCTTTTCCCGGTATTGCCCAGGATTCTACCATTTTCGGATATTGACACCGATTCTACCCTTTTCAGGGTATGGTTCGGACAGTTTTTGGATACTCGCACGGATTCTACCTTTTCCCGGTACTGGCCCGGATTCTACCGTTTTCGGGTATTGACACCGATTCTACCCTTTTCACGGTCTGGTTCGGACAGTTTATCGGTACTCGCACGGATTCTACCTTTTCCCGGTACTGCCCAGGATTCTACCATTTTCGGGTATTCACACCGTTTCTACCCTTTTCAGGGTATGGTTCGGACAGTTTTTTGGTACTCGCACGGATTCTACCTTTTCCCGGTACTAGCCCGGATTCTACCATTTTCGGGTATTCACACCGATTTTACCCTTTTCACGGTCTGGTTCGGACAGTTTATCGGTACTCGCACGGATTCTACCTTTTCCCGGTACTGCCCAGGATTCTACCATTTTCGGGTATTGACACCGATTCTACCCTTTTTCAGGGTATGGTTCGGACAGTTTTTTGATACTCGCACGGATTCTACCTTTTCCCGGTACTAGCCCGGATTCTACCATTTTCGGGTATTCACACCGATTTTACCCTTTTCACGGTCTGGTTCGGACAGTTTATCGGTACTCGCACGGATTCTACCTTTTCCCGGTACTGCCCAGGATTCTACCATTTTCGGGTATTCACACCGTTTCTACCCTTTTCAGGGTATGGTTCGGACAGTTTTTTGGTACTCGCACGGATTCTACCTTTTCCCGGTACTAGCCCGGATTCTACCATTTTCGGGTATTCACACCGATTTTACCCTTTTCACGGTCTGGTTCGGACAGTTTATCGGTACTCGCACGGATTCTACCTTTTCCCGGTACTGCCCAGGATTCTACCATTTTCGGGTATTGACACCGATTCTACCCTTTTTCAGGGTATGGTTCGGACAGTTTTTTGATACTCGCACGGATTCTACCTTTTCCCGGTACTAGCCCGGATTCTACCATTTTCGGGTATTCACACCGATTTTACCCTTTTCACGGTCTGGTTCGGACAGTTTATCGGTACTCGCACGGATTCTACCTTTTCCCGGTACTGCCCAGGATTCTACCATTTTCGGGTATTCACACCGTTTCTACCCTTTTCAGGGTATGGTTCGGACAGTTTTTTGGTACTCGCACGGATTCTACCTTTTCCCGGTACTAGCCCGGATTCTACCATTTTCGGGTATTCACACCGATTTTACCCTTTTCACGGTCTGGTTCGGACAGTTTATCGGTACTCGCACGGATTCTACTTTTTCCCGGTACTGCCCAGGATTCTACCATTTTCGGGTATTCACACCGTTTCTACCCTTTTCAGGGTATGGTTCGGACAGTTTTTTGATACTCGCACGGATTCTACCTTTTCCCGGTACTGGCCCGGATTCTACCATTTTCGGGTATTCACACCGATTCTACGCTTTTCACGGTCTGGTTCGGACAGTTTATCGGTACTCGCACGGATTCTACCTTTTCCCGGTACTGGCCCGGATTCTACCATTTTCGGGTATTGACACCGATTCTACCCCTTTCAGGGTATGGTTCGGACAGTTTTTTGATACTCGCACGGATTCTACCTTTTCCCGGTACTAGCCCGGATTCTACCATTTTCGGGTATTGACACCGATTCTACCCTTGTCAGGGTATGGTTCGGACAGTTTATCGGTACTCGCACGGATTCTAACTTTTCCCGGTACTGTCCCGGATTCTACCATTTTCGGGTATTCACACCGATTCTACCCTTTTCACGGTCTGGTTCGGACAGTTTATCGGTACTCGCACGGATTCTACCTTTTCCCGGTACTGCCCAGGATTCTACCATTTTCGGGTATTCACACCGATTCTACCCTTTTCAGGGTATGGTTCGGACAGTTTTTTGATACTCGCACGGATTCTAACTTTTCCCGGTACTAGCCCGGATTCTACCATTTTCGGGTATTCACACCGATTTTACCCTTTTCACGGTCTGGTTCGGATAGTTTATCGGTACTCGCACGGATTCTACCTTTTCCCGGTACTGCCCAGGATTCTACCATTTTCGGGTATTCACACCGTTTCTACCCTTTTCAGGGTATGGTTCGGACTGTTTTTTGATACTCGCACGGATTCTACCTTTTCCCGGTACTGGCTCGGATTCTACCATTTTCGGGTATTCACACCGATTCTACCCTTTTCAGGGTATGGTCCGGACAGTTTTTCGATACTGGCACGGATTCTACCTTTTCCCGGTATTGCCCAGGATTCTACCATTTTCGGATATTGACACCGATTCTACCCTTTTCAGGGTATGGTTCGGACAGTTTTTGGATACTCGCACGGATTCTACCTTTTCCCGGTACTGGCCCGGATTCTACCGTTTTCGGGTATTGACACCGATTCTACCCTTTTCACGGTCTGGTTCGGACAGTTTATCGGTACTCGCACGGATTCTACCTTTTCCCTGTACTGCCCAGGATTCTACCATTTTCGGGTATTCACACCGTTTCTACCCTTTTCAGGGTATGGTTCGGACAGTTTTTTGGTACTCGCACGGATTCTACCTTTTCCCGGTACTAGCCCGGATTCTACCATTTTCGGGTATTCACACCGATTTTACCCTTTCCACGGTCTGGTTCGGACAGTTTATCGGTACTCGCACGGATTCTACCTTTTCCCGGTACTGCCCAGGATTCTACCATTTTCGGGTATTGACACCGATTCTACCCTTTTTCAGGGTATGGTTCGGACAGTTTTTTGATACTCGCACGGATTCTACCTTTTCCCGGTACTAGCCCGGATTCTACCATTTTCGGGTATTCACACCGATTTTACCCTTTTCACGGTCTGGTTCGGACAGTTTATCGGTACTCGCACGGATTCTACCTTTTCCCGGTACTGCCCAGGATTCTACCATTTTCGGGTATTCACACCGTTTCTACCCTTTTCAGGGTATGGTTCGGACAGTTTTTTGGTACTCGCACGGATTCTACCTTTTCCCGGTACTAGCCCGGATTCTACCATTTTCGGGTATTCACACCGATTTTACCCTTTTCACGGTCTGGTTCGGACAGTTTATCGGTACTCGCACGGATTCTACCTTTTCCCGGTACTGCCCAGGATTCTACCATTTTCGGGTATTCACACCGTTTCTACCCTTTTCAGGGTATGGTTCGGACAGTTTTTTGATACTCGCATGGATTCTACCTTTTCCCGGTACTGGCCCGGATTCTACCATTTTCGGGTATTCACAACGATTCTACGCTTTCCACGGTCTGGTTCGGACAGTTTATCGGTACTCGCACGGATTCTAACTTTTCCCGGTACTGTCCCGGATTCTACCATTTTCGGGTATTCACACCGATTCTACCCTTTTCACGGTCTGGTTCGGACAGTTTATCGGTACTCGCACGGATTCTACCTTTTCCCGGTACTGCCCAGGATTCTACCGTTTTCGGGTATTGACACCGATTCTACCCTTTTTCAGGGTATGGTTCGGACAGTTTTTTGATACTCGCACGGATTCTACCTTTTCCTGGTACTAGCCCGGATTCTACCATTTTCGGGTATTCACACCGATTTTACCCTTTTCACGGTCTGGTTCGGACAGTTTATCGGTACTCGCACGGATTCTACCTTTTCCCGGTACTGCCCAGGATTCTACCATTTTCGGGTATTCACACCGTTTCTACCCTTTTCAGGGTATGGTTCGGACAGTTTTTTGGTACTCGCACGGATTCTACCTTTTCCCGGTACTAGCCCGGATTCTACCATTTTCGGGTATTCACACCGATTTTACCCTTTTCACGGTCTGGTTCGGACAGTTTATCGGTACTCGCACGGATTCTACCTTTTCCCGGTACTGCCCAGGATTCTACCATTTTCGGCTATTCACACCGTTTCTACCCTTTTCAGGGTATGGTTCGGACAGTTTTTTGATACTCGCACGGATTCTACCTTTTCCCGGTACTGGCCCGGATTCTACCATTTTCGGGTATTCACACCGATTCTACCCTTTTCAGGGTATGGTTCGGACAGTTTTTTGATACTCGCACGGATTCTACCTTTTCCCGGTACTGGCCGGGATTCTACCATTTTCGGGTATTCACACCGATTCTACCCTTTTCAGGGTATGGTTCGGACAGTTTCTTGATACTCGCACGTATTCTACCTTTTCCCGGTACTAGCCCGGATTCTACCATTTTCGGGTATTCACACGGATTTTACCCTTTTCACGGTCTGGTTCGGACAGTTTATCGGTACTCGCACGAATTCTACCTTTTCCCGGTACTGCCCAGGATTCTACCATTTTCTGGTATTCACACCGTTTCTACCCTTTTCAGGGTATGGTTCGGACAGTTTTTTGATACTCGCACGGATTCTACCTTTTCCCGGTACTGGCCCGGATTCTACCATTTTCGGGTATTCACAACGATTCTACGCTTTCCACGGTCTGGTTCGGACAGTTTATCGGTACTCGCACGGATTCTACCTTTTCCCGATACTGGCCCGGATTCTACCATTTTCGGGTATTGACACCGATTCTACCCTTTTCAGGGTATGGCCCGGACAGTTTTTCGGTACTCGCACGGATTCTACCTTTTCCCGGTACTGGCCCGGATTCTACCGTTTTCGGGTATTCACACCGATTTTACCCTTTTCACGGTCTGGTTCGGATATTTTATCGGTACTCGCACGGATTCTACCTTTTCCCGGTACTGCCCAGGATTCTACCATTTTCGGGTATTCACACCGTTTCTACCCTTTTCAGGGTATGGTTCGGACAGTTTTTTGATACTCGCACGGATTCTACCTTTTCCCGGTACTGGCCCGGATTCTACCATTTTCGGGTATTCACACCGATTCTACCCTTTTAGGGTATGGTCCGGACAGTTTTTCGATACTCGCACGGATTCTACCTTTTCCCGGTACTGGCCCGGAATCTACCGTTTTCGGGTATTGACACCGATTCTACCCCTTTCAGGGTATGGTTCGGACAGTTTTTTGATACTCGCACGGATTCTACCTTTTCCCGGTACTAGCCCAGATTCTACCATTTTCGGGTATTGACACCGATTCTACCCTTGTCAGGGTATGGTTCGGACAGTTTATCGGTACTCGCACGGATTCTACTTTTTCCCGGTACTGCCCAGGATTCTACCATTTTCGGGTATTCACACCGTTTCTACCCTTTTCAGGGTATGGTTCGGACAGTTTTTTGATACTCGCACGGATTCTACCTTTTCCCGGTACTGGCCCGGATTCTACCATTTTCGGGTATTCACACCGATTCTACGCTTTTCACGGTCTGGTTCGGACAGTTTATCGGTACTCGCACGGATTCTACCTTTTCCCGGTACTGGCCCGGATTCTACCATTTTCGGCTATTCACACCGATTCTACCCCTTTCAGGGTATGGTTCGGACAGTTTTTTGATACTCGCACGGATTCTACCTTTTCCCGGTACTAGCCCGGATTCTACCATTTTCGGGTATTGACACCGATTCTACCCTTGTCAGGGTATGGTTCGGACAGTTTATCGGTACTCGCACGGATTCTAACTTTTCCCGGTACTGTCCCGGATTCTACCATTTTCGGGTATTCACACCGATTCTACCCTTTTCACGGTCTGGTTCGGACAGTTTATCGGTACTCGCACGGATTCTACCTTTTCCCGGTACTGCCCAGGATTCTACCATTTTCGGGTATTCACACCGATTCTACCCTTTTCAGGGTATGGTTCGGACAGTTTTTTGATACTCGCACGGATTCTAACTTTTCCCGGTACTAGCCCGGATTCTACCATTTTCGGGTATTCACACCGATTTTACCCTTTTCACGGTCTGGTTCGGATAGTTTATCGGTACTCGCACGGATTCTACCTTTTCCCGGTACTGCCCAGGATTCTACCATTTTCGGGTATTCACACCGTTTCTACCCTTTTCAGGGTATGGTTCGGACTGTTTTTTGATACTCGCACGGATTCTACCTTTTCCCGGTACTGGCTCGGATTCTACCATTTTCGGGTATTCACACCGATTCTACCCTTTTCAGGGTATGGTCCGTACAGTTTTTCGATACTGGCACGGATTCTACCTTTTCCCGGTATTGCCCAGGATTCTACCATTTTCGGATATTGACACCGATTCTACCCTTTTCAGGGTATGGTTCGGACAGTTTTTGGATACTCGCACGGATTCTACCTTTTCCCGGTACTGGCCCGGATTCTACCGTTTTCGGGTATTGACACCGATTCTACCCTTTTCACGGTCTGGTTCGGACAGTTTATCGGTACTCGCACGGATTCTACCTTTTCCCGGTACTGCCCAGGATTCTACCATTTTCGGCTATTCACACCGTTTCTACCCTTTTCAGGGTATGGTTCGGACAGTTTTTTGATACTCGCACGGATTCTACCTTTTCCCGGTACTGGCCCGGATTCTACCATTTTCGGGTATTCACACCGATTCTACCCTTTTCAGGGTATGGTTCGGACAGTTTTTTGATACTCGCACGGATTCTACCTTTTCCCGGTACTGGCCGGGATTCTACCATTTTCGGGTATTCACACCGATTCTACCCTTTTCAGGGTATGGTTCGGACAGTTTCTTGATACTCGCACGTATTCTACCTTTTCCCGGTACTAGCCCGGATTCTACCATTTTCGGGTATTCACACGGATTTTACCCTTTTCACGGTCTGGTTCGGACAGTTTATCGGTACTCGCACGAATTCTACCTTTTCCCGGTACTGCCCAGGATTCTACCATTTTCTGGTATTCACACCGTTTCTACCCTTTTCAGGGTATGGTTCGGACAGTTTTTTGATACTCGCACGGATTCTACCTTTTCCCGGTACTGGCCCGGATTCTACCATTTTCGGGTATTCACAACGATTCTACGCTTTCCACGGTCTGGTTCGGACAGTTTATCGGTACTCGCACGGATTCTACCTTTTCCCGATACTGGCCCGGATTCTACCATTTTCGGGTATTGACACCGATTCTACCCTTTTCAGGGTATGGCCCGGACAGTTTTTCGGTACTCGCACGGATTCTACCTTTTCCCGGTACTGGCCCGGATTCTACCGTTTTCGGGTATTCACACCGATTTTACCCTTTTCACGGTCTGGTTCGGATATTTTATCGGTACTCGCACGGATTCTACCTTTTCCCGGTACTGCCCAGGATTCTACCATTTTCGGGTATTCACACCGTTTCTACCCTTTTCAGGGTATGGTTCGGACAGTTTTTTGATACTCGCACGGATTCTACCTTTTCCCGGTACTGGCCCGGATTCTACCATTTTCGGGTATTCACACCGATTCTACCCTTTTAGGGTATGGTCCGGACAGTTTTTCGATACTCGCACGGATTCTACCTTTTCCCGGTACTGGCCCGGAATCTACCGTTTTCGGGTATTGACACCGATTCTACCCCTTTCAGGGTATGGTTCGGACAGTTTTTTGATACTCGCACGGATTCTACCTTTTCCCGGTACTAGCCCAGATTCTACCATTTTCGGGTATTGACACCGATTCTACCCTTGTCAGGGTATGGTTCGGACAGTTTATCGGTACTCGCACGGATTCTACTTTTTCCCGGTACTGCCCAGGATTCTACCATTTTCGGGTATTCACACCGTTTCTACCCTTTTCAGGGTATGGTTCGGACAGTTTTTTGATACTCGCACGGATTCTACCTTTTCCCCGTACTGGCCCGGATTCTACCATTTTCGGGTATTCACACCGATTCTACGCTTTTCACGGTCTGGTTCGGACAGTTTATCGGTACTCGCACGGATTCTACCTTTTCCCGGTACTGGCCCGGATTCTACCATTTTCGGCTATTCACACCGATTCTACCCCTTTCAGGGTATGGTTCGGACAGTTTTTTGATACTCGCACGGATTCTACCTTTTCCCGGTACTAGCCCGGATTCTACCATTTTCGGGTATTGACACCGATTCTACCCTTGTCAGGGTATGGTTCGGACAGTTTATCGGTACTCGCACGGATTCTAACTTTTCCCGGTACTGTCCCGGATTCTACCATTTTCGGGTATTCACACCGATTCTACCCTTTTCACGGTCTGGTTCGGACAGTTTATCGGTACTCGCACGGATTCTACCTTTTCCCGGTACTGCCCAGGATTCTACCATTTTCGGGTATTCACACCGATTCTACCCTTTTCAGGGTATGGTTCGGACAGTTTTTTGATACTCGCACGGATTCTAACTTTTCCCGGTACTAGCCCGGATTCTACCATTTTCGGGTATTCACACCGATTTTACCCTTTTCACGGTCTGGTTCGGATAGTTTATCGGTACTCGCACGGATTCTACCTTTTCCCGGTACTGCCCAGGATTCTACCATTTTCGGGTATTCACACCGTTTCTACCCTTTTCAGGGTATGGTTCGGACTGTTTTTTGATACTCGCACGGATTCTACCTTTTCCCGGTACTGGCTCGGATTCTACCATTTTCGGGTATTCACACCGATTCTACCCTTTTCAGGGTATGGTCCGGACAGTTTTTCGATACTGGCACGGATTCTACCTTTTCCCGGTATTGCCCAGGATTCTACCATTTTCGGATATTGACACCGATTCTACCCTTTTCAGGGTATGGTTCGGACAGTTTTTGGATACTCGCACGGATTCTACCTTTTCCCGGTACTGGCCCGGATTCTACCGTTTTCGGGTATTGACACCGATTCTACCCTTTTCACGGTCTGGTTCGGACAGTTTATCGGTACTCGCACGGATTCTACCTTTTCCCGGTACTGGCCCGGATTCTACCATTTTCGGCTATTCACACCGATTCTACCCCTTTCAGGGTATGGTTCGGACAGTTTTTTGATACTCGCACGGATTCTACCTTTTCCCGGTACTAGCCCGGATTCTACCATTTTCGGGTATTGACACCGATTCTACCCTTGTCAGGGTATGGTTCGGACAGTTTATCGGTACTCGCACGGATTCTAACTTTTCCCGGTACTGTCCCGGATTCTACCATTTTCGGGTATTCACACCGATTCTACCCTTTTCACGGTCTGGTTCGGACAGTTTATCGGTACTCGCACGGATTCTACCTTTTCCCGGTACTGCCCAGGATTCTACCATTTTCGGGTATTCACACCGTTTCTACCCTTTTCAGGGTATGGTTCGGACAGTTTTTTGGTACTCGCACGGATTCTACCTTTTCCCGGTACTAGCCCGGATTCTACCATTTTCGGGTATTCACACCGATTTTACCCTTTTCACGGTCTGGTTCGGACAGTTTATCGGTACTCGCACGGATTCTACCTTTTCCCGGTACTGCCCAGGATTCTACCATTTTCGGGTATTCACACCGTTTCTACCCTTTTCAGGGTATGGTTCGGACAGTTTTTTGATACTCGCACGGATTCTACCTTTTCCCGGTACTGGCCCGGATTCTACCATTTTCGGGTATTCACAACGATTCTACGCTTTCCACGGTCTGGTTCGGACAGTTTATCGGTACTCGCACGGATTCTAACTTTTCCCGGTACTGGCCCGGATTCTACCATTTTCGGGTATTCACACCGATTCTACGCTTTTCACGGTCTGGTTCGGACAGTTTATCGGTACTCGCACGGATTCTACCTTTTCCCGGTACTGGCCCGGATTCTACCATTTTCGGCTATTCACACCGATTCTACCCCTTTCAGGGTATGGTTCGGACAGTTTTTTGATACTCGCACGGATTCTAACTTTTCCCGGTACTAGCCCGGATTCTACCATTTTCGGGTATTCACACCGATTTTACCCTTTTCACGGTCTGGTTCGGATAGTTTATCGGTACTCGCACGGATTCTACCTTTTCCCGGTACTGCCCAGGATTCTACCATTTTCGGGTATTCACACCGTTTCTACCCTTTTCAGGGTATGGTTCGGACTGTTTTTTGATACTCGCACGGATTCTACCTTTTCCCGGTACTGGCTCGGATTCTACCATTTTCGGGTATTCACACCGATTCTACCCTTTTCAGGGTATGGTCCGGACAGTTTTTCGATACTGGCACGGATTCTACCTTTTCCCGGTATTGCCCAGGATTCTACCATTTTCGGATATTGACACCGATTCTACCCTTTTCAGGGTATGGTTCGGACAGTTTTTGGATACTCGCACGGATTCTACCTTTTCCCGGTACTGGCCCGGATTCTACCGTTTTCGGGTATTGACACCGATTCTACCCTTTTCACGGTCTGGTTCGGACAGTTTATCGGTACTCGCACGGATTCTACCTTTTCCCGGTACTGGCCCGGATTCTACCGTTTTCGGGTATTCACACCGATTTTACCCTTTTCACGGTCTGGTTCGGATATTTTATCGGTACTCGCACGGATTCTACCTTTTCCCGGTACTGCCCAGGATTCTACCATTTTCGGGTATTCACACCGTTTCTACCCTTTTCAGGGTATGGTTCGGACAGTTTTTTGATACTCGCACGGATTCTACCTTTTCCCGGTACTGGCCCGGATTCTACCATTTTCGGGTATTCACACCGATTCTACCCTTTTAGGGTATGGTCCGGACAGTTTTTCGATACTCGCACGGATTCTACCTTTTCCCGGTACTGGCCCGGAATCTACCGTTTTCGGGTATTGACACCGATTCTACCCCTTTCAGGGTATGGTTCGGACAGTTTTTTGATACTCGCACGGATTCTACCTTTTCCCGGTACTAGCCCAGATTCTACCATTTTCGGGTATTGACACCGATTCTACCCTTGTCAGGGTATGGTTCGGACAGTTTATCGGTACTCGCACGGATTCTACTTTTTCCCGGTACTGCCCAGGATTCTACCATTTTCGGGTATTCACACCGTTTCTACCCTTTTCAGGGTATGGTTCGGACAGTTTTTTGATACTCGCACGGATTCTACCTTTTCCCGGTACTGGCCCGGATTCTACCATTTTCGGGTATTCACACCGATTCTACGCTTTTCACGGTCTGGTTCGGACAGTTTATCGGTACTCGCACGGATTCTACCTTTTCCCGGTACTGGCCCGGATTCTACCATTTTCGGCTATTCACACCGATTCTACCCCTTTCAGGGTATGGTTCGGACAGTTTTTTGATACTCGCACGGATTCTACCTTTTCCCGGTACTAGCCCGGATTCTACCATTTTCGGGTATTGACACCGATTCTACCCTTGTCAGGGTATGGTTCGGACAGTTTATCGGTACTCGCACGGATTCTAACTTTTCCCGGTACTGTCCCGGATTCTACCATTTTCGGGTATTCACACCGATTCTACCCTTTTCACGGTCTGGTTCGGACAGTTTATCGGTACTCGCACGGATTCTACCTTTTCCCGGTACTGCCCAGGATTCTACCATTTTCGGGTATTCACACCGATTCTACCCTTTTCAGGGTATGGTTCGGACAGTTTTTTGATACTCGCACGGATTCTAACTTTTCCCGGTACTAGCCCGGATTCTACCATTTTCGGGTATTCACACCGATTTTACCCTTTTCACGGTCTGGTTCGGATAGTTTATCGGTACTCGCACGGATTCTACCTTTTCCCGGTACTGCCCAGGATTCTACCATTTTCGGGTATTCACACCGTTTCTACCCTTTTCAGGGTATGGTTCGGACTGTTTTTTGATACTCGCACGGATTCTACCTTTCCCGGTACTGGCTCGGATTCTACCATTTTCGGGTATTCACACCGATTCTACCCTTTTCAGGGTATGGTCCGGACAATTTTTCGATACTGGCACGGATTCTACCTTTTCCCGGTATTGCCCAGGATTCTACCATTTTCGGATATTGACACCGATTCTACCCTTTTCAGGGTATGGTTCGGACAGTTTTTGGATACTCGCACGGATTCTACCTTTTCCCGGTACTGGCCCGGATTCTACCGTTTTCGGGTATTGACACCGATTCTACCCTTTTCACGGTCTGGTTCGGACAGTTTATCGGTACTCGCACGGATTCTACCTTTTCCCGGTACTGGCCCGGATTCTACCATTTTCGGCTATTCACACCGATTCTACCCCTTTCAGGGTATGGTTCGGACAGTTTTTTGATACTCGCACGGATTCTACCTTTTCCCGGTACTAGCCCGGATTCTACCATTTTCGGGTATTGACACCGATTCTACCCTTGTCAGGGTATGGTTCGGACAGTTTATCGGTACTCGCACGGATTCTAACTTTTCCCGGTACTGTCCCGGATTCTACCATTTTCGGGTATTCACACCGATTCTACCCTTTTCACGGTCTGGTTCGGACAGTTTATCGGTACTCGCACGGATTCTACCTTTTCCCGGTACTGCCCAGGATTCTACCATTTTCGGGTATTCACACCGTTTCTACCCTTTTCAGGGTATGGTTCGGACAGTTTTTTGGTACTCGCACGGATTCTACCTTTTCCCGGTACTAGCCCGGATTCTACCATTTTCGGGTATTCACACCGATTTTACCCTTTTCACGGTCTGGTTCGGACAGTTTATCGGTACTCGCACGGATTCTACCTTTTCCCGGTACTGCCCAGGATTCTACCATTTTCGGGTATTCACACCGTTTCTACCCTTTTCAGGGTATGGTTCGGACAGTTTTTTGATACTCGCACGGATTCTACCTTTTCCCGGTACTGGCCCGGATTCTACCATTTTCGGGTATTCACAACGATTCTACGCTTTCCACGGTCTGGTTCGGACAGTTTATCGGTACTCGCACGGATTCTAACTTTTCCCGGTACTGTCCCGGATTCTACCATTTTCGGGTATTCACACCGATTCTACCCTTTTCACGGTCTGGTTCGGACAGTTTATCGGTACTCGCACGGATTCTACCTTTTCCCGGTACTGCCCAGGATTCTACCGTTTTCGGGTATTGACACCGATTCTACCCTTTTCAGGGTATGGTTCGGACAGTTTTTTGATACTCGCACGCATTCTACCTTTTCCCGGTACTAGCCCGGATTCTACCATTTTCGGGTATTCACACCGATTTTACGCTTTTCACGCTCTGGTTCGGACAGTTTATCGGTACTCGCACGGATTCTACCTTTTCCCGGTACTGCCCAGGATTCTACCATTTTCGGGTATTCACACCGTTTCTACCCTTTTCAGGGTATGGTTCGGACAGTTTTTTGGTACTCGCACGGATTCTACCTTTTCCCGGTACTAGCCCGGATTCTACCATTTTCGGGTATTCACACCGATTTTACCCTTTTCACGGTCTGGTTCGGACAGTTTATCGGGACTCGCACGGATTCTACCTTTTCCCGGTACTGCCCAGGATTCTACCATTTTCGGGTATTCACACCGTTTCTACCCATTTCAGGGTATGGTTCGGACAGTTTTTTTATACTCGCACGGATTCTACCTTTTCCCGGTACTGGCCCGGATTCTACCATTTTCGGGTATTCACAACGATTCTACGCTTTCCACGGTCTGGTTCGGACAGTTTATCGGTACTCGCACGGATTCTACCTTTTCCCGGTACTGGCCCGGATTCTACCATTTTCGGGTATTGACACCGATTCTACCCTTTTTAGGGTATGGCCCGGACAGTTTTTCGGTACTCGCACGGATTCTACCTTTTCCCGGTAATGGCCCGGATTCTACCGTTTTCGGGTATTCACACCGATTTTACCCTTTTCACGGTCTGGTTCGGATATTTTATCGGTACTCGCACGGATTCTACCTTTTCCCGGTACTGCCCAGGATTCTACCATTTTCGGGTATTCACACCGTTTCTACCCTTTTCAGGGTATGGTTCGGACAGTTTTTTGATACTCGCACGGATTCTACCTTTTCCCGGTACTGGCCCGGATTCTACCATTTTCGGGTATTCACACCGATTCTACCCTTTTAGGGTATGGTCCGGACAGTTTTTCGATACTCGCACGAATTCTACCTTTTCCCGGTACTGGCCCGGATTCTACCGTTTTCGGGTATTGACACCGATTCTACCCCTTTCAGGGTATGGTTCGGACAGTTTTTTGATACTCGCACGGATTCTACCTTTTCCCGGTACTAGCCCAGATTCTACCATTTTCGGGTATTGACACCGATTCTACCCTTGTCAGGGTATGGTTCGGACAGTTTATCGGTACTCGCACGGATTCTACCTTTTCCCGGTACTGCCCAGGATTCTACCATTTTCGGGTATTCAGACCGTTTCTACCCTTTTCAGGGTATGGTTCGGACAGTTTTTTGATACTCGCACGGATTCTACCTTTTCCCGGTACTGGCCCGGATTCTACCATTTTCGGGTATTCACACCGATTCTACCCTTTTCAGGGTATGGTCCGGACAGTTTTTCGATACTGGCACGGATTCTACCTTTTCCCGGTACTGGCCCGGATTCTACCATTTTCGGGTATTCACACCGATTCTACGCTTTTCACGGTCTGGTTCGGACAGTTTATCGGTACTCGCACGGATTCTACCTTTTCCCGGTACTGGCCCGGATTCTACCATTTTCGGGTATTGACACCGATTCTACCCCTTTCAGGGTATGGTTCGGACAGTTTTTTGATACTCGCACGGATTCTACCTTTTCCCGGTACTAGCCCGGATTCTACCATTTTCGGGTATTGACACCGATTCTACCCTTGTCAGGGTATGGTTCGGACAGTTTATCGGTACTCGCACGGATTCTAACTTTTCCCGGTACTGTCCCGGATTCTACCATTTTCGGGTATTCACACCGATTTTACCCTTTTCACGGTCTGGTTCGGATAGTTTATCGGTACTCGCACGGATTCTACCTTTTCCCGGTACTGCCCAGGATTCTACCATTTTCGGGTATTCACACCGTTTCTACCCTTTTCAGGGTATGGTTCGGACAGTTTTTTGGTACTCGCACGGATTCTACCTTTTCCCGGTACTAGCCCGGATTCTACCATTTTCGGGTATTCACACCGATTTTACCCTTTTCACGGTCTGGTTCGGACAGTTTATCGGTACTCGCACGGATTCTACCTTTTCCCGGTACTGCCCAGGATTCTACCATTTTCGGGTATTCACACCGTTTCTAACCTTTTCAGGGTATGGTTCGGACAGTTTTTTGATACTCGCACGGATTCTACCTTTTCCCGGTACTGGCCCGGATTCTACCATTTTCGGGTATTGACACCGATTCTACCCTTTTCAGGGTATGGTCCGGACAGTTTTTCGATACTGGCACGGATTCTACCTTTTCCCGGTATTGCCCAGGATTGTACCATTTTCGGGTATTGACACCGATTCTACCCTTTTCAGGGTATGGTTCGGACAGTTTTTGGATACTCGCACGGATTCTACCTTTTCCCGGTACTGGCCCGGATTCTACCGTTTTCGGGTATTGACACCGATTCTACCCTTTTCAGGGTATGGTCCGGACAGTTTTTCGATACTCGCACGGATTCTACCTTTTCCCGGTACTGCCCAGGATTCTACCATTTTCGGGTATTCACACCGTTTCTACCCTTTTCAGGGTATGGTTCGGACAGTTTTTTGATACTCGCACGGATTCTAACTTTTCCCGGTACTGGCCCGGATTCTACCATTTTCGGGTATTCACAACGATTCTACGCTTTTCACGGTCTGGTTCGGACAGTTTATCGGTACTCGCACGGATTCTACCTTTTCCCGGTACTGGCCCGGATTCTACCATTTTCGAGTATTGACACCGATTCTACCCTTTTCAGGGTATGGTCCGGACAGTTTTTCGGTACTCGCACGGATTCTACCTTTTCCCGGTACTGGCCCGGATTCTACCGTTTTCGGGTATTCACACCGATTTTACCCTTTTCACGGTCTGGTTCGGATAGTTTATCGGTACTCGCACGGATTCTACGTTTTCCCGGTACTGCCCAGGATTCTACCATTTTCGGGTATTCACACCGTTTCTACCCTTTTCAGGGTATGGTTCGGACAGTTTTTTGATACTCGCACGGATTCTACCTTTTCCCGGTACTGGCCTGGATTCTACCATTTTCGGGTATTCACAACGATTCTACCCTTTTCAGGGTATGGTCCAGACAGTTTTTCGATACTTGCACGGATTCTACCTTTTCCCGGTATTGCCCAGGATTCTACCATTTTCGGGTATTGACACCGATTCTACCCCTTTCAGGGTATGGTCCGGACAGTTTTTGGATACTCGCACGGAGTCTACCTTTTCCCGGTAGTTTCCCGGATTATACCATTTTCGGGTATTCACACCGATTTTACCCTTTTCACGGTCTGGTTCGGACAGTTTATCGGTACTCGCACGAATTCTACCTTTTCCCAGTACTGCCCAGGATTCTACCATTTTCTGGTATTCACACCGTTTCTAACCTTTTCAGGGTATGGTTCGGACAGTTTTTTGATACTCGCACGGATTCTACCTTTTCCCGGTACTGGCCCGGATTCTACCATTTTCGGGTATTGACACCGATTCTACCCTTTTCAGGGTATGGTCCGGACAGTTTTTCGATACTGGCACGGATTCTACCTTTTCCCGGTATTGCCCAGGATTGTACCATTTTCGGGTATTGACACCGATTCTACCCTTTTCAGGGTATGGTTCGGACAGTTTTTGGATACTCGCACGGATTCTACCTTTTCCCGGTACTGGCCCGGATTCTACCGTTTTCGGGTATTGACACCGATTCTACCCTTTTCAGGGTATGGTCCGGACAGTTTTTCGATACTCGCACGGATTCTACCTTTTCCCGGTACTGCCCAGGATTCTACCATTTTCGGGTATTCACACCGTTTCTACCCTTTTCAGGGTATGGTTCGGACAGTTTTTTGATACTCGCACGGATTCTAACTTTTCCCGGTACTGGCCCGGATTCTACCATTTTCGGGTATTCACAACGATTCTACGCTTTTCACGGTCTGGTTCGGACAGTTTATCGGTACTCGCACGGATTCTACCTTTTCCCGGTACTGGCCCGGATTCTACCATTTTCGTGTATTGACACCGATTCTAACCTTTTCAGGGTATGGTCCGGACAGTTTTTCGGTACTCGCACGGATTCTACCTTTTCCCGGTACTGGCCCGGATTCTACCGTTTTCGGGTATTCACACCGATTTTACCCTTTTCACGGTCTGGTTCGGACAGTTTATCGGTACTCGCACGGATTCTACCTTTTCCCGGTACTGCCCAGGATTCTACCATTTTCGGGTATTCACACCGTTTCTACCCTTTTCAGGGTATGGTTCGGACAGTTTTTTGATACTCGCACGGATTCTACCTTTTCCCGGTACTGGCCTGGATTCTACCATTTTCGGGTATTCACACCGATTCTACCCTTTTCAGGGTATTGTCCGGACAGTTTTTCGATACTTGCACGGATTCTACCTTTTCCCGGTATTGCCCAGGATTCTACCATTTTCGGGTATTGACACCGATTCTACCCCTTTCAGGGTATGGTCCGGACAGTTTTTGGATACTCGCACGGAGTCTACCTTTTCCCGGTAGTTTCCCGGATTATACCATTTTCGGGTATTCACACCGATTTTACCCTTTTCACGGTCTGGTTCGGACAGTTTATCCGTACTCGCACGAATTCTACCTTTTCCCAGTACTGCCCAGGATTCTACCATTTTCTGGTATTCACACCGTTTCTAACCTTTTCAGGGTATGGTTCGGACAGTTTTTTGATACTCGCACGGATTCTACCTTTTCCCGGTACTGGCCCGGATTCTACCATTTTCGGGTATTGACACCGATTCTACCCTTTTCAGGGTATGGTCCGGACAGTTTTTCGATACTGGCACGGATTCTACCTTTTCCCGGTATTGCCCAGGATTGTACCATTTTCGGGTATTGACACCGATTCTACCCTTTTCAGGGTATGGTTCGGACAGTTTTTGGATACTCGCACGGATTCTACCTTTTCCCGGTACTGGCCCGGATTCTACCGTTTTCGGGTATTGACACCGATTCTACCCTTTTCAGGGTATGGTCCGGACAGTTTTTCGATACTCGCACGGATTCTACCTTTTCCCGGTACTGCCCAGGATTCTACCATTTTCGGGTATTCACACCGTTTCTACCCTTTTCAGGGTATGGTTCGGACAGTTTTTTGATACTCGCACGGATTCTAACTTTTCCCGGTACTGGCCCGGATTCTACCATTTTCGGGTATTCACACCGATTCTACCCTTTTCAGGGTATTGTTCGGACAGTTTATCGGTACTCGCACGGATTCTACCTTTTCCCGGTACTGGCCCGGATTCTACCATTTTCGAGTATTGACACCGATTCTACCCTTTTCAGGGTATGGTCCGGACAGTTTTTCGGTACTCGCACGGATTCTACCTTTTCCCGGTACTGGCCCGGATTCTACCGTTTTCGGGTATTCACACCGATTTTACCCTTTTCACGGTCTGGTTCGGATAGTTTATCGGTACTCGCACGGATTCTACCTTTTCCCGGTACTGCCCAGGATTCTACCATTTTCGGGTATTCACACCGTTTCTACCCTTTTCAGGGTATGGTTCGGACAGTTTTTTGATACTCGCACGGATTCTACCTTTTCCCGGTACTGGCCTGGATTCTACCATTTTCGGGTATTCACACCGATTCTACCCTTTTCAGGGTATGGTCCGGACAGTTTTTCGATACTTGCACGGATTCTACCTTTTCCCGGTATTGCCCAGGATTCTACCATTTTCGGGTATTGACACCGATTCTACCCCTTTCAGGGTATGGTCCGGACAGTTTTTGGATACTCGCACGGAGTCTACCTTTTCCCGGTACTTTCCCGGATTATACCATTTTCGGGTATTCACACCGATTTTACCCTTTTCACGGTCTGGTTCGGACAGTTTATCGGTACTCGCACGAATTCTACCTTTTCCCAGTACTGCCCAGGATTCTACCATTTTCTGGTATTAACACCGTTTCTACCCTTTTCAGGGTATGGTTCGGACAGTTTTTGGATACTCGCACGGATTCTACCTTTTCCCGGTACTGGCCCGGATTCTACCGTTTTCGGGTATTGACACCGATTCTACCCTTTTCAGGGTATGGTCCGGACAGTTTTTCGATACTCGCACGGATTCTACCTTTTCCCGGTACTGCCCAGGATTCTACCATTTTCGGGTATTCACACCGTTTCTACCCTTTTCAGGGTATGGTTCGGACAGTTTTTTGATACTCGCACGGATTTTAACTTTTCCCGGTACTGGCCCGGATTCTACCATTTTCGGGTATTCACAACGATTCTACGCTTTTCACGGTCTGGTTCGGACAGTTTATCGGTACTCGCACGGATTCTACCTTTTCCCGGTACTGGCCCGGATTCTACCATTTTCGAGTATTGACACCGATTCTACCCTTTTCAGGGTATGGTCCGGACAGTTTTTCGGTACTCGCACGAATTCTACCTTTTCCCGGTACTGGCCCGGATTCTACCGTTTTCGGGTATTCACACCGATTTTACCCTTTTCACGGTCTGGTTCGGATAGTTTATCGGTACTCGCACGGATTCTACCTTTTCCCGGTACTGCCCAAGTTCTTACCATTTTCGGCTATTCACACCGTTTCTACCCTTTTCAGGGTATGGTTCGGACAGTTTTTTGATACTCGCACGGATTCTACCTTTTCCCGGTACTGGCCTGGATTCTACCATTTTCGGGTATTCACACCGATTCTACCCTTTTCAGGGTATGGTCCGGACAGTTTTTCGATACTTGCACGGATTCTACCTTTTCCCGGTATTGCCCAGGATTCTACCATTTTCGGGTATTGACACCGATTCTACCCCTTTCAGGGTATGGTCCGGACAGTTTTTGGATACTCGCACGGAGTCTACCTTTTCCCGGTACTTTCCCGGATTATACCATTTTCGGGTATTCACACCGATTTTACCCTTTTCACGGTCTGGTTCGGACAGTTTATCGGTACTCGCACGAATTCTACCTTTTCCCAGTACTGCCCAGGATTCTACCATTTTCTGGTATTCACACCGTTTCTACCCTTTTCAGGGTATGGTTCGGACAGTTTTTGGATACTCGCACGGATTCTACCTTTTCCCGGTACTGGCCCGGATTCTACCGTTTTCGGGTATTGACACCGATTCTACCCTTTTCAGGGTATGGTCCGGACAGTTTTTCGATACTCGCACGGATTCTACCTTTTCCCGGTACTGCCCAGGATTCTACCATTTTCGGGTATTCACACCGTTTCTACCCTTTTCAGGGTATGGTTCGGACAGTTTTTTGATACTCGCACGGATTTTAACTTTTCCCGGTACTGGCCCGGATTCTACCATTTTCGGGTATTCACAACGATTCTACGCTTTTCACGGTCTGGTTCGGACAGTTTATCGGTACTCGCACGGATTCTACCTTTTCCCGGTACTGGCCCGGATTCTACCATTTTCGAGTATTGACACCGATTCTACCCTTTTCAGGGTATGGTCCGGACAGTTTTTCGGTACTCGCACGAATTCTACCTTTTCCCGGTACTGGCCCGGATTCTACCGTTTTCGGGTATTCACACCGATTTTACCCTTTTCACGGTCTGGTTCGGATAGTTTATCGGTACTCGCACGGATTCTACCTTTTCCCGGTACTGGCCCGGATTCTACCATTTTCGAGTATTGACACCGATTCTACCCTTTTCAGGGTATGGTCCGGACAGTTTTTCGGTACTCGCACGAATTCTACCTTTTCCCGGTACTGGCCCGGATTCTACCGTTTTCGGGTATTCACACCGATTTTACCCTTTTCACGGTCTGGTTCGGATAGTTTATCGGTACTCGCACGGATTCTACCTTTTCCCGGTTCTGCCCAGGATTCTACCATTTTCGGGTATTCACACCGTTTCTACCCTTTTCAGGGTATGGTTCGGACAGTTTTTTGATACTCGCACGGATTCTACCTTTTCCCGGTACTGGCCTGGATTCTACCATTTTCGGGTATTCACACCGATTCTACCCTTTTCAGGGTATGGTCCGGACAGTTTTTCGATACTTGCACGGATTCTACCTTTTCCCGGTATTGCCCAGGATTCTACCATTTTCGGGTATTGACACCGATTCTACCCCTTTCAGGGTATGGTCCGGACAGTTTTTGGATACTCGCACGGAGTCTACCTTTTCCCGGTACTGGCCCGGATTCTACCATTTTCGGGTATTCACACCGATTCTACCCTTTTCAGGGTATTGTCCGGACAGTTTGTCGATACTTGCACAGATTCTACCTTTTCCCGGTATTGCCCAGGATTCTACCATTTTCGGGTATTGACACCGACTCTACCCTTTTCAGGGTATGGTTCGGACAGTTTTTGGATACTCGCACGGATTCTACCTTTTCCCGGTACTGGCCCGGATTCTACCGTTTTCGGGTATTGACACCGATTCTACCCTTTTCGGGGTATGGTCCGGACAGTTTTTCGATACTCGCACGGATTCTACCTTTTCCCGGTACTTTCCCGGATTCTACCATTTTCGAGTATTGGCACCGATTCTACCCTTTTCAGGGTATGGTTCGGTCAGTTTTTGGATACTCGCACGGATTCTACCTTTTCCCGGTACTGGCCCGGATTCTACCGTTTTCGGGTATTGACACCGATTCTACCCTTTTCAGGGTATGGTCCGGACAGTTTTTCGATACTCGCACGGATTCTACCTTTTCCCGGTACTAGCCCGGATTCTACCATTTTCGGGTATTCACACCGATTTTACCCTTTTCACGGTCTGGTTCGGATAGTTTATCGGTACTCGCACGGATTCTACCTTTTCCCGGTACTGCCCAAGTTCTTACCATTTTCGGCTATTCACACCGTTTCTACCCTTTTCAAGGTATGGTTCGGACAGTTTTTTGATACTCGCACGGATTCTACCTTTTCCCGGTACTGGCCCGGATTCTACCATTTTCGGGTATTGACACCGATTCTACCCTTTTCAGGGTATGGTCCGGACAGTTTTTCGATACTCGCACGGATTCTACCTTTTCCCGGTACTTTCCCGGATTCTACCATTTTCGAGTATTGGCACCGATTCTACCCTTTTCACGGTCTGGTTCGGGCAGTTTATCGGTACTCGCACGGATTCTACCTTTTCTTGGTACTGCCCAGGATTCTACCGTTTTCGGGTATTGAGACCGATTCTACCCTTTTCAGGGTATGGTTCGGACAGTTTTTTGATACTCGCACGGATTCTACCTTTTCCCGGTACTAGCCCGGATTCTACCATTTTCGGGTATTCACACCGATTTTACCCTTTTCACGGTCTGGTTCGGATAGTTTATCGGTACTCGCACGAATTCTACCTTTTCCCGGTACTGCCCAGGATTCTACCATTTTCGGCTATTCACACCGTTTCTACCCTTTTCAGGGTATGGTTCGGACAGTTTTTTGATACTCGCACGGATTCCACCTTTTCCCGGTACTGGCCCGGATTCTACCATTTTCGGGTATTGACACCGATTCTACCCTTTTCAGGGTATGGTCCGGACAGTTTTTCGGTACTCGCACGGATTCTACCTTTTCCCGGTACTGGCCCGGATTCTACCGTTTTCGGGTATTGACACCGATTCTACCCCTTTCAGGGTATGGTTCGGACAGTTTTTTGATACTCGCACGGATTCTACCTTTTCCCGGTACTAGCCCGGATTCTACCATTTTCGGGTATTCACACCGATTTTACCCTTGTCAGGGTATGGTTCGGACAGTTTATCGGTACTCGCACGGATTCTAACTTTTCCCGGTACTGTCCCGGATTCTACCATTTTCGGGTATTCACACCGATTCTACCCTTTTCACGGTCTGGTTCGGACAGTTTATCGGTACTCGCACGGATTCTACCTTTTCCCGGTACTGCCCAGGATTCTACCGTTTTCGGGTATTGACACCGATTCTACCCTTTTCAGGGTATGGTTCGGACAGTTTTTTGATACTCGCACGGATTCTACCTTTTCCCGGTACTAGCCCGGATTCTACCATTTTCGGGTATTCACACCGATTTTACCCTTTTCACGGTCTGGTTCGGATAGTTTATCGGTACTCGCACGGATTCTACCTTTTCCCGGTACTGCCCAAGTTCTTACCATTTTCGGCTATTCACACCGTTTCTACCCTTTTCAGGGTATGGTTCGGACAGTTTTTTGATACTCGCACGGATTCTACCTTTTCCCGGTACTGGCCCGGATTCTACCATTTTCGGGTATTCACACCGATTCTACCCTTTTCAGGGTATGGTCCGGACAGTTTTTCGATACTTGCACGGATTCTACCTTTCCCGGTATTGCCCAGGATTCTACCATTTTCGAGTATTGGCACCGATTCTACCCTTTTCAGGGTATGGTTCGGTCAGTTTTTGGATACTCGCACGGATTCTACCTTTTCCCGGTACTGGCCCGGATTCTACCGTTTTCGGGTATTGACACCGATTCTATCCTTTTCAGGGTATGGTCCGGACAGTTTTTCGATACTCGCACGGATTCTACCTTTTCCCGGTACTTGCCCGGATTCTACCATTTTCGGGTATTCACACCGATTCTACCCTTGTCAGGGTATGGTTCGGACAGTTTATCGGTACTCGCACGGATTCTAACTTTTCCCGGTACTGTCCCGGATTCTACCATTTTCGGGTATTCACACCGATTCTACCCTTTTCACGGTCTGGTTCGGACAGTTTATCGGTACTCGCACGGATTCTACCTTTTCCTGGTACTGCCCAGGATTCTACCGTTTTCGGGTATTGAGACAGATTCTACCCTTTTCAGGGTATGGTTCGGACAGTTTTTTGATACTCGCACGGATTCTACCTTTTCCCGGTACTAGCCCGGATTCTACCATTTTCGGGTATTCACACCGATTTTACCCTTTTCACGGTCTGGTTCGGATAGTTTATCGGTACTCGCACGGATTCTACCTTTTCCCGGTACTGCCCAGGATTCTACCATTTTCGGGTATTCACACCGTTTCTACCCTTTTCAGGGTATGGTTCGGACAGTTTTTTGATACTCGCACGGATTCTACCTTTTCCCGGTACTCGCCCGGATTCTACCATTTTCGGGTATTGACACCGATTCTACCCTTTTCAGGGTATGGTCCGGACAGTTTTTCGGTACTCGCACGGATTCTACCTTTTCCCGGTACTAGCCCGAATTCTACCATTTTCGGGTATTCACACCGATTTTACCCTTTTCACGGTCTGGTTCGGATAGTTTATCGGTACTCGCACGGATTCTACCTTTTCCCGGTACTAGCCCGGATTCTACCATTTTCGGGTATTCACATCGATTTTACCCTTGTCAGGGTATGGTTCGGAAAGTTTATCGGTACTCGCACGGATTCTAACTTTTCCCGGTACTGTCCCGGATTCTACCATTTTCGGGTATTCACACCGATTCTACCCTTTTCACGGTCTGGTTCGGACAGTTTATCGGTACTCGCACGGATTCTACCTTTTCCCGGTACTGCCCAGGATTCTACCGTTTTCGGGTATTGACACCGATTCTACCCTTTTCAGGGTATGGTTCGGACAGTTTTTTGATACTCGCACGGATTCTACCTTTTCCCGGTACTAGCCCGGATTCTACCATTTTCGGGTATTCACACCGATTTTACCCTTTTCACGGTCTGGTTCGGATAGTTTATCGGTACTCGCACGGATTCTACCTTTTCCCGGTGCTGCCCAGGATTCTACCATTTTCGGCTATTCACACCGTTTCTACCCTTTTCAGGGTATGGTTCGGACAGTTTTTTGATACTCGCACGGATTCTACCTTTTCCCGGTACTGGCCCGGATTCTACCATTTTCGGGTATTGACACCGATTCTACCCTTTTCAGGGTATGGTCCGGACAGTTTTTCGGTACTCGCACGGATTCTACCTTTTCCCGGTACTGGCCCGGATTCTACCGTTTTCGGGTATTGACACCGATTCTACCCCTTTCAGGGTATGGTTCGGACAATTTTTTGATACTCGCACGGATTCTACCTTTTCCCGGTACTAGCCCGGATTCTACCATTTTCGGGTATTCACACCGATTTTACCCTTGTCAGGGTATGGTTCGGACAGTTTATCGGTACTCGCACGGATTCTAACTTTTCCCGGTACTGTCCCGGATTCTACCATTTTCGGGTATTCACACCGATTCTACCCTTTTTCACGGTCTGGTTCGGACAGTTTATCGGTACTCGCACGGATTCTACCTTTTCCCGGTACTGCCCAGGATTCTACCATTTTCGGGTATTCACACCGATTCTACCCTTTTCAGGGTATGGTTCGGACAGTTTTTTGATACTCGCACGGATTCTACCTTTTCCCGGTACTAGCCCGGATTCTACCATTTTCGGGTATTCACACCGATTTTACCCTTTTCACGGTCTGGTTCGGATAGTTTATCGGTACTCGCACGGATTCTACCTTTTCCCGGTACTGCCCAGGATTCAACCATTTTCGGCTATTCACACCGTTTCTACCCTTTTCAAGGTATGGTTCGGACAGTTTTTTGATACTCGCACGGATTCTACCTTTTCCCGGTACTGGCCCGGATTCTACCATTTTCGGGTATTCACACCGATTCTACCCTTTTCAGGGTATGGTCCGGACAGTTTTTCGATACTTGCACGGATTCTACCTTTCCCGGTATTGCCCAGGATTCTACCATTTTCGAGTATTGGCACCGATTCTACCCTTTTCAGGGTATGGTTCGGTCAGTTTTTGGATACTCGCACGGATTCTACCTTTTCCCGGTACTGGCCCGGATTCTACCGTTTTCGGGTATTGACACCGATTCTATCCTTTTCAGGGTATGGTCCGGACAGTTTTTCGATACTCGCACGGATTCTACCTTTTCCCGGTACTTGCCCGGATTCTACCATTTTCGGGTATTCACACCGATTCTACCCTTGTCAGGGTATGGTTCGGACAGTTTATCGGTACTCGCACGGATTCTAACTTTTCCCGGTACTGTCCCGGATTCTACCATTTTCGGGTATTCACACCGATTCTACCCTTTTCACGGTCTGGTTCGGACAGTTTATCGGTACTCGCACGGATTCTACCTTTTCCCGGTACTGCCCAGGATTCTACCGTTTTCGGGTATTGACACCGATTCTACCCTTTTCAGGGTATGGTTCGGACAGTTTTTTGATACTCGCACGGATTCTACCTTTTCCCGGTACTAGCCCGGATTCTACCATTTTCGGGTATTCACACCGATTTTACCCTTTTCACGGTCTGGTTCGGATAGTTTATCGGTACTCGCACGGATTCTACCTTTTCCCGGTGCTGCCCAGGATTCTACCATTTTCGGCTATTCACACCGTTTCTACCCTTTTCAGGGTATGGTTCGGACAGTTTTTTGATACTCGCACGGATTCTACCTTTTCCCAGTACTGGCCCGGATTCTACCATTTTCGGGTATTGACACCGATTCTACCCTTTTCAGGGTATGGTCCGGACAGTTTTTCGGTACTCGCACGGATTCTACCTTTTCCCGGTACTGGCCCGGATTCTACCATTTTCGGGTATTCACACCGATTTTACCCTTTTCACGGTCTGGTTCGGATAGTTTATCGGTACTCGCACGGATTCTACCTTTTCCCGGTACTGCCCAGGATTCTACCATTTTCGGCTATTCACACCGTTTCTACCCTTTTCAAGGTATGGTTCGGACAGTTTTTTGATACTCGCACGGATTCTACCTTTTCCCGGTACTGGCCCGGATTCTACCATTTTCGGGTATTCACACCGATTCTACCCTTTTCAGGGTATGGTCCGGACAGTTTTTCGATACTTGCACGGATTCTACCTTTCCCGGTATTGCCCAGGATTCTACCATTTTCGAGTATTGGCACCGATTCTACCCTTTTCAGGGTATGGTTCGGTCAGTTTTTGGATACTCGCACGGATTCTACCTTTTCCCGGTACTGGCCCGGATTCTACCGTTTTCGGGTATTGACACCGATTCTATCCTTTTCAGGGTATGGTCCGGACAGTTTTTCAATACTCGCACGGATTCTACCTTTTCCCGGTACTTGCCCGGATTCTACCATTTTCGGGTATTCACACCGATTCTACCCTTGTCAGGGTATGGTTCGGACAGTTTATCGGTACTCGCACGGATTCTAACTTTTCCCGGTACTGTCCCGGATTCTACCATTTTCGGGTATTCACACCGATTCTACCCTTTTCACGGTCTGGTTCGGACAGTTTATCGGTACTCGCACGGATTCTACCTTTTCCCGGTACTGCCCAGGATTCTACCGTTTTCGGGTATTGACACCGATTCTACCCTTTTCAGGGTATGGTTCGGACAGTTTTTTGATACTCGCACGGATTCTACCTTTTCCCGGTACTAGCCCGGATTCTACCATTTTCGGGTATTCACACCGATTTTACCCTTTTCACGGTCTGGTTCGGATAGTTTATCGGTACTCGCACGGATTCTACCTTTTCCCGGTGCTGCCCAGGATTCTACCATTTTCGGCTATTCACACCGTTTCTACCCTTTTCAGGGTATGGTTCGGACAGTTTTTTGATACTCGCACGGATTCTACCTTTTCCCGGTACTGGCCCGGATTCTACCATTTTCGGGTATTGACACCGATTCTACCCTTTTCAGGGTATGGTCCGGACAGTTTTTCGGTACTCGCACGGATTCTACCTTTTCCCGGTACTGGCCCGGATTCTACCGTTTTCGGGTATTGACACCGATTCTACCCCTTTCAGGGTATGGTTCGGACAGTTTTTTGATACTCGCACGGATTCTACCTTTTCCCGGTACTAGCCCGGATTCTACCATTTTCGGGTATTCACACCGATTTTACCCTTGTCAGGGTATGGTTCGGACAGTTTATCGGTACTCGCACGGATTCTAACTTTTCCCGGTACTGTCCCGGATTCTACCATTTTCGGGTATTCACACCGATTCTACCCTTTTTCACGGTCTGGTTCGGACAGTTTATCGGTACTCGCACGGATTCTACCTTTTCCCGGTACTGCCCAGGATTCTACCATTTTCGGGTATTCACACCGATTCTACCATTTTCAGGGTATAGTTCGGACAGTTTTTTGATACTCGCACGGATTCTACCTTTTCCCGGTACTAGCCCGGATTCTACCATTTTCGGGTATTCACACCGATTTTACCCTTGTCAGGGTATGATTCGGACAGTTTATCGGTACTCGCACGGATTCTAACTTTTCCCGGTATTGTCCCGGATTCTACCATTTTCGGGTATTCACACCGATTTTAGCCTTTTCACGGTCTGGTTCGGATAGTTTATCGGTACTCACACGGATTCCTCCTTTTCTCGGTACTGCCCAGGATTCTACCATTTTCGGGTATTCACACCGTTTCTACCCTTTTCAGGGTATGGTTCGGACAGTTTTTTGATACTCGCACGGATTCTACCTTTTCCCGGTACTGGCCCGGATTCTACCGTTTTCGGGTATTGACACCGATTCTACCCCTTTCAGGGTATGGTTCGGACAGTTTTTTGATACTCGCACGGATTCTACCTTTTCCCGGTACTGGCCCGGATTCTACCGTTTTCGGGTATTGACACCGATTCTACCCCTTTCAGGGTATGGTTCGGACAGTTTTTTGATACTCGCACGGATTCTACCTTTTCCCGGTACTGTCCCGGATTCTACCATTTTCGGGGATTCACACCGATTCTACCCTTGTCAGGGTATGGTTCGGACAGTTTATCGGTACTCGCACGGATTCTACCTTTTCCCGGTACTGCCCAGGATTCTACCATTTTCGGGTATTCACACCGATTCTACCCTTTTCAGGGTATGGTTCGGACAGTTTTTTGATACTCGCACGGATTCTACCTTTTCCCGGTACTAGCCCGGATTCTACCATTTTCGGGTATTCACACCGATTTTACCCTTGTCAGGGTATGGTTCGGACAGTTTATCGGTACTCGCACGGATTCTAACTTTTCCCGGTATTGTCCCGGATTCTACCATTTTCGGGTATTCACACCGATTTTACCCTTTTCACGGTCTGGTTCGGATAGTTTATCGGTACTCACACGGATTCTTCCTTTTCCCGGTACTGCCCAGGATTCTACCATTTTCGGGTATTCACAACGATTCTACGCTTTTCACGGTCTGGTTCGGACAGTTGATCGGTACTCGCACGGATTCTACCTTTTCCCGGTACAGGCCCGGATTCTACCATTTTCGGGTATTCACACCGATTCTACCCTTTTCAGGGTATGGTTCGGACAGTTTTTTGATACTCGCACGGATTCTACCTTTTCCCGGTACTAGCCCGGATTCTACCATTTTCGGGTATTCACACCGATTTTACCCTTGTCAGGGTATGGTTCGGACAGTTTATCGGTACTCGCACGGATTCTAACTTTTCCCGGTACTGTCCCGGATTCTACCATTTTCGGGTATTCACACCGATTCTACCCTTTTTCACGGTCTGGTTCGGACAGTTTATCGGTACTCGCACGGATTCTACCTTTTCCCGGTACTGCCCAGGATTCTACCATTTTCGGGTATTCACACCGATTCTACCCTTTTCAGGGTATGGTTCGGACAGTTTTTTGATACTCGCACGGATTCTACCTTTTCCCGGTACTAGCCCGGATTCTACCATTTTCGGGTATTCACACCGATTTTACCCTTGTCAGGGTATGGTTCGGACAGTTTATCGGTACTCGCACGGATTCTAACTTTTCCCGGTACTGTCCCGGATTCTACCATTTTCGGGTATTCACACCGATTCTACCCTTTTTCACGGTCTGGTTCGGACAGTTTATCGGTACTCGCACGGATTCTACCTTTTCCCGGTACTGCCCAGGATTCTACCATTTTCGGGTATTCACACCGATTCTACCCTTTTCAGGGTATGGTTCGGACAGTTTTTTGATACTCGCACGGATTCTACCTTTTCCCGGTACTGGCCCGGATTCTACCATTTTCGGGTATTGACACCGATTCTACCCTTTTCAGGGTATGGTCCGGACAGTTTTTCGGTACTCGCACGGATTCTACCTTTTCCCGGTACTGGCCCGGATTCTACCGTTTTCGGGTATTGACACCGATTCTACCCCTTTCAGGGTATGGTTCGGACAGTTTTTTGATACTCGCACGGATTCTACCTTTTCCCGGTACTAGCCCGGATTCTACCATTTTCGGGTATTCACACCGATTTTACCCTTGTCAGGGTATGGTTCGGACAGTTTATCGGTACTCGCACGGATTCTACCTTTTCCCGGTACTGCCCAGGATTCTACCATTTTCGGGTATTCACACCGATTCTACCCTTTTCAGGGTATGGTTCGGACAGTTTTTTGATACTCGCACGGATTCTACCTTTTCCCGGTACTAGCACGGATTCTACCATTTTCGGGTATTCACACCGATTTTACCCTTGTCAGGGTATGGTTCGGACAGTTTATCGGTACTCGCACGGATTCTAACTTTTCCTGGTATTGTCCCGGATTCTACCATTTTCGGGTATTCACACCGATTTTACCCTTTTCACGGTCTGGTTCGGATAGTTTATCGGTACTCACACGGATTCTTCCTTTTCCCGGTACTGCCCAGGATTCTACCATTTTTCGGGTATTCACACCGTTTCTACCCTTTTCAGGGTATGGTTCGGACAGTTTTTTGATACTCGCACGGATTCTACCTTTTCCCGGTACTGGCCCGGATTCTACCATTTTCGGGTATTGACACCGATTCTACCCTTTTCAGGGTATGGTCCGGACAGTTTTTCGGTACTCGCACGGATTCTACCTTTTCCCGGTACTGGCCCGGATTCTACCGTTTTCGGGTATTGACACCGATTCTACCCCTTTCAGGGTATGGTTCGGACAGTTTTTTGATACTCGCACGGATTCTACCTTTTCCCGGTACTAGCCCGGATTCTACCATTTTCGGGTATTCACACCGATTTTACCCTTGTCAGGGTATGGTTCGGACAGTTTATCGGTACTCGCACGGATTCTAACTTTTCCCGGTACTGTCCCGGATTCTACCATTTTCGGGGATTCACACCGATTCTACCCTTTTCACGGTCTGGTTCGGACAGTTTATCGGTACTCGCACGGATTCTACCTTTTCCCGGTACTGCCCAGGATTCTACCATTTTCGGGTATTCACACCGATTCTACCCTTTTCAGGGTATGGTTCGGACATTTTTTTGATACTCGCACGGATTCTACCTTTTCCCGGTACTGGCCCGGATTCTACCATTTTCGGGTATTCACACCGATTCTACCCTTTTTCACGGTCTGGTTCGGACAGTTTATCGGTACTCGCACGGATTCTACCTTTTCCCGGTACTGCCCAGGATTCTACCATTTTCGGGTATTCACACCGATTCTACCCTTTTCAGGGTATGGTTCGGACAGTTTTTTGATACTCGCACGGATTCTACCTTTTCCCGGTACTAGCCCGGATTCTACCATTTTCGGGTATTCACACCGATTTTACCCTTGTCAGGGTATGGTTCGGACAGTTTATCGGTACTCGCACGGATTCTAACTTTTCCCGGTACTGTCCCGGATTCTACCATTTTCGGGTATTCACACCGATTCTACCCTTTTTCACGGTCTGGTTCGGACAGTTTATCGGTACTCGCACGGATTCTACCTTTTCCCGGTACTGCCCAGGATTCTACCATTTTCGGGTATTCACACCGATTCTACCCTTTTCAGGGTATGGTTCGGACAGTTTTTTGATACTCGCACGGATTCTACCTTTTCCCGGTACTTGCCCGGATTCTACCATTTTCGGGTATTGACACCGATTCTACCCTTTTCAGGGTATGGTCCGGACAGTTTTTCGGTACTCGCACGGATTCTACCTTTTCCCGGTACTGGCCCGGATTCTACCGTTTTCGGGTATTGACACCGATTCTACCCCTTTCAGGGTATGGTTCGGACAGTTTTTTGATACTCGCACGGATTCTACCTTTTCCCGGTACTAGCCCGGATTCTACCATTTTCGGGTATTCACACCGATTTTACCCTTGTCAGGGTATGGTTCGGACAGTTTATCGGTACTCGCACGGATTCTACCTTTTCCCGGTACTGCCCAGGATTCTACCATTTTCGGGTATTCACACCGATTCTACCCTTTTCAGGGTATGGTTCGGACAGTTTTTTGATACTCGCACGGATTCTACCTTTTCCCGGTACTAGCACGGATTCTACCATTTTCGGGTATTCACACCGATTTTACCCTTGTCAGGGTATGGTTCGGACAGTTTATCGGTACTCGCACGGATTCTAACTTTTCCTGGTATTGTCCCGGATTCTACCATTTTCGGGTATTCACACCGATTTTACCCTTTTCACGGTCTGGTTCGGATAGTTTATCGGTACTCACACGGATTCTTCCTTTTCCCGGTACTGCCCAGGATTCTACCATTTTTCGGGTATTCACACCGTTTCTACCCTTTTCAGGGTATGGTTCGGACAGTTTTTTGATACTCGCACGGATTCTACCTTTTCCCGGTACTGGCCCGGATTCTACCATTTTCGGGTATTGACACCGATTCTACCCTTTTCAGGGTATGGTCCGGACAGTTTTTCGGTACTCGCACGGATTCTACCTTTTCCCGGTACTGGCCCGGATTCTACCGTTTTCGGGTATTGACACCGATTCTACCCCTTTCAGGGTATGGTTCGGACAGTTTTTTGATACTCGCACGGATTCTACCTTTTCCCGGTACTAGCCCGGATTCTACCATTTTCGGGTATTCACACCGATTTTACCCTTGTCAGGGTATGGTTCGGACAGTTTATCGGTACTCGCACGGATTCTAACTTTTCCCGGTACTGTCCCGGATTCTACCATTTTCGGGGATTCACACCGATTCTACCCTTTTCACGGTCTGGTTCGGACAGTTTATCGGTACTCGCACGGATTCTACCTTTTCCCGGTACTGCCCAGGATTCTACCATTTTCGGGTATTCACACCGATTCTACCCTTTTCAGGGTATGGTTCGGACATTTTTTTGATACTCGCACGGATTCTACCTTTTCCCGGTACTGGCCCGGATTCTACCGTTTTCGGGTATTGACACCGATTCTACCCCTTTCAGGGTATGGTTCGGACAGTTTTTTGATACTCGCACGGATTCTACCTTTTCCCGGTACTAGCCCGGATTCTACCATTTTCGGGTATTCACACCGATTTTACCCTTGTCAGGGTATGGTTCGGACAGTTTATCGGTACTCGCACGGATTCTACCTTTTCCCGGTACTGCCCAGGATTCTACCATTTTCGGGTATTCACACCGATTCTACCCTTTTCAGGGTATGGTTCGGACAGTTTTTTGATACTCGCACGGATTCTACCTTTTCCCGGTAGTAGCCCGGATTCTACCATTTTCGGGTATTCACACCGATTTTACCCTTTTCACGGTCTGGTTCGGATAGTTTATCGGTACTCGCACGGATTCTACCTTTTCCCGGTACTGCCCAGGATTCTACCATTTTCGGGTATTCACACCGATTTTACCCTTGTCAGGGTATGGTTCGGACAGTTTATCGGTACTCGCACGGATTCTACCTTTTCCCGGTACTGCCCAGGATTCTACCATTTTCGGGTATTCACACCGATTCTACCCTTTTAAGGGTATGGTTCGGACAGTTTTTTGATACTCGCACGGATTCTACCTTTTCCCGGTAGTAGCCCGGATTCTACCATTTTCGGGGATTCACACCGATTCTACCCTTGTCAGGGTATGGTTCGGACAGTTTATCGGTACTCGCACGGATTCTACCTTTTCCCGGTACTGCCCAGGATTCTACCATTTTCGGGTATTCACACCGATTCTACCCTTTTCAGGGTATGGTTCGGACAGTTTTTTGATACTCGCACGGATTCTACCTTTTCCCGGTACTAGCCCGGATTCTACCATTTTCGGGTATTCACACCGATTTTACCCTTGTCAGGGTATGGTTCGGACAGTTTATCGGTACTCGCACGGATTCTAACTTTTCCCGGTACTGTCCCGGATTCTACCATTTTCGGGGATTCACACCGATTCTACCCTTTTCACGGTCTGGTTCGGACAGTTTATCGGTACTCGCACGGATTCTACCTTTTCCCGGTACTGCCCAGGATTCTACCATTTTCGGGTATTCACACCGATTCTACCCTTTTCAGGGTATGGTTCGGACATTTTTTTGATACTCGCACGGATTCTACCTTTTCCCGGTACTGGCCCGGATTCTTCCGTTTTCGGGTATTGACACCGATTCTACCCCTTTCAGGGTATGGTTCGGACAGTTTTTTGATACTCGCACGGATTCTACCTTTTCCCGGTACTAGCCCGGATTCTACCATTTTCGGGTATTCACACCGATTTTACCCTTGTCAGGGTATGGTTCGGACAGTTTATCGGTACTCGCACGGATTCTACCTTTTCCCGGTACTGCCCAGGATTCTACCATTTTCGGGTATTCACACCGATTCTACCCTTTTCAGGGTATGGTTCGGACAGTTTTTTGATACTCGCACGGATTCTACCTTTTCCCGGTAGTAGCCCGGATTCTACCATTTTCGGGTATTCACACCGATTTTACCCTTTTCACGGTCTGGTTCGGATAGTTTATCGGTACTCGCACGGATTCTACCTTTTCCCGGTACTGCCCAGGATTCTACCATTTTCGGGTATTCACACCGATTTTACCCTTGTCAGGGTATGGTTCGGACAGTTTATCGGTACTCGCACGGATTCTACCTTTTCCCGGTACTGCCCAGGATTCTACCATTTTCGGGTATTCACACCGATTCTACCCTTTTAAGGGTATGGTTCGGACAGTTTTTTGATACTCGCACGGATTCTACCTTTTCCCGGTAGTAGCCCGGATTCTACCATTTTCGGGGATTCACACCGATTCTACCCTTGTCAGGGTATGGTTCGGACAGTTTATCGGTACTCGCACGGATTCTACCTTTTCCCGGTACTGCCCAGGATTCTACCATTTTCGGGTATTCACACCGATTCTACCCTTTTCAGGGTATGGTTCGGACAGTTTTTTGATACTCGCACGGATTCTACCTTTTCCCGGTACTAGCCCGGATTCTACCATTTTCGGGTATTCACACCGATTTTACCCTTGTCAGGGTATGGTTCGGACAGTTTATCGGTACTCGCACGGATTCTAACTTTTCCCGGTACTGTCCCGGATTCTACCATTTTCGGGTATTCACACCGATTCTACCCTTTTTCACGGTCTGGTTCGGACAGTTTATCGGTACTCGCACGGATTCTACCTTTTCCCGGTACTGCCCAGGATTCTACCATTTTCGGGTATTCACACCGATTCTACCATTTTCAGGGTATGGTTCGGACAGTTTTTTGATACTCGCACGGATTCTACCTTTTCCCGGTACTAGCCCGGATTCTACCATTTTCGGGTATTCACACCGATTTTACCCTTGTCAGGGTATGATTCGGACAGTTTATCGGTACTCGCACGGATTCTAACTTTTCCCGGTATTGTCCCGGATTCTACCATTTTCGGGTATTCACACCGATTTTAGCCTTTTCACGGTCTGGTTCGGATAGTTTATCGGTACTCACACGGATTCCTCCTTTTCTCGGTACTGCCCAGGATTCTACCATTTTCGGGTATTCACACCGTTTCTACCCTTTTCAGGGTATGGTTCGGACAGTTTTTTGATACTCGCACGGATTCTACCTTTTCCCGGTACTGGCCCGGATTCTACCGTTTTCGGGTATTGACACCGATTCTACCCCTTTCAGGGTATGGTTCGGACAGTTTTTTGATACTCGCACGGATTCTACCTTTTCCCGGTACTGGCCCGGATTCTACCGTTTTCGGGTATTGACACCGATTCTACCCCTTTCAGGGTATGGTTCGGACAGTTTTTTGATACTCGCACGGATTCTACCTTTTCCCGGTACTGTCCCGGATTCTACCATTTTCGGGGATTCACACCGATTCTACCCTTGTCAGGGTATGGTTCGGACAGTTTATCGGTACTCGCACGGATTCTACCTTTTCCCGGTACTGCCCAGGATTCTACCATTTTCGGGTATTCACACCGATTCTACCCTTTTCAGGGTATGGTTCGGACAGTTTTTTGATACTCGCACGGATTCTACCTTTTCCCGGTACTAGCCCGGATTCTACCATTTTCGGGTATTCACACCGATTTTACCCTTGTCAGGGTATGGTTCGGACAGTTTATCGGTACTCGCACGGATTCTAACTTTTCCCGGTATTGTCCCGGATTCTACCATTTTCGGGTATTCACACCGATTTTACCCTTTTCACGGTCTGGTTCGGATAGTTTATCGGTACTCACACGGATTCTTCCTTTTCCCGGTACTGCCCAGGATTCTACCATTTTCGGGTATTCACAACGATTCTACGCTTTTCACGGTCTGGTTCGGACAGTTGATCGGTACTCGCACGGATTCTACCTTTTCCCGGTACAGGCCCGGATTCTACCATTTTCGGGTATTCACACCGATTCTACCCTTTTCAGGGTATGGTTCGGACAGTTTTTTGATACTCGCACGGATTCTACCTTTTCCCGGTACTAGCCCGGATTCTACCATTTTCGGGTATTCACACCGATTTTACCCTTGTCAGGGTATGGTTCGGACAGTTTATCGGTACTCGCACGGATTCTAACTTTTCCCGGTACTGTCCCGGATTCTACCATTTTCGGGTATTCACACCGATTCTACCCTTTTTCACGGTCTGGTTCGGACAGTTTATCGGTACTCGCACGGATTCTACCTTTTCCCGGTACTGCCCAGGATTCTACCATTTTCGGGTATTCACACCGATTCTACCCTTTTCAGGGTATGGTTCGGACAGTTTTTTGATACTCGCACGGATTCTACCTTTTCCCGGTACTAGCCCGGATTCTACCATTTTCGGGTATTCACACCGATTTTACCCTTGTCAGGGTATGGTTCGGACAGTTTATCGGTACTCGCACGGATTCTAACTTTTCCCGGTACTGTCCCGGATTCTACCATTTTCGGGTATTCACACCGATTCTACCCTTTTTCACGGTCTGGTTCGGACAGTTTATCGGTACTCGCACGGATTCTACCTTTTCCCGGTACTGCCCAGGATTCTACCATTTTCGGGTATTCACACCGATTCTACCCTTTTCAGGGTATGGTTCGGACAGTTTTTTGATACTCGCACGGATTCTACCTTTTCCCGGTACTGGCCCGGATTCTACCATTTTCGGGTATTGACACCGATTCTACCCTTTTCAGGGTATGGTCCGGACAGTTTTTCGGTACTCGCACGGATTCTACCTTTTCCCGGTACTGGCCCGGATTCTACCGTTTTCGGGTATTGACACCGATTCTACCCCTTTCAGGGTATGGTTCGGACAGTTTTTTGATACTCGCACGGATTCTACCTTTTCCCGGTACTAGCCCGGATTCTACCATTTTCGGGTATTCACACCGATTTTACCCTTGTCAGGGTATGGTTCGGACAGTTTATCGGTACTCGCACGGATTCTACCTTTTCCCGGTACTGCCCAGGATTCTACCATTTTCGGGTATTCACACCGATTCTACCCTTTTCAGGGTATGGTTCGGACAGTTTTTTGATACTCGCACGGATTCTACCTTTTCCCGGTACTAGCACGGATTCTACCATTTTCGGGTATTCACACCGATTTTACCCTTGTCAGGGTATGGTTCGGACAGTTTATCGGTACTCGCACGGATTCTAACTTTTCCTGGTATTGTCCCGGATTCTACCATTTTCGGGTATTCACACCGATTTTACCCTTTTCACGGTCTGGTTCGGATAGTTTATCGGTACTCACACGGATTCTTCCTTTTCCCGGTACTGCCCAGGATTCTACCATTTTTCGGGTATTCACACCGTTTCTACCCTTTTCAGGGTATGGTTCGGACAGTTTTTTGATACTCGCACGGATTCTACCTTTTCCCGGTACTGGCCCGGATTCTACCATTTTCGGGTATTGACACCGATTCTACCCTTTTCAGGGTATGGTCCGGACAGTTTTTCGGTACTCGCACGGATTCTACCTTTTCCCGGTACTGGCCCGGATTCTACCGTTTTCGGGTATTGACACCGATTCTACCCCTTTCAGGGTATGGTTCGGACAGTTTTTTGATACTCGCACGGATTCTACCTTTTCCCGGTACTAGCCCGGATTCTACCATTTTCGGGTATTCACACCGATTTTACCCTTGTCAGGGTATGGTTCGGACAGTTTATCGGTACTCGCACGGATTCTAACTTTTCCCGGTACTGTCCCGGATTCTACCATTTTCGGGGATTCACACCGATTCTACCCTTTTCACGGTCTGGTTCGGACAGTTTATCGGTACTCGCACGGATTCTACCTTTTCCCGGTACTGCCCAGGATTCTACCATTTTCGGGTATTCACACCGATTCTACCCTTTTCAGGGTATGGTTCGGACATTTTTTTGATACTCGCACGGATTCTACCTTTTCCCGGTACTGGCCCGGATTCTACCGTTTTCGGGTATTGACACCGATTCTACCCCTTTCAGGGTATGGTTCGGACAGTTTTTTGATACTCGCACGGATTCTACCTTTTCCCGGTACTAGCCCGGATTCTACCATTTTCGGGTATTCACACCGATTTTACCCTTGTCAGGGTATGGTTCGGACAGTTTATCGGTACTCGCACGGATTCTACCTTTTCCCGGTACTGCCCAGGATTCTACCATTTTCGGGTATTCACACCGATTCTACCCTTTTCAGGGTATGGTTCGGACAGTTTTTTGATACTCGCACGGATTCTACCTTTTCCCGGTAGTAGCCCGGATTCTACCATTTTCGGGTATTCACACCGATTTTACCCTTTTCACGGTCTGGTTCGGATAGTTTATCGGTACTCGCACGGATTCTACCTTTTCCCGGTACTGCCCAGGATTCTACCATTTTCGGGTATTCACACCGATTTTACCCTTGTCAGGGTATGGTTCGGACAGTTTATCGGTACTCGCACGGATTCTACCTTTTCCCGGTACTGCCCAGGATTCTACCATTTTCGGGTATTCACACCGATTCTACCCTTTTAAGGGTATGGTTCGGACAGTTTTTTGATACTCGCACGGATTCTACCTTTTCCCGGTAGTAGCCCGGATTCTACCATTTTCGGGGATTCACACCGATTCTACCCTTGTCAGGGTATGGTTCGGACAGTTTATCGGTACTCGCACGGATTCTACCTTTTCCCGGTACTGCCCAGGATTCTACCATTTTCGGGTATTCACACCGATTCTACCCTTTTCAGGGTATGGTTCGGACAGTTTTTTGATACTCGCACGGATTCTACCTTTTCCCGGTACTAGCCCGGATTCTACCATTTTCGGGTATTCACACCGATTTTACCCTTGTCAGGGTATGGTTCGGACAGTTTATCGGTACTCGCACGGATTCTAACTTTTCCCGGTATTGTCCCGGATTCTACCATTTTCGGGTATTCACACCGATTTTACCCTTTTCACGGTCTGGTTCGGATAGTTTATCGGTACTCACACGGATTCTTCCTTTTCCCGGTACTGCCCAGGATTCTACCATTTTCGGGTATTCACAACGATTCTACGCTTTTCACGGTCTGGTTCGGACAGTTGATCGGTACTCGCACGGATTCTACCTTTTCCCGGTACAGGCCCGGATTCTACCATTTTCGGGTATTCACACCGATTCTACCCTTTTCAGGGTATGGTTCGGACAGTTTTTTGATACTCGCACGGATTCTACCTTTTCCCGGTACTAGCCCGGATTCTACCATTTTCGGGTATTCACACCGATTTTACCCTTGTCAGGGTATGGTTCGGACAGTTTATCGGTACTCGCACGGATTCTACCTTTTCCCGGTACTGCCCAGGATTCTACCATTTTCGGGTATTCACACCGATTCTACCCTTTTCAGGGTATGGTTCGGACAGTTTTTTGAAACTCGCACGGATTCTACCTTTTCCCGGAACTAGCCCGGATTCTACCATTTTCGGGTATTCACACCGATTTTACCCTTGTCAGGGTATGGTTCGGACAGTTTATCGGTACTCGCACGGATTCTAACTTTTCCCGGTATTGTCCCGGATTCTACCATTTTCGGGTATTCACACGGATTTTACCCTTTTCACGGTCTGGTTCAGATAGTTTATCGGTACTCACACGGATTCTTCCTTTTCCCGGTACTGCCCAGGATTCTACCATTTTCGGGTATTCACAACGATTCTACGCTTTTCACGGTCTGGTTCGGACAGTTGATCGGTACTCGCACGGATTCTACCTTTTCCCGGTACAGGCCCGGATTCTACCATTTTCGGGTATTCACACCGATTCTACCCTTTTCAGGGTATGGTTCGGACAGTTTTTTGATACTCGCACGGATTCTACCTTTTCCCGGTACTAGCCCGGATTCTACCATTTTCGGGTATTCACACCGATTTTACCCTTGTCAGGGTATGGTTCGGACAGTTTATCGGTACTCGCACGGATTCTAACTTTTCCCGGTATTGTCCCGGATTCTACCATTTTCGGGTATTCACACCGATTTTAGCCTTTTCACGGTCTGGTTCGGATAGTTTATCGGTACTCACACGGATTCTTCCTTTTCCCGGTACTGCCCAGGATTCTACCATTTTCGGGTATTCACACCGATTCTACCCTTTTCAGGGTATGGTTCGGACAGTTTTTTGATACTCGCACGGATTCTACCTTTTCCCGGTAGTAGCCCGGATTCTACCATTTTCGGGTATTCACACCGATTTTACCCTTTTCACGGTCTGGTTCGGATAGTTTATCGGTACTCGCACGGATTCTACCTTTTCCCGGTACTGCCCAGGATTCTACCATTTTCGGGTATTCACACCGATTTTACCCTTGTCAGGGTATGGTTCGGACAGTTTATCGGTACTCGCACGGATTCTACCTTTTCCCGGTACTGCCCAGGATTCTACCATTTTCGGGTATTCACACCGATTCTACCCTTTTAAGGGTATGGTTCGGACAGTTTTTTGATACTCGCACGGATTCTACCTTTTCCCGGTAGTAGCCCGGATTCTACCATTTTCGGGGATTCACACCGATTCTACCCTTGTCAGGGTATGGTTCGGACAGTTTATCGGTACTCGCACGGATTCTACCTTTTCCCGGTACTGCCCAGGATTCTACCATTTTCGGGTATTCACACCGATTCTACCCTTTTCAGGGTATGGTTCGGACAGTTTTTTGATACTCGCACGGATTCTACCTTTTCCCGGTACTAGCCCGGATTCTACCATTTTCGGGTATTCACACCGATTTTACCCTTGTCAGGGTATGGTTCGGACAGTTTATCGGTACTCGCACGGATTCTAACTTTTCCCGGTATTGTCCCGGATTCTACCATTTTCGGGTATTCACACCGATTTTACCCTTTTCACGGTCTGGTTCGGATAGTTTATCGGTACTCACACGGATTCTTCCTTTTCCCGGTACTGCCCAGGATTCTACCATTTTCGGGTATTCACAACGATTCTACGCTTTTCACGGTCTGGTTCGGACAGTTGATCGGTACTCGCACGGATTCTACCTTTTCCCGGTACAGGCCCGGATTCTACCATTTTCGGGTATTCACACCGATTCTACCCTTTTCAGGGTATGGTTCGGACAGTTTTTTGATACTCGCACGGATTCTACCTTTTCCCGGTACTAGCCCGGATTCTACCATTTTCGGGTATTCACACCGATTTTACCCTTGTCAGGGTATGGTTCGGACAGTTTATCGGTACTCGCACGGATTCTACCTTTTCCCGGTACTGCCCAGGATTCTACCATTTTCGGGTATTCACACCGATTCTACCCTTTTCAGGGTATGGTTCGGACAGTTTTTTGAAACTCGCACGGATTCTACCTTTTCCCGGAACTAGCCCGGATTCTACCATTTTCGGGTATTCACACCGATTTTACCCTTGTCAGGGTATGGTTCGGACAGTTTATCGGTACTCGCACGGATTCTAACTTTTCCCGGTATTGTCCCGGATTCTACCATTTTCGGGTATTCACACGGATTTTACCCTTTTCACGGTCTGGTTCAGATAGTTTATCGGTACTCACACGGATTCTTCCTTTTCCCGGTACTGCCCAGGATTCTACCATTTTCGGGTATTCACAACGATTCTACGCTTTTCACGGTCTGGTTCGGACAGTTGATCGGTACTCGCACGGATTCTACCTTTTCCCGGTACAGGCCCGGATTCTACCATTTTCGGGTATTCACACCGATTCTACCCTTTTCAGGGTATGGTTCGGACAGTTTTTTGATACTCGCACGGATTCTACCTTTTCCCGGTACTAGCCCGGATTCTACCATTTTCGGGTATTCACACCGATTTTACCCTTGTCAGGGTATGGTTCGGACAGTTTATCGGTACTCGCACGGATTCTAACTTTTCCCGGTATTGTCCCGGATTCTACCATTTTCGGGTATTCACACCGATTTTAGCCTTTTCACGGTCTGGTTCGGATAGTTTATCGGTACTCACACGGATTCTTCCTTTTCCCGGTACTGCCCAGGATTCTACCATTTTCGGGTATTCACACCGATTCTACCCTTTTCAGGGTATGGTTCGGACAGTTTTTTGATACTCGCACGGATTCTACCTTTTCCCGGTAGTAGCCCGGATTCTACCATTTTCGGGTATTCACACCGATTTTACCCTTTTCACGGTCTGGTTCGGATAGTTTATCGGTACTCGCACGGATTCTACCTTTTCCCGGTACTGCCCAGGATTCTACCATTTTCGGGTATTCACACCGATTTTACCCTTGTCAGGGTATGGTTCGGACAGTTTATCGGTACTCGCACGGATTCTACCTTTTCCCGGTACTGCCCAGGATTCTACCATTTTCGGGTATTCACACCGATTCTACCCTTTTAAGGGTATGGTTCGGACAGTTTTTTGATACTCGCACGGATTCTACCTTTTCCCGGTAGTAGCCCGGATTCTACCATTTTCGGGGATTCACACCGATTCTACCCTTGTCAGGGTATGGTTCGGACAGTTTATCGGTACTCGCACGGATTCTACCTTTTCCCGGTACTGCCCAGGATTCTACCATTTTCGGGTATTCACACCGATTCTACCCTTTTCAGGGTATGGTTCGGACAGTTTTTTGATACTCGCACGGATTCTACCTTTTCCCGGTACTAGCCCGGATTCTACCATTTTCGGGTATTCACACCGATTTTACCCTTGTCAGGGTATGGTTCGGACAGTTTATCGGTACTCGCACGGATTCTAACTTTTCCCGGTATTGTCCCGGATTCTACCATTTTCGGGTATTCACACCGATTTTACCCTTTTCACGGTCTGGTTCGGATAGTTTATCGGTACTCACACGGATTCTTCCTTTTCCCGGTACTGCCCAGGATTCTACCATTTTCGGGTATTCACAACGATTCTACGCTTTTCACGGTCTGGTTCGGACAGTTGATCGGTACTCGCACGGATTCTACCTTTTCCCGGTACAGGCCCGGATTCTACCATTTTCGGGTATTCACACCGATTCTACCCTTTTCAGGGTATGGTTCGGACAGTTTTTTGATACTCGCACGGATTCTACCTTTTCCCGGTACTAGCCCGGATTCTACCATTTTCGGGTATTCACACCGATTTTACCCTTGTCAGGGTATGGTTCGGACAGTTTATCGGTACTCGCACGGATTCTACCTTTTCCCGGTACTGCCCAGGATTCTACCATTTTCGGGTATTCACACCGATTCTACCCTTTTCAGGGTATGGTTCGGACAGTTTTTTGAAACTCGCACGGATTCTACCTTTTCCCGGAACTAGCCCGGATTCTACCATTTTCGGGTATTCACACCGATTTTACCCTTGTCAGGGTATGGTTCGGACAGTTTATCGGTACTCGCACGGATTCTAACTTTTCCCGGTATTGTCCCGGATTCTACCATTTTCGGGTATTCACACGGATTTTACCCTTTTCACGGTCTGGTTCAGATAGTTTATCGGTACTCACACGGATTCTTCCTTTTCCCGGTACTGCCCAGGATTCTACCATTTTCGGGTATTCACAACGATTCTACGCTTTTCACGGTCTGGTTCGGACAGTTGATCGGTACTCGCACGGATTCTACCTTTTCCCGGTACAGGCCCGGATTCTACCATTTTCGGGTATTCACACCGATTCTACCCTTTTCAGGGTATGGTTCGGACAGTTTTTTGATACTCGCACGGATTCTACCTTTTCCCGGTACTAGCCCGGATTCTACCATTTTCGGGTATTCACACCGATTTTACCCTTGTCAGGGTATGGTTCGGACAGTTTATCGGTACTCGCACGGATTCTAACTTTTCCCGGTATTGTCCCGGATTCTACCATTTTCGGGTATTCACACCGATTTTAGCCTTTTCACGGTCTGGTTCGGATAGTTTATCGGTACTCACACGGATTCTTCCTTTTCCCGGTACTGCCCAGGATTCTACCATTTTCGGGTATTCACACCGTTTCTACCCTTTTCAGGGTATGGTTCGGACAGTTTTTTGATACTCGCACGGATTCTACCTTTTCCCGGTACTGGCCCGGATTCTACCATTTTCGGGTATTGACACCGATTCTACCCTTTTCAGGGTATGGTCCGGACAGTTTTTCGGTACTCGCACGGATTCTACCTTTTCCCGGTACTAGCCCGTATTCTACCATTTTCGGGTATTCACACCGATTTTACCCTTGTCAGGGTATGGTTCGGACAGTTTATCGGTACTCGCACGGATTCTACCTTTTCCCGGTACTGCCCAGGATTCTACCATTTTCGGGTATTCACACCGATTCTACCCTTTTCAGGGTATGGTTCGGACAGTTTTTTGATACTCGCACGGATTCTACCTTTTCCCGGTAGTAGCCCGGATTCTACCATTTTCGGGTATTCACACCGATTTTACCCTTTTCACGGTCTGGTTCGGATAGTTTATCGGTACTCGCACGGATTCTACCTTTTCCCGGTACTGCCCAGGATTCTACCATTTTCGGGTATTCACACCGATTTTACCCTTGTCAGGGTATGGTTCGGACAGTTTATCGGTACTCGCACGGATTCTACCTTTTCCCGGTACTGCCCAGGATTCTACCATTTTCGGGTATTCACACCGATTCTACCCTTTTAAGGGTATGGTTCGGACAGTTTTTTGATACTCGCACGGATTCTACCTTTTCCCGGTAGTAGCCCGGATTCTACCATTTTCGGGTATTCACACCGATTTTACCCTTGTCAGGGTATGGTTCGGACAGTTTATCGGTACTCGCACGGATTCTAACTTTTCCCGGTATTGTCCCGGATTCTACCATTTTCGGGTATTCACACGGATTTTACCCTTTTCACGGTCTGGTTCGGATAGTTTATCGGTACTCACACGGATTCTTCCTTTTCCCGGTACTGCCCAGGATTCTACCATTTTCGGGTATTCACAACGATTCTACGCTTTTCACGGTCTGGTTCGGACAGTTGATCGGTACTCGCACGGATTCTACCTTTTCCCGGTACAGGCCCGGATTCTACCATTTTCGGGTATTCACACCGATTCTACCCTTTTCAGGGTATGGTTCGGACAGTTTTTTGATACTCGCACGGATTCTACCTTTTCCCGGTACTAGCCCGGATTCTACCATTTTCGGGTATTCACACCGATTTTACCCTTGTCAGGGTATGGTTCGGACAGTTTATCGGTACTCGCACGGATTCTAACTTTTCCCGGTATTGTCCCGGATTCTACCATTTTCGGGTATTCACACCGATTTTAGCCTTTTCACGGTCTGGTTCGGATAGTTTATCGGTACTCACACGGATTCTTCCTTTTCCCGGTACTGCCCAGGATTCTACCATTTTCGGGTATTCACACCGTTTCTACCCTTTTCAGGGTATGGTTCGGACAGTTTTTTGATACTCGCACGGATTCTACCTTTTCCCGGTACTGGCCCGGATTCTACCATTTTCGGGTATTGACACCGATTCTACCCTTTTCAGGGTATGGTCCGGACAGTTTTTCGGTACTCGCACGGATTCTACCTTTTCCCGGTACTGGCCCGGATTCTACCGTTTTCGGGTATTGACACCGATTCTACCCCTTTCAGGGTATGGTTCGGACAGTTTTTTGATACTCGCACGGATTCTACCTTTTCCCGGTACTGTCCCGGATTCTACCATTTTCGGGGATTCACACCGATTCTACCCTTGTCAGGGTATGGTTCGGACAGTTTATCGGTACTCGCACGGATTCTACCTTTTCCCGGTACTGCCCAGGATTCTACCATTTTCGGGTATTCACACCGATTCTACCCTTTTCAGGGTATGGTTCGGACAGTTTTTTGATACTCGCACGGATTCTACCTTTTCCCGGTACTAGCCCGGATTCTACCATTTTCGGGTATTCACACCGATTTTACCCTTGTCAGGGTATGGTTCGGACAGTTTATCGGTACTCGCACGGATTCTAACTTTTCCCGGTATTGTCCCGGATTCTACCATTTTCGGGTATTCACACCGATTTTACCCTTTTCACGGTCTGGTTCGGATAGTTTATCGGTACTCACACGGATTCTTCCTTTTCCCGGTACTGCCCAGGATTCTACCATTTTCGGGTATTCACAACGATTCTACGCTTTTCACGGTCTGGTTCGGACAGTTGATCGGTACTCGCACGGATTCTACCTTTTCCCGGTACAGGCCCGGATTCTACCATTTTCGGGTATTCACACCGATTCTACCCTTTTCAGGGTATGGTTCGGACAGTTTTTTGATACTCGCACGGATTCTACCTTTTCCCGGTACTAGCCCGGATTCTACCATTTTCGGGTATTCACACCGATTTTACCCTTGTCAGGGTATGGTTCGGACAGTTTATCGGTACTCGCACGGATTCTACCTTTTCCCGGGTACTGCCCAGGATTCTACCATTTTCGGGTATTCACACCGATTCTACCCTTTTCAGGGTATGGTTCGGACAGTTTTTTGAAACTCGACGGATTCTACCTTTTCCCGGAACTAGCCCGGATTCTACCATTTTCGGGTATTCACACCGATTTTACCCTTGTCAGGGTATGGTTCGGACAGTTTATCGGTACTCGCACGGATTCTAACTTTTCCCGGTATTGTCCCGGATTCTACCATTTTCGGGTATTCACACGGATTTTACCCTTTTCACGGTCTGGTTCGGATAGTT